>BSBM01000229.1:4957500-5557500 GCA_027924585.1 Larix kaempferi
GATCACTCTAGCTTTGGAGGATTGAGTGAAAAACTCGAAAATGATAAGTCGCTAAAAAGAAACAAATAATTAACTAGGAAAAAATAGTCTGGCGTAACATATTGATGACTAAGTCCTAGGAAATTGAATTCATGTACATAATTTCATCATGCTATGACACTTATTGCAATTTCCCATGGGGTATGAACATGCATAAAAATTGAAAAAAGGGGCAAAAAATGGCTTGCATGGACTTCTGAACACTGATGATAAACAATTGACTTGCTCAATATTTGGCGGCTCGTTTAAAATCCAACTAAGTACAACTTAGTGGGTAACATCTGGCTCCAATTGTGGACATGTGCTCGATCTTGTCTTTAGGCAAGGAGAGGATGCACGAATTCGACTAGAGTCTCTGCGTTCTATAACTTACAAAAACATCTCAACTTGACAAGCCAACTTTCAGTAGCGCAAGATTTTATAAATGCTAATGAACCATAAGTTGCATTTATTCAAAAAAATATAGAATTGAAATTAACTAAGGAAAAATACTATTATTGCTAAGTACATAAAATAAATGCAGAAAGTAAATGCTCACTTTAAGGAGTGTATTTTCCCACTCTAAGAATGATAAAATAAACATTCTAGGTGAAATCAGAAATCCAATGTAACCACCTAGGAATTTTATCAATTTTAAAGTTGTTTCCCTTGTCTTTGGTTACTAGCCAAAGAAATGACACATTTATTAAGAAATGCAAACTTGCATGAATATTCAGGATGGGAGGGTTGGATGGGATATCATAGGCATGCAAAATATAATCAAACTGCTTCCCAAATTGGTAGGTTCTCTTACATACTTCTATCTAAGATTGGATAGGACTGAGATACAAATATGTGTGATGAGGCAGATCAACCACTCCACCATACATATTTAAAATACTTATTGGATGATAATTCTTTGTGTAAGCCCCAGGATGCTCCAAATCATAAGGAACCTCTGCATGTGAAGATGAAGGATGAGACTGATTTCCCACTATCTGCATCACATATGACTCTTTAATGCACTGCCTATCCAGGTATTCATTACTAATACTCATATATGGCTCTGATTGATCATATAAAAAATTTGCACGCTCCTATTCCATATCAAGATTTCCCAAGTTCTCTGAATGAACACTCCTTTCTCTAGATACATCAAAAATGGTTTTTTCAATGTATATCCAATAATCATCATCCACATATTAATTTGTTAAAAATGGGGGGATCTTCATAAAGTGCATCATGCCCTTGGATATACCCTTCCTCTTCATGGTCATAATCATCTTCTTCATAAACCCTAGTTTCAAAACTATTACAAGGAAGTGAAATTTCAAAACTTCCTTCATCATGTGGATAAAATGGAGGAATTCCATCATACACAATACATGCCCCATCATGAATTCCATTATAAGTGTCAACATCTGTAATGGTTTCTTCCTGAGGAGAATCTAGAATACACGTGATCATCTTCCCTAAAATAATCTTGAGGACACTCCACATCATGAATGTTTTCAATCATTTCCAAATGAGGATGGTCATCGATAATGTCTTCAATCAAGGAACCTTCATGGAGTTATGTTTTAAGGATTCTCCATGAAGTAAATCTAGCACACAAATGTCATCACTTTTACTGAAGTAATATAAAAGTAGCTCCAAATATTCAATGGCTTTTAAAATGGAAACATAATGAGGGTCTTCAAAAATATCTTCAATCAAGAGTCCTTCATGTGATTTTTCAATGGGGTCATTGTGGATATGCTGCTCAAGACTAAAAGACATGGGATCCTCCATCCTTACCAATTTTTCGACATATACACGGGCTTCCACATGATACATTGTCTTAGGAAACTAGTAGGTAAATATATTTTAAGGATCCTTTCCAAACCTTTCATACTACCCCCCATCGTTATACCACTGCCTCAAAAACATCCAAAGGAATCTTGAAAGGGAGGTAATACATTTATTAGGAATGACCTACAAAAACCAATAATAAGCATCTCCATCCATAGTATTAGCAAACATCTACATCATATTATCTTCATACAAAATGTTGGAGTTAGCTAGAAATTGAAGGAAAGACTTGATGTGTCAGATGGCTGAATCACCATTTCCAAGAAAGAATGGAAAATAATCATATTCATCCCCACCATCATGACCAAAGTTAAGAAAACATGGGATGCTTGATAAATCTATGGGATAAGAATGTCTAGCAATCTGAGCACTGAACTCTTTATCACCAATATTGGCCATAAAAGGGATATGCCGGGAATAATCATGGAATGTCTATTGTACTGAAGCAGTGGATGTGTCAAATAATTAGCTTTAAAGGTATTTACTATGTCACATAGGATCATCTCTACACACAATAAGTCTCGACAATTTCTATAAGGAACAAGGTTTTACCTCTTCAATGGAGTCGCCATGTGAGAAGAAAAATATGTATTTTGAAATTCTCACAAAGATTTCTATTTTTTTTCTTTTCTTTGTATATTTATAAAAATGAAAAAGGTTAGTGGAGTTTCCAAATGAAAAATTGAAAGTCTGTTCTAAAGATTCATCAACCAAAGAAAACACAAACAAACATAAAACAAAAATTGTATTCCAAGAATAAAAATATTTATCCCTAGCAACGACGCCAAAATGTTCTCCCCTAATATGCACCTCAGGGTTAACATGGAAAAAATATTCAATCCACTGGTTGCGTCCTTGGGGGCAAGTCACGAGTCAAACTTGCTATGACTTAACACTCGACTCCTTTGTCTAGGCCAACTCCTAGCGAAGCCAAGGGGGTTGGTCCCTAAACAAAAAATAAAAATAAGGATTATTACGCTAAGTTACGAAATAAATCAAATTTGTGTTGTAATTGATTATCTTCCATGTTGCTATTTAATTCATTTTTCATTGCTCTCTCGCTTCAGTATTTATTCAAACTCGTAGATTAATTCATTTTGTAACTTAACGTAATTAGCCTTAGTTTTATTTTTGTTAAGGACCACGCCCTTTGGATTCACTCTAGGATTTTTTCTAGATAGAGATGTGAAAATATTATTCACACCAAGATCTACTCAAGCAATTACAAACTATCACAAATTGCCTTGCAAAAACTACTCATATAATACATAAAACAATCATGAATTTGATACAAACAGTAAAATTCTATTGAAAAGTTCTACATTATCCAAACTTGGGATATGTAATGGCTGTCCAAATATATAATTACATCATAGATTTGAAGGCCAAAGAAGGCATTCAAAATCCTCACAAAAGCAAGCTTACTAAAAAGATGAAAAACCCCCTAGGTGTAAAAAGTGCTTTCCAAATCATCTCTAAAGCTCACGAATTGGTAAGAGAGGATTTGGATGGTGATTCAGGATGGAAACGAATCCTAGCTACATATTTTAGAAAGAGGAAACATCATGGATGATGAGTGGTCCAAAAAACTGCTAAAGCCAAGTCAACTAGTTTTCACCTTTTCACCAAAAGCAGTAAAAAGTAGTAAAAAGCAGGAAGGTGCCCTTCTCTTCCAGGAATGGAATAAAATCTGATAGAATCTCAAGAAATCTTATCTAGAATCTCTAGAAGTTCTCCCAAGTGACTCAGAATGGCTTGTGGTCCACACAATGGATCAATTATGGCCAACTATCTAGTCAACACCTAGGAATTAATAAAAAATGACCAACTATTCTATCCTAAGTACGAAATCGATATGGATGGGTTTTAAATACGAGTTAAGTGTTAAGTGATAGCAAGCTTGACCTGTGACTTTCCCCCAAGGATGCACCCAACGGCTTGACTATTTTTTCCAATCTAACCCCGAGGTGCGTATCAGGTGGCAACACGAATCACAAGGAGAAGCTGATTTCCAGTTCTAACTATTGGAACCATTATGCAGTGTTTCAATAAAATGAGTTAACGTTTTCAAATTTCTACATCATGAGCCGTTATGCATTGATCAGTGTATCGAAAAATTGAGATAGTTATTATACATTGAACCATTTCAAATTTTATGATGTATATCCCACACAAATTGGATTTATTGTTATGTATTTGAAATCTCAATTGTATATGTCATATTTGCTTTGATGTATTTCAAATTTCATGTTTATCTCATTTTTTGTTATCCTTATTATAGTGTGGCATAAAATCTATATTCAAATAGACAAGTAGTACAAAGTCAATAGATTTTTGCGGAAGTATGAAAGTGATTTTATACAAAAACTATAATCTTATCTTGAATACAACCATCAACTTGTTGTAGGAAAATATTGATACACAAGTTAAGTGCTATAAATAAGTTATCTATTACTTATTTTAGTTAAGCTAGATTGTACGCTTAAGACATGCATTTTTTATATTCTTTTTTCTTTTACAATTGTTTGTTTGGAATTTGAATGCAATTCATATAATCTCAAATAAACACATTTTACCATTAATTACCTACTTCGACATACATCATCTACTAATTATTTTTTATATTTTTTTTCTTTTAAAATTATTTATTTCAAATTTTATGTAATGCATATAATCTCATCCAAAAACCCATTTTTCCATTAAAATAAATCGTTTAGATCTTTTTGGGAAAGAGCAAATTATTTATTTCAAATTTTATGTAATGCATATAATCTCATCCAAAAACCCATTTTTCCATTAAAATAAATCGTTTAGATCTTTTTGGGAAAGAGCAATTTGTTAGATCTTTTGGGAAAGGGCAAAGTGATTCTTTTAAAAATGATAAGCTTTCTATCGAATATATAATTACTTCATGTAAACTCAAACCAAGAAGTTCGGCCATTAAATAAGAGATCCTGCCTCATCGATTCATAGAAATTATCGGGTGCCCGTGCTAGCTATACCCTGATTAAAGCTCTGTTACAGTTAAATCATGCTATAATGACCTTAAAACACGGATACTCCTCTGTATCTGCGCCTTATTTCTTCTGGATGTCTGTCCCTTCGAAAGTTCTGTGCCGACCATCCATCATACAAAAAGTCTTCAGCCTCATTAGGAAAGCTTTAAAACATCAGCCTTAAATTTCAAACCTAACCCGCCAAACGAATATCATACTTCATGTGGCAATGACAGAACGACACATATAATATCTCAACGGAGGAGTAAATTTTCGAGCCCTAGAGTTAAGGCGTGATCAGAGCAGTTTATTATCACGTGCATTGAATTTTTGAATGTCGATGACATATCGTATTACAGAGATTTTTTTAGAAATAATTATCCGGCGGATATTTTCAATGTACATGGATTGCTTCTACTTCGTTTGAGGTCGAGGACGATTCTCAGAGTTCTCGTCCATTTTCTTTCCAGTATCGCTGGTTGATGATTTTCCATCTGCCTCCGCCGGTGGAGATGACTTATTTGAAGCAAATGCCTCAAGGGCACTCTGTACTTTATCTATGTCGGGGAAAGAACCATCAGCTTGTGCGGGCCAGTATTCATCTGTTGTAAGGACCTGCGGATCAACGGTAGTCAACAGCAGCCCAGTTAACATTTATCCTGTACATCTCATGAGACGCTTCAATCGTAGTATCCGACATGTAATTCAACTTCTATTTATGCCTGAAACATAGCTTACATTAACTTGAAGCTGCAAAAATTTGACATAATTTATAGCCTTTTCCAGCATGGTCACCAAATCAACCTGCAAACATATGTTATGGTCTATCAGATAGATGTGGATACAGTTACTGAACAATAGGAGATATCCTCGGGATCCATTATAGCCGTTCATGTTTAATACGTAGCAAACAATTCTGAACAATTTAATTAATCTTGCAAGTTTTACAACATTTTTTTTACTTGTATACCTTAGATCCATTTGGTATAAGATCCTGCAAATTCTTGAGTCTTTCACTAATACGCTCCCTCCGATTCTGGAACGAAAGCACATGAATGGATCAGATCATAGAGACATGGAAAGCAAAACTTGAAGACTAAGCAGATAAAGGCGTGCAAAAAGCACCTCAACTGCATACCTTCTAAGTACTTTAGAGCTAGATCTATACTAAGCCATCATCTATACAGTGCTATGAAATATTGAAAAAAAATCAACTGGCAAACTCAATGTTTTTTAATCCTTCTCAACACGCAAGAGATTAAGGTTTTGATGAAAATGGTGTATGATCATGGACTCTAATTCTATATAATCTCATTCCTGGTTGGGAGTCACATATAGCAATATCTCTAACTAATAAATTGGCGGTTATAAATACCATAGAGATTCTCTACCTCGTATTCAGGAAATTTACAAGGACTCCAACCCTCGAAGGAAGATTATAAGATTTACATATCTACTAAGGTTTTCATTTCTCAGGGCTAATCTATATGATATTAGTTACTCAATTCTTGAAGAAGATGCTAAGATTTACAAATCTAATACGGTTGTGTATTCAAGTGCTTATTTGTAGGATATTAGGTTGTCAATACTGAAGGAGGATTTTAAGATGTACAAATCTAACAGGGTTTTGTATTCCCAGTGCTTATCTATATGATGTTATCCTCTCAGGCCTCTAAGGAGGATTGTAGGATTTACAAATCTATTAGAGTTTTGTATTCTTAGAGCCTCTCTATATGCTAATAACAGCTAGGTTCCTTAATCTGGAACAATAATGCAGTGGGCTCTTTTGGTTATTTATTAACAGTTATAAATGGACGATTCATTTACAGAGCTAGACGTTCCTTCTAGTTCTTCGTGAAAAGCTCATGTACTTGAGGATCTCTGTAAAAAGTGCCCTTCAACTGCCATAACTACATAAATTCTTGTACCGAATATTATCACCTTATGCAAAGTGGAAGAGAACAGTATACTTACCCTAGCAGCGACACTTTGTGGATCTGTTGCGCTACCCTTCTTAGCACGGAGGTTGGCTTTCGCCAGTTTGGACTGAACTATACCGCAGGAGTTGCTTAGAGAGGACCACGACGTCGATTTCTTCGTACATCGATGCATATCATCTTCAATATCAGTCTACAAATATGAGACGGACATAAAAATGTTAGGAATCGTTACTGTGTAATCCGCAAGGAAAGCAACTACAAAACCGTACATCTTATGAATATAATTATCAAGGATTCACTTTATAATATACCGTGGAACCCCGCTTAAGTGACCTGTTAGGCAGGTCAAGCCGAATGAGTTGCTCTGAATCTTCATCTAGAATGGAGCTGTTCATATGTTGTATATCTACAGAGTTGTTTTGACATGTAATGGAGGATGGAGATGGCCAAGCGAGTGTCTGAGAATCACTTCCTCTGTGATAACCTATCGAGGAAAATCCAACTGTCATCTTCGGATGGCTTCTTGTAGCTTGATTTTGCAGTAACATCATCTCTACTGCCAAACCATCAGAAGGTTTCACATTACCGTAAAAATGCTCCACTGATCCTGCAATGTGACCATCTGAAGAAAAACTGTGAGCCGTGTCAATTATACTTCCACCCATTGTTGTTGTAGGTGTCTTTATGGATGTTTCTTGTAATTCTTCCACATGTGGTGATGTAGCACCGGAAGGAAACATACCACCATTGCTGAAAAGCATGCTTTGAAACAATGAGGGATAAGTGTGACCATCAACGCTAGAAATCTGCTCTAAAACATCTGAATAGGAAAAGAGGCAGTCTGTTGAACTATGACCTAATCCTTGAGATTGCTCGGGGGTGACGGGAAATAAAACAGTAGAACTATTAATGGAAGGACAGCTTCTTTGATTGTCATAAACTTGCAGATAGGGTAGAGCACAGGGTAACTGACCATGCCAAGCAGTTTGCTGCATTAAGTCCCCTAGAATAGGGCTAGAGAGATGGATGACTGACTGTGGCTTCTGTAAATCTTGACATGACGATTTGGAAGCAAAGGGAGATAGACAATTTGTAGTTGCAGAGTTGAACTCTGGTTTTTCAGCTTCCATAGATATAACACCTGGGTTAGAGATGTTGGAGGAAGTTACAGTTCCAGAGCTGAGAACAGAAGCTTCTGACTGCATCATGAGTTCGTTCGCAGAGATACCAGACCATGTTGACACGAGCGAACCTGCGATCTGCTCTGCATGCAATGTTGAACATTGGGCAGAAGACAGAGGCCACGTATTGCAGCAGCTCCTCGGCAGAATGACACTAGGAATGCTTATGGAGTTAGGATGGAAAAAATTCGACTGGACCAAGCTCCGAAGGTGAGCAATAGGGTCATTAGGGTTAACCGAACACATTTCAGTCATGGTGGTCGAACTACAAGAAATCTGCATTGATCTCAATGAATTCGAATTTTCCAAAGGAGTGTAATTGCAGTGTGACTGCCACTCCAACTCAACTTCGGTAGCCTTGTTCCCCATTGTTGCCTCCATGCTAATAATGCACACCTTCTGTAATGGTCGGAGAGAAGGAATATGCCTGAAAAGAAAACAGCAGTCTGTTGTTCGTTATGTTTAATATAAGCTATAAAATTCATTCTGAGACGATTATCTCGACTTAATAAATATAAGGCAAATCGGCCATAACCTACGAATTGCATTAAATGTCTCCTCTGAGACCAGATACGCTTCTAGTGGATGCAATTTAATGCACTGATTAATAGGCGTTGCTTGTTCTATAATTCATTTACAGAATCTATTTGTACGATTGTTCTCCTTAAAAACTCTCGAAACTATAAAGTTCAGCTGATTGATTGAGTAGTGAATGCAGGGAAGAAGCACGCAGCAAGCAACTGAGATACAAATAAACAATTTCGAATTCTGTGCAGAAATCATAATACTGGTAGAATTCTTTGTACCTTGAATGTTATAGCAGTTGCTCACAATTCATCTCTTCCACGCTTAATTTGAATGGTAGCTTTTACTCAGTTTGTAAAACAACAATGTCCGCTAGGATCGATCTCCCATATTAATCTACTGTCAAAATCTATGTAGCATGAATGGGGAAAAGATATCCAATCTCGGATATTAGTAAATTGAAGTCAATAAATCACTGATATCTACAATATCTACAATATCTTACAGGCACAAAGCTTCCAATAATAATTCTCTGATAGCTCTGAGATCCTATCAACAAAGGCATGCGAGACTGCAAAGCAAAAAAATGTTGTTAAAACAAATTTTGGGCAGTGTTTCAGAGAGCAAGGGATGATAAGATGGTTTCTTATATACGACTGGGAGTCGACAAGAGAATATAGAACCTACAGATTGTGAGCTGGATTCACCAATGAAACGGAAAAAAACAACCAATAAGCAAGAGACTCGGCGGTTATGGCGTCCATCCCCACGTCTGGAAGCGCGATTCTCTTCTGATTCCTTTTGTCATATTAACCGATCGACGGAGCCAGAGCCAGACAATATCTGAAAGCCAGGACAAACGTAACGTACACCTGTTTGTTTTAAATTGCAAATTCGTAGCTATACCCTAACCCTAGTCTGATTATCATAGAAAACCTCGCCCAACGGATGCCGCAACACGGCCATACAATATGAAACACCGAGATTAACCATTTAGCACCGAGTAACAACGAATTTTGACGCGATTTTGGATATTTATTTGAAGAGTTGAACAGAATATTTTCAGAGTGAGAAAAGTATTTATTAGATCAATGCGACTGGGAAAGCGAGGACATACACCTGTTTGGTTTGTTTAGTTGGAAATATTGTATTTATGAGTTGATAGCCTATCTGATATGCCTTGGTTCAGTTGGATTCTCAATCAGTCATTGCAGCCAAAAGTTAGTATTTAAGTAACTGCCATTTGTATTTGGCAGAAGTGAGAAATCAAAGTAAATCTCATCTCCATGTATTAAGGCAAGCTGCTCAGTTTACTATGGTAATATATGCAAGTCTATAGTTTAATGTTTCATTCTCAAGAATGTTAAATATTGCATGTCCCACATCATCTCGGGATTTACTTGAATGAATGTTGTTTACATTTACTGTATGTGAAAGAAATTAAGATTTCCAAATAGTTCACTCCCGTGAAAAGTTATGTTTTAACCAAAAGTAACTGCCCCAAAATGTTTAGATTCTTATGTCCTAAACAAAAAGTGATTACAAAGTTAAGGAGTAATGCCCAGTAAAAAGGATTTGTGAAGTTATTGAGTTACTAAGAAATCCGCGAAGTAAATCTTTTTGACTGGGCCGTGTGCTTTTCACTCGATGTTTTAAATTGCAAATTCGTAGCCATACCCTAACCCTAATCTGATTATCATAGAAAACCTAGCTCAAAGGATGCCGCAACACGGCCAAACATGAAACACCGAGATTAACGATTGAGCACAGGGTAACAACGAATTTTGACTTGATTTGGATATTTATTTGAACAGTTGAACATAATATTTTCAGAATGAGAAAAGTATTTATTAAATCAATGTGACTCGGTGGTGTTCATGCCGTATTGGTTACCATGCAGAAGCCCACGCCGCCCATCCATTATCTTAAGATAGTAGAATACAATTGCTATTATTATGATTTTCCATTATACTAAAATATTAAAATACTAAGTTTCGAACATGAATTTTATAAAAGAAATTGTTAGTATATACACGCTCGACAAGCACAATCCAAATGGATATTGGTGCTAGATATGGGTGCTCATTAGAACTAGTTTAAAGATGCTGTCAAAAGCTAAATGATGCAATCTGGTACCGCAAATAAATAAAATACATATATTCTATTAAGGTAGTATAGGGTGATAAACCTAAAATCGAAAAATAAAATCATATGGAGCAACTCTAGGGATAGCACCAGCATTACTAGGAGAGGTGAAAACCCGGCTCGTGGTTGGAGGCTAGGGTTCATTTGGAAAAACTCGCATTTGTTACTCTTTTGAGCTTTTCAAGCAATTTTGGTTTGGAAATGTTCGAAGGAATATTAGTAAACTTGTCAAATAGCGTCACCTTTGTGAGAATGCACGAGAGTGTTGCACTTAGCAACAGCAGCGCTTAGAAGTGACTGAAATATCAAATCATCACTTACATGACAAGTAACAGCATGTTCAGCACAAGTAATAGTAGACAACAACTTACATTAATTAAGTAACATCAAACAACTTCAGCACAATTTTGATTTGATTGATACTCTGTTTCAAAAGTTAAATTGATTGAACACATCTATAATCAAAATACAAATTCAGAAATTTTAACTTGCACCAAAATTAATTCAAATCTAACATGATTTTACAAACTCTTGAAAACTTTGTTTTCTATTCAACTCAATCTATAATCAAAATACAAACTCAGAAATTTTAACTTGCACGAAAATTAATTCAAATCTAACATGATTTTACAAACCCTCGAAAACTCTGCTTTCTATTCAACTAAATCTATTTGATGATGCATCTTCAAAGCCAAGATTACACACATATATATATACATTGTGAGATTGGTTCATTAATTAATTTTGACCATTCACTGCATTTAAAACCAAGTTAACTCTTTAGAAATTTGGCTTTTCAGAGTTGTTATGAATACTCTGCTCCTTTGAAATTTGAAAGGCTGCGAAAATAGATGCCCCTTCAAAAATCAATGTAATATTCTGCCCATATTATCCTCGGATGAGATAAAATAGAGCTATTGAATGTCTTTTCAAAATTTGATAGTTGAGTGGGTGTGGCGGTGATGACTCTTCAAAATTTTGGTGCGTTAATAATTAAGGCCGTGAAATTAATTAACATCTCCAACATTGTTACTAGTGTAACTTGCAATGACATTTAAAAAATTGTTGTTACATCATACATACTGCTAAGTTTTTTTTTTCCCAAGGTTTTGTAAACAAATCTACAAACTAATCTTCTAATCTGTAAAATTCAACATGATTTCATTCTTGTTTATCATTTCTCAAATAAAATGGTACCTTGTATTGATATGCTTACTCTTCTTATGAAATACATGATTTCTTGAAAGTGCAATGGCTGATTTATTATAAAAAGAAATATGACTTGGTTCTTCTTGTTCATGTTGCAACTCAGACATAATTCTTTTCAGCCACATAGTTTGACATGCAGCGGCTATTGTTGCAACATACTTTGCCTCATTAGAGAATAAAGTCACAATAGGTTGCTTCTTTGAATCCCATGCTAGTGCGCGCGATCCAAGACTACTTTACGTCAACAGAGGATAAAGTCACAATAGGTTGCTTCTTTGAATACCATGCTACTGCACCCGATCACATATGATCACATATCCTGATGTGCTCTTTTTATCATCAATACAATCTGCAAAATCAATATTATATATCCAATCAACTTAAAATTTGAGTTTGATGTATATTGGATAACAAAATTTGTTGTTCCAGCAATGTATCTTAGAATCCTTCTTCCATATTTCCAATGGGTGCTCTTCGGAGACTCCATAAATCTCAAAATTAAGTTTACTGCGAACATTATGTTCAAATGCCTTGTTGCAGTCAAATACATGAGACTTCCAATCAGTTACAGTTGGCTTACAATTCACCATCCTAAATCAATCATCTCAAAGATGGTTGTTTTCAAATAATCTATTGAGAGATCTCGAGTGAAAATCAAAGCATCAACATACAAGAAAACTATCAAGATTTTACCTTCCTGATTTACCTTTGTATACAGAGTTGGTTCACTTGGAATTCTGTTGCATCCTTTTATATTCAAATATTCATCGATTCTACCTTTAACAAACTTTGGGTGCTTGTTTCTATCCATACAAAGCTTTCTTTAAATTATAAACTTTATCTTCATGAACTTCAATTTAATATCCTCGAGATTGTTTCACATAAACCTCTGCTTCCCAAAATCCATTAAAAAATGCAGACTTAACATCCATTTGATGCACACTCTATTTATTCTAAGGAACAATGGCTAACACCATCGTCGTTGTATCAAGTCTAAATATTGGTGCAAATGTTTCATTAGAATAAATACTAGGTTGTTGGTTGAACCCCTGAGCTATAAGGATTGCCTTGCATTTTTCAACTTCACCATCAACATTGAACTTGTTCTTATAAATCCATTTGACACTAATACAATTTTTATCATCAAGAAAATATACAAGATCCCAAGTGTTTTCTTTCAGTGGCATCAATCTCATCATCCATAGCTTTTACCCAAACATCTTCTTCATTAACTTCATCAAAATTTACAAGATCACATGCAATCAATGCAAAATTAGTAACTTGATCTACTTCTTCATTATGTTCATACAATTCCCTTAAACTTCTAGTCTTTTGACCTCAAACTCTATTTCTCAATGTTACGGAGAAAAACTTCCTATGGCTCAGGGTAGACCACAACAGACAGATGACTACCAGAAATCAACTCAATTCTCAATGCAATGATATTATAAATGTAAATTCTAAGATGTAGAGTAAATAACCAACCTTCAACCGGATGTTCAAAGTAGATCCCTGTTGAGCTTTCAAATCTCTATACTTGAACCTGCAGATTAGCGTCAACAACAAATACAAGCAAGTGCATATAATATGTGAAAGATATTAGCATAAACAATAGAATGGTCCATGATATAATAAGTAAATGTACCCAATGTTAATTAACCATTCATAACATCAATTGGACTAGAAAATGAGTATTTTTATTAATGAAACAAGAAGTACATGATACAACCTCTTGCCGACAACTCATCTGAACCAAGAACTAGGTCCCTCCACTTGTGTCTTCACCACTTCAATCCCCCATGCAATGGAAAACTCAAACTATGAAGGAGTTTGGTAGGTGAACATAAGAGGTTCACAATAACAAGGATGAATGGATGTACAGTCAAGCTATGGAAAAAATCCAATAGAGTTTCGATGCTCTCTCTTTCTCCTCCTTCCATGTACCTTAAGAGCTCAATATATAGCCTTCCAAAGGTAGGTGAAAGGTCGAATTGAGTCGTTTCGGGATACATGGAGGGCCAAAGGTCACCCTAGGACCGCCTTTTGGCGTAAAAAGTGAGTTTTTTTACTATAAATTGCCATTTAACTCAATGTACGCGGGCTGTAGTGGGACAACCTGCGCATGCGTGAGATGCATCAAAGCAGCTCATGTACAGGAACAAAAATAGGGAAAATTGGGTTCCTAAAGGGAAAAAAGTGGTTATGAGTCCATGAAATGAATATCAGAGGCCAAATAGTGTAGATGCTCACAAGGTGGAAAAATATGTTGTAACAGATGCCCCCTAATGTGTGAGGTCAGAGAAGGTACTATGATGGCCAAAATACGTTACAAATCTCAGAAGTGGAGTGATGGAAATATGAATGGAAGGAGTATCCCACTCGTCATAATACAATGATCTCTCTGAATACATATCGGTACAATACATAGAAATATGATACAATGGCCATGAATAGGTAGTACATAGTGAATACATGTCATAAGTGATCATAGCCATGACCCAGTGAGGTATGGTCTCTTGTTGAAAAGGAAACAGCTGATGCAAACTGAATGTACAAACTGCTGATGTATGAGAATAATCTCTCATAATCATAATCATGATCACTAGTAGCATACTGAATGCTACTGAAGTCTCGAGGTCTTCTACACAAATCACCAACGGTGCATGCCCTATCAAGCAAATAAAGGTGCTGAAGTCGAACCTGATGTGGCATCGTATGATTACCGTTCATTGATGTATGCCGTTAACAAATGGGAGATAACCCACCAACAATGAAAATGGGCATCAAGACATAAAGTACATTCATAAAAGTGTGATTAAAGGTGTTGAGGTCGAACACTCTAACGAATCCATCGATCAGGAGGAATTGATGATTCTCCAACTGTCGATGGTGAGAGAACCTAACACTAATGACTGCAAGCCTCAATGTACTCAACCGAATCTAAGTCTCATTTCCAGAATAAATTGGTTGAATTCGACGGAATGAAACTCGTTGGAAGGAGAGCATTAATGAATCCCCCATCAGCTAACACGAGGTAACCAGCTACACTGAAATATTTGGAAGAACTCGTACGAATAAATTAGACTGTATGGGATGGCCGACATGCAATAGTCAAGAGATATGAGGAGTGGTTGACTCTGGTTTCAATACTTCCTTTGAACAAGAGCATGAGCAGATGGATAGAATTAGGAAGCATAGACTCAATGACTAGATGATAATAATACTTTGTGATGCATGAGGCATCAACAAAGACTCCATAATGACTGGAATTGTAACCAGGTAGTGGAGTAATATCTGAGAAACGAGTACAGCCCCTAAGGTCCTACTAATGTCCCGACTCATAATGAATGGAGTGGAAATGAATTCTCTGTTCAAAGTAGACACGACAACTTCCAATAAGAGGTATTAAAGATTTGCTCATCTGGATTTTTGAAATATTTTATTTTTTTGGTCTTTTTCATATTAGGAAAGATTGAAAAAGAATAAAATTTCTTATAGTACAACAAGTGAGGGAACGAGTTTCAAGTGCACTAGTTCCAAGCAGTGGAACATACCTATGCTCAATGCAAGGAAGCATGTGCAAGATGTTGACACTCGGGGGGAAGTTCCCTCAAGGTAAGGGTAATCAAGCTGCAAAAGATAAATGGAGGCTCTGCTTGGATCAGAAGGTAAAGTGCTCAGGCACATGGCTAATAAATGTAAAAAGTGGAATCCAACACAAGGCTCAAAAGGCAAGCAGGGTAATGCAATGCAATCACAACTCGACATAAAAGGGGAGTTCTTTTTTGTAAAGTTAGTCTCCTCACCCGAAAAAGTGTAAAACAGTGAGAGAAGAACTCTTCTAGTCACATATGACTAGAGTATACCTTTTTCATAATTAATCGACAAAGGTACAGAAAAGGGGTAAACTAATACCTAAGTGAATGTCACTTCAAATCCTTTAACAAGTCTGAAATGACAAGTATACTCGGCAATCTTGTTTGATTTGAAAAAGTATAACAAGGGCTTAAAAAGACTTTATAAAAATATTTTCCGTAAAGGTTTAACGAGCCAAAAAAAGTAAACTCGTGACCTCCTTACTGTTTTTAACGAGATCAAAGGAGAGATGGAAGAATGCTCGCAATGGGAGTAGACGAGTGTTAGGGATATGCGAGACTAGTTCCAAGCGCATGGAACAAAGCTATGCATAATGCAAGGAACATGAACAAGACAAGGACACTCAGGGGGTGTTTGTGAATTCAGATAGAAAAAGGTTCAAATGCATCATATCAATGGGGAGGCCTAAACCTATATGCAAGGTTCTGAATATGCCTGCCATGATCGAACCAAATGTCGAAAAGGACGAGTAAACAAGTATAAGTCCAACTAAGAATATTGTCTCCAAAAAACACCAGTACCAAAATCATATCTGAAACAAATGTAAATACAGATCTAATACAAGTCACTATGGGAGAAATACTTTCAACTTCACTATTATCAAGCCCAGGTATAATGTAGGCAAAGCTCACCAATGAAGACTCTATAGTACCAAAGCCTAAGGGATTACAATCAAAATGATTAACATTAGGATGAAGACCAAAGTTGAAGGATGTGGAAGAATACGTAAGAACAAATTCATCATCATGGGAGTTGAAATATCTAGAATCAAACTCAGCAGGAACAATGATTTGTGGATCTATAGGAGAGTCCAAAAAATCAAAATTAGGAAGATCAAACTCTAATGTCAAACTGGGGTTGGACCCAACTGCAACTGGATCAAAATCCAAATAGATAGAATACTGTACTATAGACTCATCTCATTCGAGAATATCAAGGGTGGGAAGGAGATGAGATCTATGATGAAGATACCCCCAAGGCTTGTCATCACCAATCATGTCCTAGACAATAGCTCCATCTGAAGGTAAAGCACCATCAAGGAAATCATGCGAGCAAGATGAGTCGACTTCCCATGTGGGTAGCATAACAGGATCTTCCTCTCCTGCCCGTGAAGAGGAGAGATCTGGTTCTATAGTGGCTTGCTGAATCTCATGGTAAGCAAGCTCCGCTGCATATAAAGGCATAGCCATCTGGATGTGTGCAATGTCTCCAGACAAAGAACTCGTCGAAGGTAAATTCGATCAATCATTAAAATATGATGTCCAAAAAGGTACATTATGTAATGAGAAAAGGCCACTATCGGAAACGGTTCCTATAAAGGAGATTGGTGCAACAAAGTCGAAAGATCCCATCAAAGAGTAATACAATCCTACACTAATATTCCTAGTTACCGGCTAAGAATTTTTTATCTGAGGAACTTTTGTTCCTGGTAATGCAATGGTATTGCAACTCGTGAAATCGAGCTGATCGACCATCACAATCTTGCGTTCGTGTGGAAAGAAGATAAATCTAAACACAAAGGACACAATTGCTCGCATAGCGTAGATCCAATTCCTACCCAGTAAAAGGTTGTAATCGATGGGTGCATCAACCACCTCGGCCTCAATTGGCATGGTCTTCCCACCCAAGTGGACCTCAAGGAAAGGGATGATACCATGCAGTCTGAATGAATGACCATCGAGTGCAGTCAACATGGTCATAGACTTGGACAAAGGAGGGGAGCCTAGCGCCTTCCAACAAGCTAACGAAATAACCGACGTAGAAGCACCTTCATCAACCATGGTATGTTTAACGATTTTCTACAGGCACCTAACATGGACTTGAAAAGCCACGTGGTATGAAAACCGAGGTTGAACATCAGTAGTGTCGAACTTGATAATGTTCGAGCTACACTAGTCCTGGACACCCAAAGCACATAAAATGGTGGTCCTCTGAGAAGGACAAGCCTGGAGAACCTCAAGAACCGACATGGCACAGGGTGTTTGACCCAAATATTCTACAATGGAGTAGTTCTGTGTGGCTCGAGCATTGGGATTGTGCGTTGAGCGCTTAAGAACAACTTTCGATAACCACGACATAGAGTTAGGCTTCTCGATATGCAATGGACTATTAGGAGGAGGGGTCTCATTCCCTAACGGAGGTTGTGGAGATCCATAATCACGAGAGCAAGTAACAACACTAACTTCCGACTGAACCATATTAATGCATCCGTAATCGTTGGTAGGGTTAGAGTACGTCGAAGTTTCATAAGTCCCACTACTGGTGATGGAAGAACCCGAAGCCATATTTTGGTGATGAGGAAGGGGATACTTCAGCACAGCTGGGCCCTGTGCAATGTGCTTCGCAGCTTCTTCAAGATGAGGACACAAATGTGTAAGGTGATCTTCCATGCAAATTTTACAAAGGAATTTCACTTTACGTCTAGGTTGCGGTCCCCACCAGCATTTCCGCTGTCTCGAGGAGGGTTGGAATTTTCTTTCTTAGAGTTATTGTTCTTTTTATTCCCACGCCTATGATTATTCTTCCCCTTTTTCTTCCCACTAGGTTTTTGGTTACCTCACGGGTTTGTCGATTGTATATTGTTAACATCCGATGATTGGGTGGAAACGGACGAGGCGTGAGCCTGTCCGGGGGTAGATTGGCTAATTGAACGATTGTGCATCTAATTTGTAACCAAATATAAAGGGCGAGTACTTGTGGATCCTACAATACCATCGGCATGTGGTCCAGGAACAGGCTTGGGCTCATGTCATGACCGTGGTGCATCAGGTATGATATCATATAAAATGCCAGACTGAGCGTAGACTAGGTCTAGCTGCTGGGATTTGAAGATAGTTTGTTCCTTAGTCATAATACCGGACAATGAAACATCCTTCAAAACATAAGGAAGTAAATACTTAACGAATCATTCCAACAAAAAATATGGAGGAATGTTAGCTTTCACTAGCCTCTTTCGCCGGCGCCACTCCTGAATATTGTCAGAGATGTGTGTGGCCTTGTTACAACATAATTTTCCACCTTGTGAGCATCAGCACTCTTTGGCCTGCAGAATCCATTTTATTGACTCAGATCTACTTTATATCCTTCAGACACATTATTTCCCTATTTTTTTCCCATGGACACTAGCTGTATCACTTCAGTGGGCGTACCCACGAGTTCCATCACTACAGCTGCGGGTAGCATGTAAAATGGTAAAAATCACTAGTTAATTACTTTTTACTCCCAAAAAACAGTCATTGGGTGACCTTTGGCCCTCCATTTTCCTTGAAACATCTCGATGTGTCCTTTCACTTGCCTTTGGGAGGAATATATATTGAGCACATATGGAATATGGATGGGGGGATAAAGGAGAGCAAGAGAACTCTAGTGGATTTTTTCCCTATCTTGACTCTACACTCATTGATCCTTGTAGTTGTGAACCTTTTATGTTCACCTCCCAAACTCCTATCATAGTTTGAGTTTGCCATTCCATGGAGGATTGAAGTGATGGAGGCACAAGTGGAGAGACCCGGATCTTGGTTCAGATTGGTTGCCGGCAAGAGGTCGTATCACATTGTACTTCTTGTTATTTATTAATAGAAATACTCATATTCTAGTCCATTAATGTTGTGAATGTTGTTTAGATTACATTGGGTTTCATTTTCTTATAATATCATGGACCATTGCTATTGATGATGTTAATGTCGTTTATATATTATATGCACTTGTTGTATATTGGCTGTCAAGACTAATTTGCAGGTTCAAGTTCATGGGTTGAAAGGTCCAACAGGGATCTACATCAAACGTTTGGATCAAGGTTGGTTATATTTTTCATTATCTTAGCATTGTCATTTATATAGCGTAGCACTAAGAATTGAGTTAATTTCCAGTATTCAGTTGTCTGTTGTTGTCCACCCCAAGCCATAGGAAATTTTCTCCAACACAGGCCTTGTCCTTACGGAAGGTGGATAAAATCTCAGTACTAGTATTGTAACGAACTGGAAACTGGAAGTGATCAAGGAAAACCAAAGCTAAATCATTAAACCTCTATATGTTCCCCCAGGAAACTCGACATACCATTTCTCCGCTGCCCCCGTGAGGGTGCGTTGAAATAGCCTCAAACAAATAGAGTCATGGTTTAAGGAATTCGAGACCATAAGTGAAAAGTAGTAAAGTGATCACCTGGATCCTCACCCTTCTTCCCCTCAAATTTTAGAATGTTGGAAGGGAGCTTGGTGGGGACTGGAGGCCATGTAGGATCGTGACACACCGTATCATTCGTGAGCTTCAAAAGGCCAGGTAGATTCAATCTAGCAAGAAAAGGGAGCTGACGCTATGAAGCTTGATGATGAGCTCTCGAAAGATACTTGTTCTAGAAGCTGTAAGGTGGGATTGTAAACATCAAAGTTGACACCTGTTGTGCTGACGAACTCTGGTAATAACCATGACCGTGTCTATAAGGATAGTAACCTCCTCCAAACTAGCCCGCGTTGGAATACACAGGCACATGCGTAGCAGGGATTCCATGTGAAGGATTGGGATAATAAGTAGGACCAACTGAAAGTCCATAAGAATGACCTCCATGAGACTGGGGTCCCATATAACCACTCGAGGAAGGAATATCGAACGAGTGAGGGCTGTATGAAAATGGTATGCGAGCACTCCATAGAACCAAAGAGCTAGCAAGAGGACAGTTTTGTGGAATCACAAAAGCGTTCAAAGGTACAGGCATAGAGGCATGCAGATGAATGGACGGAATGAAAGTCGTGGATCCAATACCTAACGTGAAACCTCCACTCGAAAATGGGTTCACACTAACACTAGGGGCTGATGAAGGAGTTGATCCTCCACCAACATTCAGAATAGATGGAGTGATGTGACCACTCCCAAACTGATGGGCGATGAAAATGAGCATGCTGCCCCCAATGCCAACACTAGAGCTAGCGTGACTACTAGACATGGTGAATGTAACAGTCCGCATAACGCCGAGCATACCATATGAAAAAGGGCTTTAGGTTGAAGGGACGGATGAAGATCCAAAACCTGGCATCCCATATTGAAAATCAAAAGTCTATGTATCGTCAAATGCGTTCATGCTTGTGGGTGGGGACATCCCAAACCCATGAAGAGTAATGTGTGGATAACCTGCTCCCCATTCACGCCTAGGAGTGGATGGTGACGAGTTTCCCATTGTGCTAATGGATGGAGTCACTGGGAATCCAGTCATTCCAGTTGTGGAACCCATAATAAGAGCTCTTCAAAGCTCGTGAGATGTGTGTATAGGACCAGTGGTAGTCCTTCGATGCATCTTAATGAAAGAATGCGACAGATCACTAGCTGGTAAACCAGCTAACCTACAATATCGACAGAGAGGCGGATCTCGATCCATGATGAATCCAAAAAGTCAACAAATAAATGTCAACTAAAGGCCTACTATATTGTCACAGAGCATACACCTAAAAGAAACCTACATCCAAATGCACACAAACAGGACTGGCTCAAGGGACCTCCTGACACTACACCCAATATATCTCACCTAGGAGAGGCTTGAGACTCCCAAACTATAAATCAAGGTAACAGAATCAGTTATAAGGTCCCTCAGACTTCACTATGTGCATAGGGTCAAATCCCTATACATACGACAACTATGATGTCCGACCCCTATCTGACTCAGGATACTCATAGTATAACTGCTGCAAGCACCCTATGTGATACCTAGGTAAAGCAACTAAGGCCACCATGTATAACCAATTCTCAGGAAAACAATCATAGGTGGGATCAGTCGTATGGGAAGGGTAACTAAGCCCGAAACTCAAGAGGTTCAAATCCCCCAAGAGTCCCCAAACACAAACAAATCCATGAAATATTTCCCACGTTCAACTAGTATTGGAGGGCTATCTCCGCAACCAACCTCCTATGACCTTGTGCTTAACTCTGATTTTAGTAGAGCGTCTTGAGAACACTGATGTATACCATGGGTTTCACCACTCCCAGGTCAGACACATAATGTTTGGTTCAATAGTCTTGGATTGTTAACTCACAGTGATCTATTTAGAGACTGTAAACCTATACTAGTTGGTGCACCCTATAAAAGAGAATCGTTTCTAATCAATTTTAGATTAAGCATCAATTTTAAATGGCTGTGATTACTCAAAGTATATGGTCGTGAAACTAATGATATGTAAAGACTCAATGATATGCACACCTGAAAAATACTAGGCTCATCTATCCATAAAAAAGGTATACCACTATATGACAGTCAAACCAACGTTTCGTAACTCAAAAAATGACAATGCAATCTCTTTATATTTTCATGCTCAAGAAAGTGCTAATGAAAGCACAAGCACTCTAATGCAAAATGCAATAACATAAAGCAATTTTTTTTTGTATTTTCAAACATAAATGAAATGAAAATGAAATTGTTTTTGTATTTTTTGAATATAGATGAATGAAAAAATGCAAGTAGAATCAGAACTCTTCAAAAAAATGTAGAGCAAGCAAAGCAAACAAACCAACAGATCCCAAAAAGTAAGACTCAGCCAAGCTAATGAGCTATAAAAATGAAAAATGGTTCAAAACCAAAAAGCTCAAAAACTCAAGAAAGAGGAGTTTCTGGTCAACAAAGAGACATGGAACAGTCAGAATACAGGCCTACTAAGACTCAGGAACACCCAGAATTCACCCAACAACAACCAAAGATAAGAAAACAAATCAATCCCGGGATTGTATGCAACTATTCATAGAACAATAGCGTGTATACGTGGGCTACTGTACTAACAGTAGCGCATCCACGCAAGCTAAGCAACACTGAACCGCATACAGGGAAAGGTGAGTGGACAAAAAATGAATCAAACAGCCTTGAAAAATCAAGATTTATGATATAGATCCTAACGTCCAGTCAATGACACAGAATCTCGACAGAACATAAACTCAAAGCAAGAAAAAATTCCCAAAATCCCCAAAACAAAGGTTCATCCCTAGTGAAGTCGCCATTTCTGTTACGGAGAAAACTTCCTATGGCTCAGGGTAGACCACAAAAGACAAATGACTACCAGAAATCAACTCAATTCTCAATGCAATGCTATTATAAATGTAAATGCTAGTATGTGGAGTAAATAACCAATCTTCAACCGAATATTCGAAGTAGATCCCCGTGGAGCTTTCAAATCTCTACACTTGAACCTGCAGATTAGCCTCAACAAAAAATACAAGCAAGTGCATACAATATGTGAAATATATTAGCATAAACAATAGCATGGTCCATGATATAATAAGCAAATGTACGCAATGTTAATTAACCATTCATAACATCAGTTGGACGAGAAAATGAGTATTTCTATTAATGAAACAAGAAGTACATAATACAACCTCTTGCTGACTATTCATCTGAACCAAGAAATAGGTCCCTCCACTTGTGTCTCCACCACTTCAATCCCCCATGCAATGGAAAAATCAAACTATGAAGGAGTTTGCTAGGTGAACATAAGAGGTTCACAACAACAAGGATGAATGGATGTAGACTCAAGCTATGGAAAAAATCCAATAGAGTTTCGATGATCTCTCTTTCGCCTACTTCCATGTACCATAAGAGCTCAATATATAACCTTCCAAAGGTAGGTGAAAGGTTGAATCGAGTCGTTTCGGGATACATGGAGGGCCAAAGGTCACCCTAAAACCGCTTTTTGGAGTAAAAAGTGAGTTTTTACTGTAAATTACTACTTAACTTGATGTACATGGGCTATAGTGGGACAGCCTACGCATGCATGAGTTGCATCAAAGGAGCTTGCGTATAGGAGCAAAAATAGGGAAAATTGGGTTCTTAAAGGGAAAAAAGTGGTTCTGAGTCCATGAAATGAATATAAGAGGCCAAATAGTGTAGATGCTCACAAGGTGGAAAAATACATTGTAAAACTCAATGAAGCTAAAGTCGGATTTGATTCCTTACTTACTTATGATCCTACTACTTGCTTCCCACCAACACTTTATGGTTCACCATGCTCTTGAGTTATGGGATTTCTATATTGTGATGGATTGACCATTGATTATTTCCTTACATGAGTTCTTGCTGCTGGCGTAGGAATATGTGGAGTCAACTATCCACCTTGCACGAGATTCTCATCCCCTTCGTCATCTGCATGAGATATTATGGAACCTTGTGTAACTGATTTATTTATGCTTCCATCCCAATCCTCTTCTTTTTTAAACTCAATGTCTTTGTTGAGCATATAGTTCTTGGTGATGGGTTTATAGAGTCTATATGCGTTAGACTCCTCACTATATCCGACAATGATACACTTCACACTCATGTCATCCAATGTTCTTTTTATCTCTTCAGGTACATGTATGTAAGCCACACATCCAAAAATCATCAAATGAGATACGTTGAAACTCTACCACTCCACGCTTGATGGGGATTTCGATCCTTCACACTCTTAGTTTGACTTCTGTTTAGATTATACATTGAGAAAATAACTGCGTCTCCCCAATATTGATCTCGAATATGTTTCTCCTTCAACATACTTCGAGCCATGTTCATAATGGTTCGATTATTTCTTTCTGCCACTCCATTTTGTTGTGGAGTGTAGCAAGTAGTAAACTGTCTTTTGATTCCCTGATATTGACAAATTTCCAAGAAATCATTTAACATATACTCACCTCCTCTATCCAATCTCAAGACTTTAATACATATGCCACTCTCCTTTTCAACCATGGCTATAAACCTCTTGAATACTCCAAATGCTTGAGATTTCCATTTCAGCAAATAGAACCAATTTTTTCGACTAAAATCATCAACGAAAGTCATAAAATAAAAATTACTAGTCAAAGTGTGTGTTTGTATCAGCCCACACAAATATGTGTGTACCAACTCCAATGGGGATTTTGCGCTGTAAGAGACTCCAAAGTCAAATTTCTCTCTATGATGATTTTCTAACATGAATCTCTTACACGAGCTTGCTGGTTGCTAAATAATGGGAAATCCTTTCACCATCTACTTCTTCTGTAGCAAATCTAGTCCACCAAAATGTAAATGGCCATATCTTAAATGCCACAACGATGACTAATTTGAACTCTTAGTTTTATAAACATTGAAAAATTAAAACAAATCATTCCTCATAATAAGTGGAAGTGTCACGTCCCCTCCCATAAATCCAACTCAAGGCCTGGAAAATGACTAAAATAAGAGCTTTCAAATTCTTAACCCCATCATCATTTAATGAATTCAAGCAAATGAAACATGTGTGTGCATATACATAAATAAACATATGTAGCGAAATTAAACTATATCCACACACACCTAACATGCATTTATTAGTATAATCATAACAATCATCAATTAAAGACATTGCATAAATTAAAATACAAGATCATACTTATCTTAGTATGAAGTTGTCCCTAGCGACTAAACTGCAACGTTCCACCCAACCATATGGAAACTGTTCTCATTAATATCTATGCATATTTTCCACCCCCGATTTGGGCATGATTTCCACAAGGAAAAGGGAGCAACAACTAACACATAGCCAAGTATATACCACAACTGGGTTTATTGGGCTGTTAAAGCATTACAAAGGAAGGAATTGCTAAGCTACTAGCTCAACCACAGAGCTATTGGTACCTCCACAAGATCTAGCTAGCTTGGCACCCAAAATACCTACACACTCAACAGAAGTAAGTATTCCCTTCATTGCTCTACAGTCCCTCAAGCCATACCTTCCCTTCTAGTGCTCTTCAAGGTGTGCATAGAAAAGTAGCGAAGGCCCTATCATCTTTGGTGAGGTTACTCTCTTCACTAGGTTTATCAAGCCAATTCTAAATCCTCTTCTACTCATGTTTCCCTACACACACAAGTTAAATCCAAAACAAGGGATCCATATAACAACACACCACAAATGTTGGGTATGGAAAATGTTTCATTTATGGGATTTACCAAATAGGATTTCTGAGTGTTCCCAAAATCGCGGGCACACCAAAAATGGACTGGGAGAGGGGAAAATTACCACAAGGAACAAAATGATTTTTCTACTAGGATATGAACATTCAAATGGCCAAAAACGACCTCTATGAACCCCCAACTTGAATTTCCTTTCCTCCCAATCGTTTTGAAACCCATAAACATATTTACTAGCTAGAAAATGAAGGAAAACTCATAAAATTTCATGGAGGAAAATGCCCAGCCAACAAGAGGGACATCAGAGAGAAAAAATAATGGATGAATGACGAGTTGGGAAACAAATTCATGGGTGTTTTATTGCCTAGGAATCCGAACATTTTTTCCAAAATGATGGTTTGTCCATAAATGAAATATCGACATCCATACCTTCCATTTCCAAAAACAATAATTACCTCAACCACCTCTTGGAAGAAATGAATGATTGGGTGCAAAATTCAACATGGGTAGTTAATGTTTGATGGGTTCTCTCATTGACACTTGGATTGAAAAAATTGTCTTCAATGGTTTTAATATTTACCTCCCTATTCCTTGTAAAAATCATGCCCCCATAATCTTGTCTCCTTTGCATAGCTAGTTGTAGGTATTTTTATTAGAAATATATTTACATCATATTTATGATTTCCATCTTGCCATGCTAGCACATAATCCACATGTATCCATTTTTAATTTCAAATACATAAACAGTAAATTGATGGTGGGAAATTGGCCTTGACCTCCTAACAACAATTTTTATAACGATATTACATCATTTACAAGTTTAACGCAATGTGCTCAAAACCGGTGTGTTGAAAGAAGCAGTTTATTCTTTCGTCATCATTACTCTGGCTATCAACTGCTTACTTGGATACTTGTCATAGATAGTACATAACTTGTTCTTGAAGAACACTTTGTACTTTTTCTCTAACAACTGTCCAACAGTCAATAAGTTATACATTGAACCAAGTACGTAATAAAAATCATGTATTTTTCTTCTTTCACCATTCTTGGCATATACAACAATCACACATTTACCATTATATCTTACCTTACTATCATTATCGAGTTTTAACTTATAATAAATACTTGTATCTAGACTTGAAAAAAGCTCTTTATTTCCAGTCATGTGGTTGTTGCATGCACTATCCAACAACCATACATTTTTTTAAATTTCCCAAGTCAAATTACAAGTTAGAAACATAGGTTTTTCCTCATCTCCAAGATCCTCCATAATGTGTGTAGATAGCTTACTAACATCTACTTGATTCTTCCAATACTTGTTAGCAAAATGACCAAATGTTTTGCAATAGCGACATTGAACTTTAGATCTGTCATACATTTGATTTCCTTGTTTCCCAGTTCTACTTATACTCCCCCTTAAACTAGGAGGATTATGCTTAGACCTCTCCTCAAATTTTGAATCATTTTTGTTGTCACTATGATTAGCACTTCGGCCTCCTCTTCCTCTCCTACTAGACCTTCCTCTGGCTCTACCTCTAGTAACACGCAGTTTAGATTTGAAGGAATTCTCTCATGGAGTAACATCATACCTATTCATCCTAGATTCATGAGAAATCAAAGAACCAGTCAATTCATGAATATGCATTTGACTAAGATCTTTAACTTCTTCTATGGGTACAACAACAACTTCAAACTTATATGGAAAACTTATTTAATCAATTTCTCAAAAATTCTCTGGCTTGAGATGTCTTCACCATACTATCTCAACTAATTTACAGTGTTCATTACTCGAGTCATAAAAATATCAACAGTCTCATTGTCCTTCATCTTTAGATTCTCAAAATCCCTTCTTAAGTTCAGAAACTTAACATTCTTCACCTTGGATACACCCTTATAACAAGTTTCAAGGAAGTCCCAAGCCTTCTTTGAAGACTCAGAACTTGACACCTTTTGAAAAATATATTCACCTAGACCTTGTTGAATAAGGCCAAGTGCTTTGTTGTCCTTCTTCCTGTTTTCCTTTAATAGGGTACGCTCAACATTTGACAAAGCCAATTATGTTGCATGATCAACAAGATCTTGATATCTAACTATAACAAGCTCCCAAAAATCTTAAGAACAAAAAAAAATTCTCATTCTAATAAAACATGCATTATAATTTCTCTCAGTCAAAGTAGGAATCTATGGCTCAACTAAACTATTGTTAGAAGCCATCTCAAATAAGATACAAGTCACTATAAACTAAAAATGGGGAGAAAGAGATCTTACTAGCTCTAAAACCACTATGAGAAGGAAGGGGAGTGTCGCACTTAATAACAACAACGCTTACAAGTCACTGAAATATCAAATCATCACCTACAAGACAAGTAACATCATGTTCAACACAAGTATCAAAAAACAACAACCTACGAGAATTAAGTAACAACAAACAACTTCAACACAATTTTGATCACCCCTGCATTCATAAATTTAGATTGATACTTTGTTCCAATAGTTTAATAGATTTAGCACATCCACAGTCAAAATACAAAATCAAAAATTTTAACATGCAATAGCAATATCAATTCAAATCTAACATGAGTTTGCAAACTCTTGAATAAGATAAAAAATGGAGTATCAAAATTACAGAGTAAAAACTTTATTTTATTTTCAACTCAATCTATTCGATGATGCATCTTCAAAGATAGGATCACACACATACACACACACACACACACACACACACACATATTGTGAGATTGGTTCATTAATTAATTTTGACCCTTCGCTACATCTAAAACAAAATTAACTATTCAGAAATTGGGCTTTTCAGACTTGTTATGAATACTCTAGACCTTTGAAATTTGATAGGATGAGAAAACAGACACAGTGGATTTCCCTTCAAAAATCAATGTAATATTTTTCCCCTATTAACCTTCATTGAGCTGAGATAAATCTAATGAATGTATTTTAAAAATTTCATAGTTGAGCTGGTGTGGTGGTGATGACTCTTCAAAAGTTTGGAGGTTAATAATCAAAGAAGTGAAATTAATTAACATCTCCAAAAACATTAGGAAGCTTTGGGAGAGATTAAATTATGCACCACTATTGGCATTCAAAAATAACCCAACTGACTATATGTCCAAGTTAGACCATCAACAAAACCTCTAGATTGAGGCAAAAGGGCCAAATGGGTCTACTAGTAAAGGATTGTGGTTTTGTATATCACATGGTGCTTATGCTTTAAAATCTATGTTGTTAGCACTCAAATTGTGCTGAATGCTATGTCAGCTTTTTGCATGGGTGGAAAGAAGGCGATGACGGCTGAGATTGAATACCCCGAAGATCGACGGTCCCGAGCCCACTAGACGAACGAATATGTAGGCAATATAACATAATGAGCGGGTGGTAATCGGCGAGCAAGTGAGGAAATCAATCGACGGCAGAGATCGGCGTATGGGAAGATCTACGGCGCACAATCCCCACGCTAATCCAACAAGCACGAAACATGTTATGTTTCAAATCGCCGCGGTTGAGTTATGTATCGCACAACTATCAACGGTGTAGATCTACCGGAGGTGAATCAACAGTCTAAAATAACTATGCTGATTATATTCATGGGTAGGTTAACCTTGTCTCAAATCGCCGCAACAGGTAAAGGATGCACCATCCGACTACCAGGATTGGAGCGAAGACGAGACCAATAGCTAGGAATGATTTGAAGGGTCAAGCTGTCGATTGGAACAAGTAGGTCCATAAAATGGAAAACTATGGAGGCTATAACCTACGGTCCTGATCCGAGCTCGAGTTCTCACAGGTGAAAGAAATCTTCGCAGAGGACCAATGATTACCGCGTGGGCTGAACCACCTCAGTGCAGTCAGGTGTCCTTTCTGTATGATCCAAAAAGTACGACCAAATATGTCTGATATCATTTCAAACCTCAGTCATCATGCCAAATCATTTGGAAGGTCCAGTCAGAAAATCATAGCCTAATGATTCGCATGGGAGCGCCATCGTTGTGAGTTGTTATAAACCTGATCTCCTAGGATCACAACTCATGTCTGAAAGGTGGCAAGTTCCTCCATCTTGGTATTGTTCGCAGTTTGTATCAGAGCATGGTGAGAGAGCAGGGAGCCGAAGTAGTAATTATACCAAAGCAGGTGTTGTTCGAGATGGCGGAAGAGCACGTTTATTTACCTCCCATAGTTCGCGATCATGTGGAAGACGGTTCCGTCTACAAATTAGAAGAGCCCAAGAAGGACAAACAAATTGGAGTTTGCAGTAGCAGAGAAAGAGGGAAAAAACCTATGAAGAAGACGAGCAGGGAATCAGCCAGCAGGAGGAAATTATCAAGGATCTAATTCTCCCTACGGAAGGGGTACCCTCTACTCCTCTACAAAAAAGAAACCAAGCAGAAGATTCTTTCGACGTGGGTGATTTTCTTGATTGGTATGGTCAAGTGAAAACCCAGAACTAAGGTGGCAGTCTATCTATTGGATATCACCCGACAAGTCTATCTATTGGCTAACTGGATATATTCCTTATCTCCAATTTTTGAAGATTCAGACAGTCCATGACCTATTTTGAAGGGCGGTATGGCTTAGTGGTGTATGACATCGGCAGGATCAGTCGAGTCTGATCTGTTATATGTAATTTTCATTTCTACATCGAGCTAGTATAAGTTAGGAAACCTGCCTGGTGTAAGTAACAGTTCTAGCCTTAGAGGTTTTTGTTCGGCATGAAGAGTTCAAAGGATAATGAATGAACTCATTCGACCATAGTGAAAGCAATCCGGCTGGTGGCAGCTACATTTTTGTATTTTTGTACTTTTGTTTAAAATAGTTGGATTCTATAGAGAAGAGGCTATGTAATTGTAAATGGCAGTTAAAATCTGTCCCATGGATATTTGTTTAAGGATAGCAACAACAAACGATGTTCATTTTGGCTGTTAGATAGGTGTCAATTGGTTGTAACTAATTTCTGTTGAGAAGGAGCCGAGTCTAGAGCTCAAGGCCACCTATATATACAGTTGTAATCAGAGACATAAGTGTTGAAAAATATTATGAAAAAATATTTGTGTTTTGATGATCAGTTTGTAATACATTTTCTTGGAGTTGTTTAATAGAATTTGTAGAACTTGATGCCTACGATCTTTGACAAGGATTCCTGTGTAATCGGTCTGGTAGTCTGTACCTTTCTTTTTCCCATGTGCAAATGTGTTTCTATCTTTTGTTATTCCATTCTGTGATATTTCCTTCATGCTTGGATCAGGGTGACAGTTAGGTAGAATTCATAGAGATTATGTTATGCTTAGCTTATTCCAAGTGTTTCACCAAATATATTTTGCTAAAGTTGATGTAGGATTCATCCTTGTTAAATGCCTTACATTTATGGAGTGTTTCTTCTCTCTTCTGTTCCACAAAAATTTAAGCTCTTTGACTACCAGTTGCTTGCTACCTTGCCCTTGTGAATGCGTTCGCTAAATTTTTGTGAATAATGTTTGCAGAACTACTTAAATGTGACTCCCTCGCCCCAAATGAAATCCATGTGTTTTCAACCAAATAGATCTTAAATCATTCTTTGTTCCACAAACATAAATATGATCTTCTGTGCATTATCGCAATTGAATATCTTTAATGTTGAACGCTGGTGTATGTTTTCGCTGATTGACACCTTTGAAGATTTCCAGTATTCTGTGAGTTTATAGAGAGAGCCCTCTCTGTTTACGTTTGATCAGAAGCGTAAACCAAATATTGGTTAGTGGTTACCCGAGATTACCCTCTTTCAGCCTTGGGGGTCATTTTGGTGTTAATAAATTGGCGTCGTTGCTCGGGACGTGAGTTGTTTATCGAACCCTGAAAGAACGACATACCTGTCTGAAATTTCAAAGAATAAGAGAAATCCCTGTGGGAAAACAGAGATCTCCGCATTTTCAAGAAGGTTGAAGAATTTTTCCCTAGCGACTCCACTTATTGAGACCATACAATTCAAGAAGACTCCACTGGAGAAAGATCAGTACACAAAAATATACTACTGAAGAAATTTCTAAAGTCATCCTGGCCTCAAGAAAGATCCATACAAGAGGTAATCCTTTACTTGAAATCTTGTTAGGAGTAGATGACCCTGAAATTCTACTCATATGAAAAACCATGAAAGATCGGGCTAGCGCCCCTAGCATTGAGACTGTTTCTTTTTCAGAAAGTGCATCTGTTTTTCAAGAATTGGATCTAGAGGTCGACATAAGCAAACCTTTGTCAAGAACTAAATCTGAATCGTACCTGAACCTGGGCGAAGAAACTTTGAATAATCTTGACTCATATCTTTTAGACCCCATGTGGCTGGATTTTAAAAGCCTTGCCAAAGCTAAAAGCAGCGAACCCAGTTCCCAGATTCCCCAAGCCTACATTGCAATCCCAATCTATAATCTTCGTCAGAATTTCCCCCCACAAGCTTAGAATCTACTTAGACCCATTGCCACTAGATATGCGCCTTTGGTCTTGCCTGTTGCCCTGAATAAACTCCCTCAAAATTATGCCGAGAGAATTGTCTCTTATAATGGAGAGGGAGACTGGTCAGCCAAACATCATGTTGATATATTCAAAGATTTTTTAGACCTAGAGGAAGTGGACCATGATGATGCAAAAATGAGATTGTTCGCCCAAAGCATATATGCAGAACCCAAGAAATGGTTTAGGCTACTACCTAATGCTTCCATAGAAGATTTTGCAGCTTATAAAGTATTGCTTCTAGAAAGATGGGAAACAATGGGGAGTCCTACTATAGTCTTATCCCAGCATAATCACTTAAAGAAAGGTGGTTTCGAATCAGTCCATGAGTGCTCTTCCAGATTCATGAAGGCTTATAATTCTATTCCTGATGATCTAAAACCTTCAGTGGGCGCTAAAAAGCTCCACTACACCGATGCTTTCGATGGAGACTTTTCCTACACGTTAAGAGAAAGGAAATCTACTACCCTTCCTGCTATACTGAAAGATGCCATAGAGGTGGAAGCCAACATGATGGCCTCGGGAAAAATAAAAGGGAAAACAGAAGTAGGGAAAAAGAAGCAAGAAAATCAATCCCTTGCCTCTTCCTCCTCTAGTGATGCTAGGTTTGACACCGTGATGAAGACCATGGAAAAGCTGATGGAGAGGTTAGCCGTAGAGAACAAACATCCTGCTAGGGAACCACCTGAAAATCAGATAAGGAACCCGAATTTTAGAAGGCCACCCCCTCCAAGAAATCCAAGAAACCAAGAAGATCCCCAAATGAGGCCTCCTTTCCCTAAGAATTTGGTGGATGGCGAAGGAGATGAAGAGCCTGGTACAAACCTACGAGCAGGATAAAGTCTCACCTGAAGCGAAGATGGGTGGTTACAGAATCAGGTTTCTCTAATCTACTAACGCGTGGTTATGTTATGTGAAATTGTGCATAGCTTACTCAACATCTACTTCGTAGATCGTTATCAACATGCATCTGTGCACTTCGCAGATCTCAACAGCATTCACACTTCGTTGAATCGTTGTTACTTTGATTCTATGACTACGCATTTACCATACTTAACACAACTTCACAATTTTCATACATGCATATTCCACTACTTAACATATCCTTCTCATTTGCATTCATATGAAAACACATATATAAGCATAAACATTCATGAACATTCAATATCAAATAGATTCAGAAACATAACACAAGTATTGATGTGTTTCACCCCTCAGATGGGATCTACGTCCACGGGAACTATTCTTATATTTCTTGGAAGGGGTTAACTATTCCAGTCTACGCACTCAGCTGCAGAATCATCTCTACAATAGATCTTGTTGTTGCAGCAACATCCCCCCCAAAAATTTTGTACATATTGGGGCCCCTCCTTTTATTTTTGCAGAAAGTTCGCCTTAAGAAGTCATCCCAGCTGTTATCTTTGTTTTTCAACAGAAAAACTTGCCGTGAACCACTCCAAGTCTGCCAGAAAATCTTGTTTCTCAACAGAAATCTTTTCTATGAAGTCTCCCTGAAGAGTCGCAGAACGGTTTGATAAAGTCCCGCAGTGGCGGAAGCCTTTGTCTAAACTCCCGAAAGAAAACTTAGAAAATTTTGTTGAAGAAGTTGTGGAAGTCATTGGGCAATCCTTCCCGAAACGGCGGAGTTCTTCGTTCAAACCTTCCGCAAACGCGAAAGTGTTACAGGTTTTCCTCCCGAAAGGCGGAAGCCTTCATTTAAGCCTTCCGAAACGGAACTTAGAAAATTTTCCCAAGAAATTGCAGAGCCTCTCAAACTATCTTCCCGCAGTTGTGTTTCTTTTGAGTTTTCAGCAGAGGGGCGGAAGCCTGTGTTAAAACCTTTCAGAAAAAAAGAAGGACATAGAAACCTTTTAAAAAATCGCGGAGCGTAAGAAGGAAGCTCCGCAGAACCATTCAACGTTTGCTCCCGAAACGGCGAGAACCGTTCGCATAAACACTCTGGAAAAGCTTAGATTTCCCTCTCGTCGTTGCGGAAATTTTTTGGGAAAGTCTCCTGACACTTCAGAGCGTTTCAGGTTATCTTCCCGCAGTTGCGGAAGCCCAATCGCACAAACCGCTCGAAAGGTCTTAAGAATTTGTTACGGAAATATCGCGGAAATGTTTGAGTTATCTCTCCCGAAACGACGGGCGCTTTTCATAAAATCCTCCCGAAACTCGGAAGAGAACTTAGGAACTTTCTTTGAAAATTTGTGGAAACCTTCACAAAAGTTTTCGGAAATCCCGCGGAGGAATTCACGAATTCCTTCCGAAACTATGAAGAGACTTAGAAAATTTCCTTTTTCAGAGCTGTTGGACTTTCCATCCCGAACCTGCGAAGCCATTCATTTTATCCTTCCGAAACGTCGGAGGCAAATCGCGAGAGCTTTCCACAACGTCGGAAGCGAGTGCAGCCAAAACTTAGAGAAATACTCGATTTCGCGAGGGCCTTTTTTCGGAAGCATTGGCGGAAGTCTTTCGAAATGGCGGAAGCCATTGATGAAAGTTCCCCGCAATTTCGGAAGCCTTCGCGATATCACCCCGAAAAGGGGCCACCGAAAGAATCAACCATTCACGTCCTTTTGCGGGGAGCTCCGCCAATCTCTCCTGAAACACCGGAGAAGTTCAGCGGAAGCTTCCCCGTTGCACTTCCGAACGAATTGAGCTTTGCGGATCGTTTTCTCTTTCGTGTCGCGGAGGCCTTTTGCGGGAGCCATTCTCCTTCCGCAAAGGCGGATGCGGTTCGCAAGTTTGTCCCGCAGGAGGCGGTCGCGCGAGAATCGAGAAAACGAGATTTGACGCCGACGTACCGATATTTAAGCCGCGGTTAATTGCGCCACCCACCAAAATTAAATACCGCACGTGCCCAGCTTATTTAAATAAGCGGGCGGGGTACGAGCCAACATATCGTTAATTTTCGATTGGCAAACGAGGTTGGACGCCGAGTGACCACTCCAGCTTAGCTCATTTGCCCACGATTCACGGCCACCTCATCCAGCCATCTTCACGTTGCCAAGTAGGAGGTTTTAACCGTTGAATTTGCATTCAATGCGTCTAATTACCTTTGGATGTTCTTCTTTTTTAAAGATGATAGGAATTGGTTGGATTCTGAAGGGAAAAATGCCCGTCATGGGCTATTTTGCCCGTCAAACGGTCTAAATCGCATTTTCTCTCGTCAAATTCGGCTTAAATTGCATATTCCCCAGCATATAAAACCAAGGAACTGTAAAACGTTGCTTATAATGGCAAAAACTTCAGATTGACTTTGCTCTTCTATTTTTGAGACGTGCCCGACAGGCGATTGGTCAGACATATCGTTGTTTCGTTCCTGAGCCCCAAGGCCCCGTGGGTTTCACATTCCACTAAAAGACGAGCCAAAAGAGAAGCTATGGCCACCCGAGCCTTCTTCGTTAGCCTGTCTCCGGGCGCCGTCACCCTTGCTCAAACCCAAACCCACCATAGAACACCTCGTCAGGTGATTTCAGATTGCAGTGGCAGTTGGAGTCCTTGCCTATTCGGAAATATGAAAACGGTTCCTTGTCTTCGTCACAGGGTTATTTCACCCCAGACTTCCCCTGCCACTAGCCTTTTAAAAGTGCAATGACGAAAGTTACCCTCTTCCCCAGAGCTAAACTGAAATTAGGTTGCTACCGCAACACGCTTATCCTCACAAGAGGATTCCAAACCTACCCCTTCAAAGAATTAGGATGGCTAAAATTTATAATTATGTTCCTATTGAAATGATGTATTTTGATTCCTAAACATACAGCTTCATTGTACTTATCTCATTGACATATTAAAATAATGATGCTCTCTGTTAAAATCTCACAGTATGTTGCGCAATATCATGATGACTTGTATATGGGTGCTATCAGGGATAAATCAAAATGCCGAAAGTTGGTAAGAAGAAGGCTAAAATGACAGAAAAGAAGCCCGCGCCACTTAAAACTGAGACCTCACTCCAAGATACTAAGTGCACCACTGGTGTTCCTCCAGAAATCAGATGGGGTGACATTTACAGGATGATCCGAGACAAGGATGTCCCGGACATGTTGTTAGAAGAGGGGCCAATTTATCTAAATATCAAAGCCTCAGGCATAACTAGAGCTGCTAGCCGCCCTGAACTATTCCCCTGTGCTGAAGTGATCGGATGGATACTCCAACATGCCGATGCTGAAGGGAGAGTGATAAATGACAGCGGGAAAGTGGCCATTGCCTCATTTCAACCCGCATATCTTGCAGCAGCCTAAAAATTTCCCCATGTCCAACAATCTCTGACTGATGAATGGCTGAGCCAAATGAACAACGTCGAGATGGCCAAGAAGCTACTAATGGTAGGAAAACATTTGAGAAAGAAAGGAAATGATGAATATGATGTACAGAATCTGAGACCTCCCTTCAGATTGATCGCCTTGATGCTGTGCAGAATCTTCGGCATGCCCGATGGCACTGTGTATAAGATAAAGTGGGCCCCTATTATCCACTTTGTGGCATTTAAAGGAACCGTGTTTGACTGGGCCACTCTCCTGTTAGATAGTTTGGCCTCGATGATAGTGGCGTCAAGAGAAGGACTAGCCTTGAAGAAGGCAGAATTTTTCATGTCCTCATATCTCATTGATTGTGTGTTGACCAAGGTGGAATTCCCCAAGATGGGCTATACATGGGATAAGGCCACCACCTCGGTTTATACCGCTTTTAGGATGATGTGGGCCCAGAATTACAAACCTAACTACAAACTCATCTGTGAGGGGTTTATCATGCCCTTATATGAGAAGTTATTCAAGGAGGAGCCCAACTACCTGTCAGAGAATGTTGTGGAAGTCCTTGAGGATTATGGGGATTTTTACTTTTCAGAGCAAGGCCCCTACCTTAGAATGTTTGGAGGGACTAAGTCCCCATACATTTTGCCGCAGTATGCCACGGATTATGTGGTCCTCAAGGAGGCAGTAAGACAAATCTTCCTGGATGGAATTGGAGCAATGCTCCACAAACATCATAAGGCTTCCTTTCCCCCTCTACCTTTCTGCATAGGTGCTTACAAGTTCTCGGGGGTTGCCTCGGCCGATGAATTTGTTCAAGATCTGAAAGCCTTCTACTTCGGTGAGGTAATCTTCCATAGTAATGACAGGAAGGGAAAACTTGTTGAGCACTGTAAGGATATTTATGCTCACTTTGAGTACTCTCACTATCCTGATGCCAAGGAAGAGGCATTCAGAGGCATCAGCAACATGGATGAGCTACGGGTCTGTCGCCAAGGCACTGGAGCGAGCTCTAGCTCAACCAAGGTCCAGAAGACGAGCCAACACCAGGAGAAAGAAGCTGAGGATGCCCGAGCTCAGAAAGAGCTCAGATTAAGAGAAGAAGCAAGGTTACTCCAGGAAGCGGAGGAAGCCAGACTGCAGCGGGAGGCGGAGGAAGCCAGGTGGCAGCTGGAAGCTGAAGTGGCAAGGTTGCAGCAGGAAGCTGAAGTGGCAAGAATGCAACAGGAAGATGAAAAAGAAAGCCTGTAGAAAGAGGCTGAGGAAGCCGAGAAGCAGAAGGAGGCTGAAGCTGAGCAAGCCGAGGCAGAAAGGAAGGTGGAAGAAGAGCAGAAAGCAGGGGAAGATGCCCAAGCAAGTGGATTGGGTGTCCAAGACATGGAAATAGACACATCTTAAGCAGGTGGCTCTGGTACCCAAAATATGGGAGCAGCTCCAGCTCAGGAAGTCCAGACCCCACCTGCTGAAGAGGACACAGACAACTTGAACCGCCCGATTGTCCCGTACACGCCATCGGGAAAACATACGGTGTCTAGGTGGAATGAGTTTGTCTATGAGAAGGAAAGGAAAGCAATGGTCCGCAAATCAGAAGAAAGGATCAAAAGTCCCTTCCATGAAAACATCGTTACCCATCGAGAGGTCACTGTAATGAAGAATATAGATCAGGATCCCTTTGCTATAGCATCCGCAGTCGTAGAAACAACAAAAGCATCACTGGACAATGTGGGTGTGATAGTTAGAGAAAATGTTTTGACAAAGAAGAGAGCTCGTTCGCTACAACAAACTGTGGCTAATGAGCAAGCCCACAGGGATCTGGTGGTGAACAAGTATAATTGCCTGTACGCCGAGCATAAGGAGCTGTCAAGCAAGTATAGCCAGCTGGAGGAGGAAAAGGACCAGCTAACACTCCAAATGATGATTGTGGAAGCAGAGAAGAATGGAGCGGAAGATAAAGCATCCCAGCTAGAAGCGGACAAGCGGGCATTAGCTGAGCAGTTAGAGCAGGCTGAGGGTAGAACAATGGACCTGTCTCCTTTCCATGAGTAGTCCTGCAGCATCCTGAAGCAAGTGCATGACACTCAGGAGCTAATCACTAATGAGGTTTGCAAGCTCAAGGCCATGGTAGTCAGGTTAAAAGAAATTAATGCAGAGGCCCATAGGATCAAAGCTAAGAATACCCGTGTCAAGGAAAATATCATGAGTGAGATGGCATGGAGAGAAGGAAAAGGGGGTTTCCCCATGCATCTCCCACTTAAATCTGTGGACATTTTTAATGAGGACATAGCCCTGTTGGAGTTTGGAAGGAACTGTGCCAGTAAGCTGATAACCAGTGTGCAAAGAACAACAGATAAAATTAACAGTCTGTACCAAAGGCTCCAAGGGGTGCATGACAAATGCACATTGAGCTTCCCTCAGACCCTGGAGGACTTTCCGGAAAAGGGACAACGTTTGTCTCAACTAAAGGAAGAACTAGGCATTCAAACGGAGTATGTGAAGAAGATTGATGTTCTGGCTATTGATGACCTCCAACATTATATTGGATTGTCATCACTCCACAACCATCTGCTGGAAGAAGTGCATCAAGCTGCAGTAGCAGAAGTTCAAAGCATTGGAGCAGAGCTCGGGAATAATGTGACCTCTCAGAAAATCTTGGTCCCTGCTGCAGCAAACATAGTCATAAGGGACACAGGTATGTGGTATAGCTACATAGCAGAGGAGGAGAAGAAAGCTACAACAATAGTAGGAGGATCAGCAGATCCAGAATCTTCTCTCCCAGCAGCCACTCCAGCAACCACAGTGGGCTCAATTCCCTCTTCCCCAGCAGTGGCAGAAATTCCAGTGAGCTCAATCCCTTCTTCCCAAGTAGAAGCAGGAACAACAATAGGTTCGAGTGTCTCTTCCCAGGCAGCATCGGCAGCAATTAACTTGGGCGATCCTTTGCCATCAGAAGCTCACGCACAGGAGTGAAATCAGAGGAGTGAAATCGTTGATTTCAAAGCACTATTTCTGTTATTTTTGTTTTTGACTCTCAAATGTGTAAAGCGTAGAAACAATGGGACAGTTGTCCCTATTTTCTTTTAAATAATTTCTGTAAAAGAAAGGGAATCGCATTTTTTGTCTATTATAGGAGAGAATTTTCTGTAAATGACAAGTGGAAGGTGCTAGGTGGCAGCCCAAAGGGAATATTTGTAATTATAAATAGAAGCTAGGAAGAATAGACCAGGACTTTTGGCAGGAGATGAAATTTTGAAACCCATACGAGCTATCTTGTATCGGTCCTGTAAAATCGAATTTTCTAATAAAAGCCAGGGAGATGGACGTTTTGCATGGGAATGTTAGACGGATGTATGTTGGACTATTCTAATGACTTCTGTACTGTAATGTGAGATCATTCTTACTATCTGAACTATTTCTTTATGTTAATGATTTTTGCTCCTTCCTGTGCATACGATTTTCTGTATTTTGTGAACAATGAATGCGTTTCATATTAAATAAGGAGCTAGCTGCTGATATCTTTACCATTGCTGTAGAGTTCTCTTTTAGATTAAATGGCTAACTGTCCTTTCTTCAAGATAACTCATATAGCTCATTGTTCATGCCTTTAATTTGCTCCTTGCAGGGATCTTTAAATTTAATTTCAGTTTGTTTACATTTAGGTTTGTTTCTTCGTTCTTTCCGTTTAGATTATATCATTTTGCTTCTTTCTCTGTTTCATGAGCAATAGATGCATGTTACATTAAACTAGAAGCTATCTTCTAAGATTTTCTTTATCTTTCTGTAGCTTTACCTGTAAGAATTGACAGCTATCTGTTCTTTCTTTATGTTATCTGTTACAGATCATTGCTCATCCCTTAAACATGCTCCCTGCAAGGATAGGTAGATGTACTTCAGTTTCTAGACATAGATCTGTTTTAGTCGCATCTAGATCGAATATAAACTAGGCACTTGCATCTCATTAAAACACATAAAATCCAAAAGAAAGGTGGATCGGGCCATAACCGGTAGAATCAGATTTAAACTCCAAACCCACGGTTGCCGAAACCGCTAACTGGACGGATTTTCTATACCAAACGGGAGATAGTCTAATTGGGACCATCTCTCGGGGAGAATCCCTTTCTGATTGATACCACGATATCCGAGGAATCAACAAATCTCTATGCACACGGCTGTAGAGTCTTTTTCCTCTCTTAGATCTCTCTGAGCATAGATCTAACATAAGTCTAACAATATCTGACATACTCTAACCAAAATCTAACACTTCCTTATACAAAATTTCCCTTTATTTAGATTGTGCTCGAAGGTCACATATTTATAATAACTATGGGACAACCCCCATAGTACCCTTAAAACCAAAATGGAATGGTTCTCCTGTTGGCAATGCTTTATCTTTACATTGTTGGAGCTCTGTTGTTCTTTTGCGCTACTTCCTCTGGATTTGATAATCACAGTTATGACCACGTAGCTCTAACGCTATAATGGTGTGTCCTTTGCACCATTTTGCTTCTTTACTCTTTGCTTCTGTAGCTGACAGTTCACCACTTCATTCATAAGTACTCCAACTAATTCGATTGTCCTTAGTACTTCGCATTTACTAAGGCGACAAATCCTTTTCTTCCACTTCGCTTTGCTCCTCACCCTGATCCCGACAATTGTGGATTTGTTTCTCCCAAAACTGGTTGATGTTAGGCCTTGCATAATGTGTACCTTCTCCATAAAAAAAAATCCTCTTGGGATTCTCCCAATAGGCCCCTAACACTTACTCATGGCTTTCCCCTGAGCCACTTTAACTAGGCTGTTCAAACTACACATCCCCTGGGGTGTTTAATCTCACAATGAAACCCTGATAAGTTGCATTCAACTTTGAAACTGTGTCCTTCGATTCTTGGTCAAACTCCTTGATTGTTTCGAGAATCTCCTTTGAGATTGGTTATAGAACTTTCTCCTTCATGGCACTCTTTGCTGTCTGGAGTGCTTGCAACTTCTGCTCAATTTATTCAGAAAGTGCAAGTGCCTCTTCCTGCATTGGCTGTAACTTCGATGAAGTTTCAACTTCCTTCACCCTTAACGCTTCTAGCCCCTTCTGAAGTTCCTTCTTCTCTGTGAACTTTTGGATCCTTTTCCTTGGTGGTGAATCCTTCATAGCCATGTTCACAGAATCAAGATCTTTCTATCGTTGTTGTACCTCATCCTAAATTTTTTGTGACTCAGATTATTCCTGTAGCATAGCCCATACCTTGTTAATTTCATCAATTAGGTCTTGACATCTTTCCACTTCTGTGGAGATGTTTTCTATGGAAGCCTTCAATTCTTCAGATCCTGCTTCTTTATCTTGTTGCGAGGTTCCAAATTGTTGTTTGGCTTCTAAATCAAACTTCTCCAAACTCATCATGGACAATGTATCCTTGGACACACATATTCATACTGGATGCAACATATATAATTTTTCAGACTGGCATCCATATCTGTCCCTTTCACCATCTTGCGCATATACTTCTTCAGACTGGCATCCATGTCGTTCACCATATTGTGCATATACTTATTCAAAGAGGTTTCCATTTACTTCTTCAGACTTCTGTAGAAATATTGTATCGACCTTGACATCGGTTGACATCAGTGACTCAAATTGAATCAGTTGACATGCCCTTTGACATTAACGGACATCAATGACAACCAGATTAGTTCAACAAAGTTCAACATTGGGATATAATTTTGAAATCATTTATAAAAAGAGGGAATCAAAATGTGGTGGCAGATGCACTCTCCATAAAAAATGAGGATTATGAGGCATTAATTTATGTGATTTTGATTATACAACCCAATTGGGTAGCAGTAGCAAGGAAATAATGGAACAATGACTTATCTGTGTGGACACTCATTCAAAAGATATAAAACGATCGCATTACATCATGTAATTTTGTGTGGAAAAATTATTCACTATGGTATAGGGATTGCTTATATATATTTAAGAAATCCCAACTCAAACAAAAGATTTGTTTGGAATCACAGACCTCTCCTAGAGGTGGGTAATCAGGATTCCTAAAAATGTAAAATGGGGTCAAGAAGGAATTATTTTGGGAAGTTCTTAAATATGAGGTTCAAAGGTTCATTGAAGAGTTTTTGGTTTGCCAACAAAATAAGGTTGAAATAGTTAAGTCCCTGTGTCTTTTACAACTATTAGAAATACCTTGTCAGTGTTAGGAGGAAGTCTTAATAGATTTTATTATAGATCTACCCAAGTCAGAAGAGAAGATTGTTATTATGATGGTTGTTGATAGAATTATAAAATATGCACACTTTTGTTCACTCTGTCACCCATTTAATGCAAGTACAGTTGTTGAAGCCTTCATGGAACTAGTTCAAAAGTTACATGGAAACACAAAGATTATTGTAAGTGATAGAGATCCAATTCTCACTGGAAAATTTTGGACTAAATTATTTTCTTTTTTGGGTGCCCAGTTGGCTCATAGTTCTTCTTATCCTCGTCAATATGATGGGAAAACTAAGATAGTGAAAAAATGTTTGGAAGGATATATTCATTGACTTGCATCTAATAAAAAAACGTAGTGGGTGAAATGGTTATATTTGGTAGAATGGTGGTACAATACTTCCTTCTGTATGTCATAGAAAATGTCTCCATTTATGTCACTTTATGGGTACCATACTCCATCTATCACATCTCATTTAAAAGGAAAAACTTAATTTCAGGCTATGGAAGATCACCTAGAACACCAAGAAGATGTTCTCCAGTTACTGAAGGACAACCTGGCTATGTCAAAAAATGGGATGAAACAACAAGCATATTAACATCGCAGTGAAAGGATTTTTGAAGAAGGGGATTGAGTATTTATAAGGCTACAACCTTACAAACATATTTCCCTCAAGCAACTAAATAAAGACAATAAATTAGCACCCAAGTACTATGGTCCTTATAAAGTGTTGCAGTTGCAGAAGATTGGCAATATGGCTTACAAATTGGAGCTTGCTTCATCTTCATGGGTACACCTTGTTTTCCATGTTTCTTGCTTAAATAACATAATAGGAGACAAGATCCCAATTCAAACTATATTTCTAGAGCTTGACGAAGAAGGAAAAATCATATTGGAACCTAAACAAATTATTGAAATAAGGTCCAAACAACTACACAATTGGGCTATTACTGAGTTCCTCATCAAGTGGAAGAACTTACCAGTTGAAGATTCAACATGGGAAGATGAGTCCTTAATACAGAAGCATCCACAATTAATCAAGTGTTGAGAAAAACACTTGCATGAGGGAGAGGGGCATGTTAAGACCTAAATGTGGGCACATTACCCCATATATTGTGGCTCATTACACATTATTGATGTCGTCTTAGGTGTATTAGTGGTAATTGTTATTAGTATTATTATATTAGTTATGTTGGCTTGGGTCCATTAGTTTTAATTATACCTCTTTGTCTCCTATATATAGGAAGGAGACCTTTTCGATTGAACCATCTTATCTTGTCTTGTCTTGTCTTGGGCACTTAGTACATTGTATAATGAGGTTGCCCCCTTGAAGAGGCTTGCTATTCAACTATTTTATTCATTAAAGGAATTGACTACTCTTTCTGGTCTATTTATGCTCTCTTCATACATTTTTTGGGAATTGGTTGCTTAACAGTAATTTGATCTACAAGCTTATCAAAAAATTCATTTCCAGTAGAATTAAAACAAACTTGTAGAGGTTATTTCTAAAGAACAATTTGGGTTCTTATTCAATGAGAAGATTCTTGATGTCATATGAATCACACAGGAGTCACCCTACATACTAAAACAATAAAAAATAGATTCCCTTATTTTAAATATGGATTTGGTAAAGGCTTATGATAGAGTAGATTGGGTAATTTTGAGATTGATACTCCTACAGATTGGTCTGCCAATTGAAGTTATAGATTGGATAATGGATTGTGTCACCTCTTCCTACTTTCCCAAGTTGGTAAAAGGAGCTTCCACTGAATTTTTAAGGTGTCCATGGGACTTAGACAAGGATGTCCCTTATTACCTCTCGTCTTCCTACTTGTGATTGAAGGGTTAAGCAAACTCATTGGTAAATCTAGGAAGGAGGGGTTCCTTAAAGGGGTCAATCTTTCTGCTACTCTTTTTATTACATGTCTATTTTTCAATGATGATGTACTTCTATTTGGAAATGGTACAGTACATGATTGGAAATCTTTCTCAAATATCATTGTACTTTTCTGCAAAGCATCTAGTATGGAAGTCAACATTAACAAATCATTTTTTCAAAGGAATGATGTAGATGATAATATCTTTGTTTAGATATCGTCTTGGTTTCCCATCAAGGTGGAGCCTATAGACCTAGGTTTTAAATATCTTGGTTACCATTGGAATCCCAACAACTCTTTATTTAGGTAGATTGGATTTTGGTGGTCGGAAAACTAAAAAATAGAATTGGTAAATAGTGCTAGAAATGGATTTCTTTGCATGGAAGACTTACATTGGTAAAATATGTATTAATGAGTATTCCTGTTTGCCGGTTTCCTTTAGCCATGTTTCCAATTTCCATCCTTCAATTGATAAGGAATATTATCTTTAATTTCTTATGTTCAAGAGTAGCGAATGGAATGAAAGTACATCTTTTCAAGTGGGAATTGATCTCACTTCCTAAGAACATGGGAGGATGGGGCATTAAAATATTACACTGGTTTATTATTGCTTTATGTTTAAAAAGTTGTTGTGGAGGTCTTTTTGGAATAGGGTCATGGAGTGATATCCTTAAAAGAAAATATCTAAAGAAGGCCATAGTTGTTGAATGTATCAAATATTCCAACAAGTTTGTGGTGAATGCTTCTATTTTATGGAAAGGATTTGTCAAAGCTTTTCATTGGATAAGTAGATGGTCATCATGGATGGTGGGAAATTGTCAACATGTGCTTTTAGGCGTTGATCCATACATTGGAGGAGAGGATTTCTTCTTACTATCGGATGATGTATTGACTTATTTGCATAATATGGGCTACATGTACCTAGTGGATATTATAAATAATGAAGATCCTTATACTAGTCCATATTATTGGAAGAATGTTGAGACTTTGGGTTTGGTTGTTGATTTAGTTCAAGAATGGGACATATACATTAATGGTATAAAATGAGCAGCTATCAGACTGGAAGATACAAAAGACAAATGGGTTTGGATCTTGAATAAAAAGAATGGACATGTTACATACTATAAAAATGAAAAGCTAGATTCCCTTATTTTAAATATGGATTTGGTAAAGTCTTATGATACAGCATATTGGGTAATTTTGAGATTGATACTCCTATAGATTGGTTTGCCTCTTGAAGTTATAGATTGGATTATGGATTGTGTCACCTCTGCCTACTTTCCCATGTTGGTAGAAGGAGCTTCCACTGAATTTTTAAGGGGTCCATGGGACTTAGACAAGGATGTCCCTTACCACCTCTCGTCTTCCTACTTGTGATTGAAGGGTTAAGCAAAATCAATGGTAAATCTAGGAAGGAGGGGTTCCTTAAAGGGGTCAAGCTTTCTACTACTCTTTTTATTACACATCTATTTTTCAATGATGATGTACTTCTATTTGGAAATGTTACAGTACATGATTGGAAATCTTTCTCAAATATCATTGTAGTTTTCTGCAAAGCATCTAGTATGGAGGGCAACATTAGGAAATATTTTTTTCTAAGGAATGATGTAGATGATAATATCTTTGTTTAGATATCGTCTTGGTTTCCCATCAAGGTGGAGCCTATAGACCAAGATTTTAAATATCTTGGTTACCATTTGAATCCCAACAACTTTTTAAAGGTAGATTGGATTTTGATGGTCAGAAAAATAAAAATAAGAATTGGTAACTAGTGCTAGAAATGGATTTTGTTGGGTGGAAGACATTCATTGGTAAAATATGTATTAACAAGTATTCCTATTTGTTGGTTTCCTTTACCTATGTTTCCGATTCCATCCTTCAATATATAAGGAATATCATCTTTAATTTCTTATGTTCAAGAGTAGTGAATGGAATGAAAATACATCTTGTCAAGTGGGAATTGATCTCACTTCCTAAGAACATGGGAGGATGGGGCATTAAAAACTTACACTAGTTTATTATTGCTTTGTGTTTAAAACTTTGTTGGGGAGGTCTTTTTGGAATAGGGTCATGCAGTGAATCCTTAAAAGAAAATATCTAAAGAAGGCCATAGTTGTTGAATGTATCAAATCTTCCAACCAGTTTGTGGTGAATGCTTCTATTTTATTGAAAGGATTTGTCAAAGCTTTTCATTGGATAAATAGATGGTCATCATGGACGGTGGGAATTGTCAACATGTGCTTTTAGGCGTTGATCCATACATTGGAGGAGAGGATTTCTTCTTACTATCGGATGATCTATTGACTTATTTGCATAATATGGGCTACATGTACCTAGTGGATATTATAAATAATGAAGATCCTTATACCAGTCCAGATTATTGGAAGAATGCTGAGACTTTGGGTTTGGTTGGTGATTTAGTTCAAGAATGGGACAAATACATTAATGGTATAAAATGAGCAGCTATCGTAGTGGAAGATACAAAAGGAAAATGGGTTTGGATCTGGAATAGAAAGAATGGACATGTTACTGCAAAAGCTGCTTATGATACAATTTCTTGTTTATCAAGTTCTTTTGTGAATAGGTAGTGGTCTAAGAAAATATGGAAATGGAGCATGCCCTTAAAACATAAATGTTTCTCATGGCTTGTCTTGCGAAATACAATATTGACTTGGGATAACTTTGCTAAGAGAGGTTGGAGGGGTCCAAATATCTTTCCACTCTGTCACCTAGACAAAGAGTTAGGTGAACACATTTTTGTAAAATGTTCATACGGTATGGATGTTTTGGGAATGGTTGAAGGTACTTTGAAAATTTCATATGTTTGGAGGAACTCTACCATGGAGGAAAATCTAGAAAACTGAGAAGAAATGCCAAAAAATATAAAGAATTGCCTATATTTATCTCCTGGGGTATATGGCACTCTAGAAATTATGTTGTTTTTGAAAATAGGAAGCAAGATATCTCTATAATATGCTCATAAATTGTGGGTATTACAGTGATTACTACAAAGAAGTTAAATTTAAATCTTATAGAGTTGTTCTTAACTTTCAATCTGATTCTATTGTGGCTTTTTTTATGGTGCTTCCCAATTGGGAAAATGTGTGTGGGGGGGGTATCCTCCTCAAATTGAATTAGTCTCATTGTATCCATATATGGATGGGGTGTGGAACATGAACAAATACATGTGTTGAACTATTAGCTTTATGGTGATTATTGAATTTTACCGCTAATATTGGTATTGACTCCATTCAGGTACATGGGGATTCCAAAGTCATCATAGAGTGGGTTGCTAGTGGCTCAAGTGTACAAGCACTCTCACTGCTGCATTGGTGTACCAGGACAAGAAATATTATTGAAAAATTTTCTAGTATCTCCTTTAAGCATATATATCGAGAAGTGAACACAGTGAAAGATGAACTCTCTCAAAAAGGCAGAGGCCTTTTTCCATGCACTATTTTATATGAGGAGCATTGAAACGACTCCATATACTCCCATAGCTCGATTGATATGTTCATAGGCTTTCTTTACTTTTCTAGAAGTCTATGTTACTTAGTATTTTGGAAAAATTGTCAAGACAGTTTTGTATAAGCTGAGATACACTTTGTCCTCTTTAAAGTGCCCTCATAGAGGATATATGCTCTTTTTGATATGATGACTATTTTGCTTAGAATATTGAACAATAACACATAAACTTTTTGAAAGAAAATTTGATGTAATAGTTTTTTATATTTTTCATTGCATAACAAGTATGTTGAAAAAAAAAAAAAATTATAAATTGAAATAAAACAAAAATTAGCTTACAAATATTTGATGTTTAATCTAAAAAGTATATATATCTTTGATTTTTGAAAAGAAAACTAATACCTCTAATAGTTTTGATTTTGAAAGAGAAAAGTCATATTTTTAAATAACTATTTACACATTACTAACTCAACCCGAGCAAAACCAAGGTGACCAATAGAGTAATTAAAATTCCGTGGAATCTAAAATATGTCCACTTTGATGAGTTTTTTCTGGAATAAACTTTGTTCGAATGAAGTGTTAATCCCTTACCTTGAAAGAGAAAACCTCGTATTTCTCTAACGTTTCAATAATCATTTACTTATTAACAGCTCAACCGGAACCAACGTGACGATTAGCGCAACGGCTACTCTTTCTTGGGCTTTTAGTGCTGCTATAAATACGGTTTTCAAATCCTAAGATATAGCCACACCAAGCCAAAATCAATCAGAGAAGGTCAAGGAGGCTTTTACGACGAGATCGGTTTGATTGGCCACCATTTTCATTAGTTTGAGCGAATTCAATCTTCCTCAGATAATTGCCTGTCAGAGAAATGGCCATCAAACCAGCTGCCATGGCTATGGATCCTGATGAAAAAGAGGTAGCGAATAGCTTCGTGAAGCAGTATTACAATGTTCTTGTTCTGGAACCTCAGTTGCTATACAAATTTTATCGGGATTGCAGCATATTTGCTCGCCCAGATCCTAGAGGGCAAATGCAGTCAGTAACTACTGTGGAGGGTATTAGTCAGCTGATAACGTCTCTGGATTATAAAGGGTTAAAGATCATGATCGACACAGTTGATGCACAGCAGTCTCCTGACAATGGGGTACTAGTTTTCGTGAACGGATCAATTACCTTTAAAAACAGTAGAACACGGACATTCACTCAATCCTTTTTCCTTGTTCCTCAGGAAAGGGGGTACTTCGTATTAAATGATGTTATTAGGTATTTGGATGAAGAACCACAACAACAAAAGAGAATTATTTATGCAGCCAATGCATCTCCTGTCTCAGAGCCACTTGTCAGTTCTGAACCAGTAGCTCAAGTTAAGGCTCTTAATGGTGTGACTGAGCAATCCACAACAGCTCAAAATCAACCTCTCAATAGTGTAACTAAGAAAAATCTTGTAGAAGATGCTGCCAAAGCATATCCTGTCTCTGAGCCACTTGTCAATTCTGAGCCAGTAGCTCAAGTTCAAGCTCTGAATGGTGTGACTGGGCAATCCACAACTGTTGTGGAGGAGCTTGCCCTTGTTGTTGCTCCTGTTGTTGAGGAGGTACACAATAATGACAAGCAGCAGAGGGAACTTCTACAAGGCTCAGTTATTCAAGAGGGATCAGAAACTGAACATGATCACAAGGGAGAGCCTCACGGTGCTGCTAAAAAAGATTCAGTTGTTGTTCAAGAAGCACCCAAAATGTCCTATGCTTCAATTCTTAAAAGCCAAGCCCCCGTTGCACTTAGAAAACCACCTCTTGTGGTTACAAGTGCTGTACCAATTTCAGCTCAACGTCCATCAACTGCTTCCATTTCTGCTCCACCAAATTCCACTCCTGTCAATATGACAGCTAACAACACTGCAGAAGGAAGTAGGTGCAGTATTTTTATGAGCAACTTACCTGCCAATATTACTCCTGCCCAAGTTCAGAAAGAGTTGAAGAAGTTTGGGGCAATAAAACCTTCTGGTGTTCAAGTTAGGATTAAGCAAGGAGCTGACTCCTGTTTTGCTTTTGTTGAATTTGAAGAAGCAGCTTCAGTCCAAAGTGCAGTTGCGGCATCCCCTATTCCAATTGGTGGGCGTCAAGTAAATCTGAGAGACAAACAAGAAAAATATAATAACATCAATGCACAAAGAAATAAGTGCTCTGTTTTTATCAACAACTTGCAGTTGAATGTTCCTGTTTCCCAAGTTGAGGAAGAGATGAAGAAGTTTGGGGCGGTTAAGCCCTCTGGTGTACAAGTGAGGAACAGGAATGATAACGGATGCAGTTATGCTTTTGTGGAATTTGAAGAAGCAGCTTCAGTCAAAACTGCTGTTGAGGCATCCCCTATTCTAATAAGTGGTCGTCGAGCATATATCCAGGAGAAAAAAGAGAATTCCTATGCTGGTCGAGGAAATTGAACAAGTGATTTTGTAAACAAATTGATTTTTAATCATTAAACATCGAATCCAACTTCATGAAGAATTTGGCAATAAATAAAAATAGTATTTAAACTTAATTTAAGGTGATTCAAGTATTTTTAACCTTTTTATACCTGCCGAGGCACGCAATTGCTTCAAAGCCAACTTAAGATGACTTTTGAATTTTAATTAATATTTGGTTTTAAATTTATTTTCTTATGCCTAAATTTCTTAGGGTTTCATGCAAATTTGAGAATATAATATAACAAATTTTAAAAAAATTGGAAATTTTGAAATATAAATTTTTATTATGTAATTGGATCAAAATTTTGATAAAATTAATTTTATCTTATTTTTATTCTAAATTGTTATAATTAAAATAAAATAAAACAAAAATAATACTTATTTCTTATCTATCTTCTATTTTGGATTTCATTACTAAAATGAAAATAAAATTAGATATTACACAATGTATACACATATTTTATGTTAGAATGCTACATTCCTCAATATTTGTGTCAGAGTGCATCATTCATCATGGTTTACATGTGTTTATTTGCTACATCACTAAATAGTTATCTCACACTCTGAGATTTGTGTTGGTTAAGTTGTGTTGAATTAGTGTGTTTGATTACAACATTTATTAAAGGTTATGTCGAATTCTGATGCTCCTTAATGGTTGTGTCACATTGTGACATTGATCATGGTTTAATTGTATGGAATTCCTACAGTACTCATAAATGGTTATATCGCATTTTGATGTTGAATAGACGTTATGTCAACTCTAATTTGGTTGTTTATGGTTGAGCATGGTTGGCTATGGACCATGTGTGACTATTGATGAATATAGTCAACCATAGTTGATTATGGCTATACTAATGAATTTGGTTTCCTCTCATTACATTACATTGTGACATTCCTTGTTTGTTTTGTTGTATCATTAAATTAAATATCATTTCATTGTTTAATGTTTACATCCGATTCCTTCAATTGATACATAGTGAAAGCACATAATAAGAATCCTAAGAAAAGTTTTAATAATGTTAAAGGTTCTTGTTCACACACTTCAAATCATACTAATAATTTTGGTCATGCTTCTAATGCACATCATGAAACTAGTAAGAAAAATAAAGTGTATGATCCTTGTAAACATTGTGGTAAAACTAAGCATCCTGAAAAGAATTGCTTTAAAGCGAAACGTTTAATGTGTGAGGATAGAAATAAATGTTCTGATGAATCACAAATAGCTTTATGTGAATCAGTTGTTTCATCTAGTAGAACTTCTCCTAATGTGGAATGGATAATGGATTATTGTGATTCTAAACATATGATTGGTAATGCTTCTTTATTTACATATTATGACAATAATAAGTACACATCTCAAAAAGTATCTATAGGTGATTGTAAACAACTTTCCGTAATCGGTTCTAGTAATGTTAATGTTGCTAATGGTCAATTGGAAGATGTTTTTCATGTTGAACACATGTCCACCAACTTGATTTTTATTTATTGTGCATGTCAAAAAGGATATAAAGTTGATGTTTGGACTGATAAATATGTTCTTAAAGATATCAACCATAATTTTAAAGTAGTTTCTTCTGGTCATGTTAATCATACCGTTGGTTTATATAAATTTGTTGCTTTTAATTCAACTAAGAGACAACCTTTTTATTCCTATGTTGCTCATGCTAATGAACTAAGTAAATTGTGGCATGAAATATTTGGTCATTTGAATTATGGTAAAATGCAAATGTTAACTAAAATGGTACATGGCTTGCCTAAGATTTTGTTTACTAGTGGTGTTTGTGAAGGTTGTATGTAAACATCATAGAGAAATGTTGGATAAGCGTAAAGCTTGGCATTCTAAAAAATCTTTGCAATTAATTAATAGTGACACTTGTGGTCCTCTTGAAGTTCCTTCTATCTCTCATGTAGTCTATTTTCTTAATTTTATTGATGACTTTAGTAGAAAATCATGGGCTTATTTTTTGAAAAATAAAAATGGCATTTTTTCTAAGTTTCAAACATTTAAATTCTTGGTTGATAATGATTCTGGTAAAAGGATTAAGACTTTGATATTTGATAATGGGGGGGAATTTGTTAAGAAATAATTTGAAACATTTTTATCTAAACATGGAATTCAACATCAAAAGACTGTTCCTTACACACCTCAACAAAATGGTGTTGCTGAAAGGAGAAATAGAAGTTTAGTTGAAATGGCTAGATGTATGCTTTATTCTAAAGGATTACACAATAAATTTTGGAATGAAGCCACCAGTTCTTCTAACTTGATTTTAAATAGAGTTCCCACAAAAGTTCTTAAACATGTTACCCCTAAGGAAAAATGGAATGGAAGAAAAACAAATATTAGTAACTTTAAGGTCTTTGGTTGTGAATGTTGGGCTCATATTCTCGATGACAAACAGAAAACATTAGAAACCAAGTCTCACAAGTGTATATTCATTGATTATGCTGAGGATTCCAAGGATTATAGGTTACCTGATCCTTCTAATCAAAGTGTCATAATCAGAAGAGATGTTCAATTTACTTATGTCTTTCCACCACATAAGTCTGTAGAACCTCATGTTACCCTGAATATTCCATTATCTCTTGTTACTCCTATATATGTTACTCCTCCCAGTTTTGTTCCTATTGTTGATCTTAGTTCATGCTCTTCTTCAAGTGTTCCACCTGAATGTCCCAAATCTCCCGAAGTGACTTATGTTCCTTCTAATATTTTTGTTTGGGCCCAGAAAACTCTTGAATCTGCAAGTAGTGAGATCAGTAATCCTTCTGATACTTGTAGAACTATATTTAACTTTACTCTTATGACCAAAGTTTTTGCCACACACGATCCTACTTCTTATGCTTAAGCTAAGGGTAAACCCCATTGAGAACAAGTTATGTTTGTTTAGTATGAATCTCTTATGAATATCAACAATTTATCTCTTGTTCCTCTTCCTTTAGGAAAGAATTTTGTTTGTTGTAAATGGGTTTATAAAACTAAGTTTACTGCAGAAGGACATATTGAAAAATATAAAGTTAAATTAGTTGAAAAGGGTTTTAATCAACTTGAAGGTATTGATTATAATGAACCTTTTGCTCATCTTTCTAAAATGAATACAATAAGAACCATCTTATCTCTTGTTGCATCTTATAAATGGGAACTACACCAAAGGTATGTTAAAAATGTTTTTTTAAATGGTGATCTTCATGAAAACATTTATATGCAAAAGCCTCCTGGTTTTATTTCTACTAAATCATCAAGTTTAGTATGCAAATTACACAGGTCTTTATATGGTCTCAAATAAGCACCTAGGACTTGGTATGATAAAATTGATGCATATTTCTTGAATAATGATTTTAAGCATTGTATATCTGATCCAAATCTGTATGTTAAGAAATTTGGTGATAATATACTCATTATTGTGTTATATGTGGATGATCTTATCATCACCGGCATCCAGCTTGTATTAAATCGAAGCATGAAAAGTGATCATCAAAAGTAGTTTGAAATGGATGATCTCGGTATATTGCACTATTTCTTGGGTCTTCCGATCTGACATATGGAAGATGGTATTTTTCTCTCTCATCCAAAGTATGGTATAGAATTATTGGCTCATTTCCATATGAGTGATTGTAAACCTACTCCTACGCCATTTGAGTTCGGTGTAAATTTAACTATTGAGTGTACTCCCCCTCTTGTTGATGTTACTCTTTGTTGTTAGCTCGTGGGAAGTTTGATATATTTAAATCACAACAAACAAGATCTCTCTTTTGCTATCAAAATGGTTTCTCGGTTCATGTAGCAACCTCATTGTTAGTTTTTCAGAATTTACTTCAATCTGATCGAGGCTCTTAACTGAGAGAACAACATCTACAACATATCTACGGCATATCAATCATCAACAATAATGCAAGCACGCAAGAGACACCGAGTTTACTTGGGAAAAACCATAAAGGTGAAAAACCCCAATAACTTCCTCGGAGATAGATAGAGTAATGATACAACCCAAGCATAAGAGATATACATCTCCTAGTAGCAGCTTCTCCTCGTCCACAAGTACACCACTCTCCAAAGAGTATGTGAGAGAATAGAATGATCAAATAGAGTGCCTCCCGCACTCTATTTATACTTGACTTGACTTGCCTAATAACCTTTACTAGGTCGACCTCAACTTAACCACAAAACACAATGTTGATTGGGCCGACACCCAATAGGGTGGTCTAATAACCCTTTGACGCACATGGTCGACCCCCAATAGGGTGGTCTAATAATCCTTTGACCCACATGACTTATACAGGGCCTACCCCAACAAGGTGGTCTAATAACCCATCAAGTATAAGTTACGACACTTACAATATAAATGACGACACTTCCGTATAGAGGAATAATACCATCTCTATAGGAGTACAACATATAGATATGAAATACATTCCGAATTTACATACACAACAACACTCCCTCTTAACTACGAAGGTATTTGTTGACACAGATTTGCTAGCACAAGTCTTATTCTCTGAATCATCATCAATGAATCATCATCCTCGAATCATCGTCATCATCACTACTGCTGCTATTTCAATCAATCTCCAATCTACTCATCATAGGAAGTTCTACAGAGCCATTCCTTTTTCATACTGGATGTAGGCCCACCATCTGTAGGTCTTCATCATCACTGGCCATACTATAGAATCCTCATGACTTATTATGTGTGTCACAAAACTTGGTTGCAGCATCCCAGGCTGTTACGAGCACACAGCTCTACCTGTCGGATCTCCCAGGAGCACATTACATGTGACCCATCACAAAAAATGGCTGAAGCATCCCGGGCTGTTATGAGCACACAACTCTACCTGTCGGATCTACCAGGAGCACATTACATGTGGTCCACCACAAAACATGGCTGAAGCATCCTAGGCTATTACGAGCACACGTCTCTACCTGACACCACTATGAGAAGGAAGGGGAGTGTCGCACTTAATAACAACAACACTTACAAGTCACTGAAATATCAAATCATCACCTACAAGACAAGTAACATCATGTTCAACACAAGTATCAAAAAACAACAACCTATGAGAATTAAGTAACAACAAACTACTTCAACACAATTTTGATCACCCCTGCATTCATAAATTTAGATTGATACTTTGTTCCAACAGTTTAAAAGATTTAGCACATCCACAGTCAAAATACAAAATCAAAAATTTTAACATGCAATAGCGATATCAATTCAAATCTAACATGAGTTTGCAAACTCTTGAATAAGATAAAAAATAGAGTATCAAAATTATAGAGTAAAAACTCTATTTTATTTTCAACTCAATCTATTCGATGATGCATCTTCAAAGATAGGATCACACACACACACACACACACACATATTGTGAGATTGGTTCATTAATCAATTTTGACCCTTCGCTACATCTAAAACAAAATTAACTGTTCAGAAATTGGGCTTTTCAGACTTGTTATGAATACTCTAGACCTTTGAAATTTGACAGGCTGAGAAAACAGACACAGTGGATTCCCCTTCAAAAATCAATGTAATATTTTTCCCCTATTAACCTTAAGTGAGCTGAAATAAATCTAATGAATGTATTTTCAAAATTTCATAGTTGAGTTCGTGTGGTGGTGATGACTCTTCAAAAGTTTGGCGGTTAATAATCAAAGCAGTGAAATTAATTAACATCTCCAAAAACATTAGGAAGCTTTGGGAGAGATTAAATTATGCATCACTATTGGCATTAAAAAATAACCCAACTGACTATGTGTCCAAGTTAGACCATCAACAAAACCTCTAGATTGAGGCAAAAGGTCCAAATGGGTCTACTAGTAAAGGATTGTGGTTTTGTATATCACATGGTGCTTATGCTTTAAAATCTATGTTGTTAGCACTCAAATTGTGCTGAATGCTATTGCAGCTTTTGGCATGGGTGGAAAGAAGGCGATGATGGCTAAGATTGAATACCCCGAAGATAGACGGTCCCGAGCCCACTGCGTGAACGAATATGTAGGAAATATAACATAATGAGCGGGTGGTAATCGGCGAGCAAGTGAGGAAATCAATCGACGGCAGAGATCGGTGTATGGGAAGATCTACGACGCACAATACCCTCGCTGATACAAGAAGCGTGAAACATGTTATGTTTCAAATCACCGCGGTCGATTTATGTATCGCACAACTATCAACGGTGTAGATCTACCGGAGGCAAATAAACATTCTAAAATAACTACGATGATTTTATTCATGGGTAGGTTAACCTTGTCTCAAATCGCCGCAACAGGTAAAGGATGCACCATCCGACGACCAGAATTGGAGCGAAGACGGGACCAACAACTAGGAATGATTTGAAGGGTCAAGCTGCCGATTGGAACAAGTAGGTCCATAAAATGGAAAACTATGGAGGCTATAACCTACAGTCCTAATCCGAGCTCGAGTTCTCATAGGTGACAGACATCTTCGCAGAAGACCAATGATTACCACGTGGGCTGAACCACCTCCGTGCAGTCAGGTGTCCTTTCTGTATGACCCAAACTGTACGACCAAATATGTCCGATGTCATTTCAAATCTCAGTCATCATGCCAAATCATTTGGAAGGTCCAGTCAGAAAATCATAGCCTAATTATTCGAATGGGAGCGCCATCGTTGTGAGTTGTTATAAACCTGATCTCCTAGGCTCACAACTCACGTTTGAATGGTGGCAAGTTCCTCCATCTTGGTATTGTTTGTATTTTGTATCAGAGCATGGAGAGAGAGCAGGGAGCCGAAATAGTAATTATACCAGAGCAGGCATTGTTCGAGATGGAGGAAGAGCATGTTTATTTACCTCCCATAGTTCGTGATCATGTGGAAGACGGTTCCATCTGCAAATCAGAAGAGCCCCAGGAAGGACAAACAGATTGGAGCTTGCAGCAGCAGAGAAAGAGGGAAGAAACCTATGAAGAAGACGAGCAGGGAATCAGCCAGTAGGAGGAAATTATCAAGGATCTAATTCTCCCTACGGAAGGGGTACCCTCTACTTCTCTACCGAAAAGAACCCAAGCAGAAGATTCTTTCGACGTGGGTGATTTTCCTGATTGGTATGGTCAAGTGAAAACCCAAAACTAAGGTGGCAGTCTATCTATTGGCTATCACCCGGCAAGTCTGTCTATTGGCTAACTGGGTACATTCCTTATCTCCAATTTTTGAAGATTCAGATAGTCCATGACCTATTTTGAAGGGCGGTATGGCTTAGTGGTGTATGACATCGGCAGGATCAGTCAAGTCTGATCTGTTATATGTAATTTTCAGTTCTACATCGAGCTAGTATAAGTTAGGAAACGTGCTTGGTAAGCAGCAGTTCTAGCCTTAGAGGTTTTTTGTTCGGCATGAAGAGTTCAAAGGATAATCAATGAAGTCATTGGACCATAGTGAAAGCAATCTGGCTGGCGGCAGCTACATTTTTGTATTTTTGTACTTTTGTTTAAAATAGTTGGATTCTATAGAGAAGAGGCTATGTAATTGTAAATGGCAGTTAAAATCTATCCTATGGATATTTGTTTAAGGATAGCAACAACAAACGATGTTCATTTTGGCTGTTAGATAGGTGTCAATTGGTTGTAAATAATTTCTGTTGAGAAGGAGCTGAGTCTAGAGCTCAAGGCCACCTATATATACAGTTGTAATCAGAGACACAAGGGTTGAAAAATATTATGAGAAAGTATTTGTGTTTTGATGATCAGTTTGTAATACATTTTCTTGGAGTTGTTTAATAGAATTTGTAGAGATTGATGCCTGCGGTCTTTGACAAGGATTCCTGTGTAATCGGTCTGGTAGTCTGTACCTTTCTTTTTCCCATGTGCAAATGTGTTTCTATCTTTTGTTATTCCATTCTGTGATATTTCCTTCATGCTTGGATCAGGGTGACAGTTAAGTAGAATTCATAGAGATTATGCTATGCTTAGCTTATTCCAAGTGTTTCACAAAATATATTCTGCTAAAGTTGATGTAGGATTCATCCTTGTTAGATGCCTTACATTGATGGACTGTTTCTTCTCTCTTCTGTTCCACAAAATTTTAAGCTCTTTGACTACCAGTTGCCTCCTACCTTGCCCTTGTGAATGCATTCACTAAATATTTGTGAATAATGTTTGCAGAACTAGTTAAATGTGACTCCCTCGTCCCAAATGAAATCCATGCGTTTTCAACCAAATAGCTCTTAAATCATTCTTTGTTGCACAAATATAAATATGATCTTCTGTGCGTTATCGCAATTGAATATCTTTAATGTTGAATGCTGGTGTATGTTTTCGTTGATTGACACCTTTGAAGATTTCCAGTATTCTGTGAGTTTATAGAGATAGCCCTCTCTGTTTACGTTTGATCAGAAGCATAAACCAAAGATTAGTTAGTGGTTACCCGAGATTACCCTCTTTCAGCCTTGGGGGTCAGTTTTGGTGTTAAAAAAGTGGCGTCATTGTTGGGGACGTGAGTTGTTTATCGAGCCATGGAAGAACGACACACCTGTTTGAAATTTCAAAGAATAAGAGAAATCCCTGTGGGAAAACAAAGATCTCCGCATTTTCAAGAAGGCTGAAGAATTTTTCCCTAGCGACTCCACTTATTGAGACCAAACAATTCAAGAAGACTCCACTGGAGAAAGATCAGTACACCGAAATATACTACTGAAGAAATTTCTAAAGTCATCCCGACCTCAAGAAAGATCCATACGATAGGTAATCCTTTACCTGAAATTGTGATATCCCTCCTTTATGACCTATTTTGATCTTTATATTTATTATTCTGTAAATGTAATTGTGTAAAAGGCCATGGTGACGAGCTCAAGGCCAAGGCCCCACCATAGGACCTTCAAACTAGTGTTATGTCCATAAGTGTTATTTAGACCAGGAGACTTAAGTTTGACACAACTGAAGCGACATGAAACTAAATCCACTAAAGGTAAGAGATGAAGCGGTCGGGAATCCAAGAGATACAATAAGTGATGACGGATGTTATCCGGGTACCCCACGTACTAGAGGAAGGTTGACCATTTCACTTAAAAACACCTAAATCCCCGAGGAAGTATCATAAGTGAAATATGTATGGTTAGATAAAATTATTAAGTGTCAGCTAAACCTTTAGCAAGCCACTATAACCTAATTACTAAAAGAGAGCATAATTATCATTATCAGATTTAATAGAATTAGCGTAACTATGATACTACACCTAATGATGGTATTAAGTACCAAAGAAGTGTATTGGACCCCTTATTTTTAAGAAACTAAAGAATTATCATTAAATGACTGTATTCTAGTTACCATCCTAAAAAGGTGAGAGGAAGATTTATTTTATATATATATATGTGGGTATTAACATAACACTATGTGTTACGACACTTTAAATAATTATCCTATAAGTACTATTCTATTTTCGACAAAAGAATACTATGATAAGCGAAAAGTATTTTACTCATTTATCTTAAAGGTGATAAAAAAAGGAGTCGCTTAAGATTTTTAACGAGGTATAATGTAATAACTATATACAAGAGAGTTATTTACATATATCTAAGACCTAGTGGACAAGGCTATCATATACATGTATTTCATGTATATTATATGATATCCTTAGTTATCTTGAAATGGCATCTAGTGCCAATATTTATTTCTTAGAACTCAAAAAGATAACATTTTCAACTATTCGAGTCATTGACCATCATTATAATATTATGTTACTAATTATGCATAGTAAATCAATTTCATAACAAACTTTAAATCATTATTTAATGTTTGGTTACATCGGCGAATTCCAACTCGCTTTAATTTTATTATGATCCCTCTTATTGTGGGATAACAATCTTACATCATTGGAGATCTAGGTGGAGTGTCGAGTTATGCTTTTAAAAGCTTACAAGTGGAGCCTTGAGCTTCCACGTGGGGAGAATGGAGATCCACCGTAACCGAGAGGTCTCTAAGAAGGGGAGAACGTTTTAAGCTCCGAAAGGGGAGAATGAATGATAGCGGATAGAAGTGAGGACGCAACTCTTGTGCCATGGATACAGTTTCTTTTTATAATACCCAGCTGGATGGTTAATGACGCTAGTCGGCCCGCTCATCGAGTAAAATGCCCCACCTGTGGCTTCTGGGTAAGATACCTATACCCTCTATTCGAATATAATTTAAATCACTGAACACAATGACGTGTAAGTTTTTTCGATGTAGTGTGTGCGCATAACTGTTTTTCTATAGAGTTAATTTTATCACTCAGCCCAACGTTCATCTACAAAGATCCATTTTGGTATACTTTGAGTTACGCTAATTTCAATCAGAGTTTATCTTTGCCAGATTCGTAGTGGGTAATCAAGCTAGATCATAATTACACCGACCAAATTTGAATGTTGTTGAACATTGCGTAAAGTTATACCAGCGTGAACAGTTTGAGGCCACTATTAACCCTGGGTTTAGATCGACGAAATCTATGTATATAAGATATGCTAGATCGCTAAGCACAGTGAACTTCGTTGATACCTTTTATGTTGAGTTGATTTCTACCAAACCTGTGAACATGCTGTCGAAGTCTATTTAGGAAAGGGTGGGATTGGACTCTGTCATTTCATTAATGATAAGTTGTTGAGTATACTGCCAAGAGTAGATCGCTATTTGGTCCTGGAGTTGAAAGATAGTCTTTTATACAGTGTAGTCTTTGGAGTAGAGATCTCTGCGTTGTTGTTCTTTTGCTGATTTTTTTTTTTTACTGAAAAATGTAGTTGCTGTTAATATGGTAGATCTTAGTAGGATGGATGAAATGAAAAAAGAAACGTAGTTGCTATTGAGGTCGTAAATCTCAGTGTTTTTTGGATTTAGATATGATCTCTGCTCGAGTTGTAGCTAGAAGCTGGACGATTTCCTTTCGAGTTTAGTGAACGGTTGGGTATCTTGATGAATCTTAACCTTGATGTCTTGATAGTATTTTAGTGATGACATCTTTGGTTTAAATGTCGACCTGGATCTGGGCATGTCAAACTACCATATTTTAAGGGTTATAGATATGTGGTTCTAGCCCGTAAGAGCGTGGTCCCTTTACTTAACTCTCAAGTTATTTCAAGTTATATATTTTTAGCGTGTAGTAAACCTAACCTTGAAGCATATTTTCCCTCTTCACTTTTTATCTTCTTAATCCTTTAGCTTTGGAATGGAGTGTTAAGGAGAATAAACCTAAGGTTTATGTTTAGCAATATATGTTATATGATGTTGAAAAGATTCCATGGGGCATATTGTATATGTTGTAAGGATTAGTCCATGAGATAGTTTGAGAAATTTCGGTACAGATCATCAACACCGAACTCATGTTTAGAATTCACCTGTGATCGCTTAAAGCTTCCGGTCTCAATACCAAATTCGTGTCATAAAATATAAATTGACTTTAAATAGTTCTGTCTCAGATATGAAAATGGCGTTTTCCAGTCTTGCAAGAAAGTTGTAGTTTGATTATTAAATAAACCTGTCTCAGGTTTAGAAATGATGTTTTTAGTTCATACTCAGAAAATGTATCTTGATCCATTAAATTTGACCTCTAAATCCTCTGCATACCTCTGTAAAAATCTAATCGAAGTTTCCAGAATTGTTTTAATGTAAATTAAGTTAAACAGTGAAGTCGGAGAGGTCTGCATGCCTCACTCAACGACTGCCGCCTGGATGTAACTTGTTGAGAACCCAATTTGTCATTCAGTCATGGGAATTTCAATTGAAATATCGTGGCAACCATACTTGACTTGATATCCTATCTTTTAGTTTTATGAATGTAAATTATATTAACTAGAGTGTTAAAAGATCTCGGTATCTTTTATTATTATGAATGTAAATTATATTAACTGGAGCGTTAATCTTAAAAGATCTCGTAATCTTTTATTTTACCATTATGAATGCAAATTATATTAATTAGAGTGTTTCGGACTTATATACAATAGTACAGAAGAAGAAGTAAATAACTTGTGTTATTGTGGGCTATAGTGCATAAATAGCTCTGTTGGTTAGTACAAAACCATGTCGTAGTCCTGAAGTTAGTGTGGATTGATACAGAAAATGCTCTAATAAAGAGGCATGGAGATTGTGGGATTTTGGCAATAGCGGATTTGTAAGATGTAATTCTCCTTTTGGATAATAAAAGAAGTGATGACCTGCCTTTGTGGACGTAGCCCAATAGGGGTGAACCACCTAAATATGTTATCTTCTTGTGTGTGTGGTCTTTGTTCGATTTATCTGAATATGTGTATACTCTTTCCTGTTATGTGTTAAATGACCTAGAATTGTGGTAGCTTTGTCAAATTGCTTATTATATATTTGAGTATATAAATGGTAAAGTACAATTCGAATTTAATTTTCTAATTTGATCAATGGTATTGTATTGGGTAAATTTTATGGTTACAAATATGTTGAATGAAGTAAGGGAATTATTGGGATTTGTGTTTGTAAAACATTTTTCTATTTAGCATACACTTGTTCCTTTTAATTATGAATGACCAAAGTGTGATAAATAAGTTCATAGATATTGTTATAAAGTTAGGTAAATTTACAATGTGGAAATTATAATTATCATTAAAAGTTTTAAAAACCACTATTGTACTGGCCTTAAATTTGGAGACGTTACATATGGTATCAGAGCTGAGGTTTCAGCACTCGGGCCTATAGGGGCTCAACATAAGGTAAATAAACATGAGGGTTTCGAAACTAACAAACAAATTGTGTTTTGGATGCATGGGAGGAATGGACGAGAATATACTATCCAAATTAATCGTCGAGTTCTCCAAGAAGAAACTAAGGGAAATATGGGAATATCGTGACGAAGCAATTTATTGTGGAATTCCAACCAAGACTCTTCTGATTAAACTGTAAGTATATGAGTTCCACTTTCATCTCTAGTCTAGTATGTTGTGCTTTATTTACATACTGAAAATTGAAAATTATTGGATTGAATGATATTGATCATCCACTACCATGTATAAGGATCATCCGCATTATGAAAGACAAGATGTATCATAAAGGTTAAGGGGATTAACTTTATTGGTGTACTTAGAACTCCTAACGATGGATGTGTTCGACGCCGAGAAAATTCCCTACTTACTACATAGATAGACGTTTGTGAGATAAAACTCGTCGATAATCCGACATCCAAGAAGAATATTATACAAACCGAAAATTATTAGCATATTGACCACATAGATATGAAAGGGTGAAAATGACTAAAGGAGTTGGTAAGTTTCCCTCAATTTTGAGTAGAAACGTTAAGTAGTATATAGAATTTATGACAATAACTACAGTACATATTCCTTCGGAAGGGATGATGCTTCTCTTAGATAAAACCAAAGGATAAGAAGTTTAGATAAATAATTTCTTAACTAGTATATGGGGATGTATGGTTCTCTTATGAAATAAACTGTATCACCCTGATAAGAAATGATGTAAAAAGTTATATCCTGTCTTGTACGAAATATAATTATTGGAGTTTGTTGTTTACAAATCTTAGAAGTTTAAAAGGGTTCGGTCGATTGAATGACAAATGGAGCAAGAATGAAGTCTAAACATTTACTACCTTGAGAAGGAAGTTAGCATGTTTTTCACCTGAGTGTACTTCCCCAGATGAACAGTCTTTGTTACTATATTTTTCACTTTAGCAGATGAAGGTATGAGATAAGTGATTACGATACTAAATGTGAGACATTAGAGCATTCTTGTACCCTGGCGTGTTAGTTCAACAAAAGGACAAAAGGGTTATAAACACTTAAAAAGTATGCATATGTATAGGGTGCATATGATGAAAATGTATGTTTCCTTTTTACAACTTCTTACTCCAGTAAATCCTTAAGCTAAGATGTTGGGAACGATGAGTGATGGTTATAGAAGTTATACTTTTATTTGTTATAATATTTATGATGACTTGCTATCCATGTACAACTATATGTTATTTTGTTAAGGGATAGATTATTGGAAACCTAGAACCAACATGAAATAAATACAGGTTAGTAGGATACTGTAATTTTCTGACGTCCTTATGTTGCCACAAGGAATGACTGTTTTTTTTATTATGTGTTAAGGAAAACATTGATGACATGGAATTTACAGGGTAGATCGGAAGTGATCTTTGAGACAGTAATCGAGGTATAATATTTTATGAAAGAAGTAAAAATGATATTTGAACATATGCTATATGTATGATTGTTCTTATGATTTAATTACCTTTATACGACTAACACTTTGAATGTTGTGGTCGAGCAATTGGTATTTTTCCCACACATCACTGCCTGACACCCGTCAATGGGTAAATGTGGAATATATATCGATTCATGTATAATACTAATGTGTGATGACACAAGTAAACTGGAACCACGGCAGATGAAGGTGAGCTATGCGGTTTCCTTTACAAAGGTACATGGTTATCTGTATAAGGTATGTAAGTTTGTTTTAGACAATTGGTTATCCCTATATGATGTTAGGATATACAAAAGGGTTGTATAACTAAATAGGAATTATGTTGAAATGGTGAAATCTAACATTCAAAGTTAAATGATCATAATGTCCATGGATCGTCATAGAAAGAATGTTATATCGTGTTCAAAGCATTATGAAATCTTATAAGCTAGTTATGTGTAGTAGGAAATGACATCTTAGATGATCACATATGGATATTTTATTAAGAAAGATGATTTTCTGTTGAAGGAAGGGATTTTCTTACAATATTTGTTTTCGTATATAAAGTGATACTAACAAGTGAAATTTGGCAGATGGTGAAATTTCTGTGAAGCTTGTGAAAATGCAAGAGCATAAATGTATGCATGGTAAGATGAGGAGTGAGGAAATAAGATTCACATCACAATTTTTACATATTCTTTTAAAAAAAATGTTGGTAATTATTGTTGAACAAAGCACTTGACCCATATTGGTCCGCGTAATCGTATGGGTACAGAATGTAATATGACGAAATAAATTGATTAAATTGAAAGAGATTTTCTACACTCAAGCAAGACGGCTTGGGGAAAATAAATTCCGGGACTCAAGTGAGCAGGCTTGAGGGGAATTGTGGAAGGCGAGTGTTGTAATGACATTGAAATACTCCCTAAAATCAGGGATTGAAAAGCCACTAGGATTCTTGGAGAATCGGCTGGCTGTAAGACCTAGGCAAGCTATAAGAAAATGTATACGTGAGAGGCAGGACGCTGCTTAGTATGCATGAAAGAAATGTTTGCTGCGTGAGCACTAAGGTGTTAGGAAAAACATGAAAGAAATGTTTGCTGCATGAGCACTAAGGTGTTAGGCAAAACATGAGAGAAATTTTTGCTGTGTGAGCACTAAGGTGTTAGGCAAGGCATGAGAGAAAGGATTGCTGCGTGAGCACTAAGGTGTTAGGAAAGAATTTCCTGGATCAAGTGAATGCTGTTTGTTGATTTTGTCAACAGAATACAATCATGGAGTGCTAGATCTATCCCATATATTGCAAGTGATAGGTGCAATAAAGAACTCATGATTTATGTTTCTGAGTTTGATTATGAAGTTGATGGCAAGTTGTTACTAAACATTGTTCTTTGAATTCCAGTTTTGGTGCAAATGATTGTTCCAAGAGTGAACACCGAGGACGGTGTTATTTTAAAGGGGAGGAGGATGTGATATCCCTCCTTTATGACCTATTTTGATCTTTATATTTATTATTCTGTAAATGTAATTGTGTAAAAGGCCATGGTGACGAGCTCAAGGCCAAGACCCCACCATAGGACCTTCAAACAAGTGTTATCTCCATAAGTGTTATTTAGAGCAGGAGACTTAAGTTTGACACAACTGAAGCGACATGAAACTAAATCCACTAAAGGTAAGAGATGAAGCGGTCGGGAATCCAAGAGATACAATAAGTGATGACGGATGTTATCCGGGTACCCCACGTACTAGAGGAAGGTTGACCATTTCACTTAAAAACACCTAAATCCCCGAGGAAGTATCATAAGTGAAATATGTATGGTTAGATAAAATTATTAAGTGTCAGCTAAACCTTTAGCAAGCCACTATAACCTAATTACTAAAAGAGAGCATAATTATCATGATCAGATTTAATAGAATTAGCGTAACTATGATACTACACCTAATGATGGTATTAAGTACCAAAGAAGTGTATTGGACCCCTTATTTTTAAGAAACTAAAGAATTATCATTAAATGACTGTATTCTAGTTACCATCCTAAAAAGGTGAGAGGAAGATTTATTTTATATATATATATATATGTGGGTATTAACATAACACTATGTGTTACGACACTTTAAATAATTATCCTATAAGTACTATTCTATTTTCGACAAAAGAATACTATGATAAGCGAAAAGTATTTTACTCATTTATCTTAAAGGTGACAAAAAAAGGAGTCCCTTAAGATTTTTAACGAGGTATAATGTAATAACTATATACAAGAGAGTTATTTACATATATCTAAGACCTAGTGGACAAGGCTATCATATACATGTATTTCATGTATATTATATGATATCCTTAGTTATCTTGAAATGGCATCTAGTGCCAATATTTATTTCTTAGAACTCAAAAAGATAACATTTTCAACTATTCGAGTCATTGACCATCATTATAATATTATGTTACTAATTATGCATAGTAAATCAATTTCATAACAAACTTTAAATCATTATTTAATGTTTGGTTACATCGGCGAATTCCAACTGGATTTAATTTTATTATGATCCCTCTTATTGTGGGATAACAATCTTACATCGTTGGAGATCTGGGTGGAGTGTCGAGTTATGCTTTTAAAAGCTTACAAGTGGAGCCTTGAGCTTCCACGTGGGGAGAATGGAGTTCCACCGTAACCGAGAGGTCTCTAAGAAGGGGAGAACGTTTTAAGCTCCGAAAGGGGAGAATGAATGATAGCGGAGAGAAGCGAGGACGCAACTCTTGTGCCATGGATACAGTTTCTTTTTATAATACCCAGCTGGATGGTTAATGACGCTAGTCGGCCGCTCATCGAGTAAAATGCCCCACCTATGGCTTCTGGGTAAGATACCTATACCCTCTATTCGAATATAATTTAAATCACTGAACACAATGACGTGTAAGTTTTGTCGATGTAGTGTGTGCGCATAACTGTTTTTCTATAGAGTTAATTTTATCACTCAGCCCAACGTTCATCTACAAAGATCCATTATGGTATACTTTGAGTTACGCTAATTTCAATCAGAGTTTATCTTTGCCAGATTTGTAGTGGGTAATCAAGCTAGATCATAATTACACCGACCGAATTTGAATGTTGTTGAACATTGCGTAAAGTTATACCAGCGTGAACAGTTTGAGGCCACTATTAACCCTGGGTTTAGATCGACGAAATCTATGTATATAAGATATGCTAGATCGCTAAGCACAGTGAACTTCGTTGATACCTTTTATGTTGAGTTGATTTCTACCAAACCTGTGAACATGCTGTCGAAGTCTATTTAGGAAAGGGTGGGATTGGACTCTGTCATTTCATTAATGATAAGTTGTTGAGTATACTGCCAAGAGTAGATCGCTATTTGGTCCTGGAGTTGAAAGATAGTCTTTTATACAGTGTAGTCTTCGGAGTAGAGATCTCTGCGTTGTTGTTCTTTTGCTGATTTTTTTTTTTACTGAAAAATGTAGTTGCTGTTAATATGGTAGATCTTAGTAGGATGGATGAAATGAAAAAAAAAACGTAGTTGCTATTGAGGTCGTAAATCTCAGTGTTTTTTGGATTTAGATATGATCTCTGCTCGAGTTGTAGCTAGAATCTGGACGATTTCCTTTCGAGTTTAGTGAACGGTTGGGTATCTTGATGAATCTTAACCTTGATGTCTTTATAGTATTTTAGTGATGACATATTTGGTTTAAATGTCGACCTGGATCTGGGCATGTCAGTCTACCATATTTTAAGGGTTATAGATATGTGGTTCTAGCCCGTAAGAGCGTGGTCCCTTTACTTAACTCTCAAGTTATTTCAAGTTATATATTTTTAGCGTGTAGTAAACCTAACCTTGAAGCATATTTTCCCTCTTCACTTTTTATCTTCTTAATCCTTTAGCTTTGGAATGGAGTGTTAAGGAGAATAAACCTAAGGTTTATGTTTAGCAATATATGTTATATGATGTTGAAAAGAGTCCATGGGGCATATTGTATATGCTGTAAGGATTAGTCCATGAGATAGTTTGAGAAATTTCGGTACAGATCATCAACACCGAACTCATGTTTAGAATTCACCTGTGATCGCTTAAAGCTTCTGGTCTCAATACCAAATTCGTGTCATAAAATATAAATTGACTTTAAATAGTTCTGTCTCAGATATGAAAATGGCGTTTTCCAGTCTTGCAAGAAAGTTGTAGTTTGATTATTAAATAAACCTGTCTCAGGTTTGGAAATGATGTTTTTAGTTCATACTCAGAAAATGTATCTTGATCCATTAAATTTGACCTCTAAATCCTCTCCATACCTCTTTAAAAATCTAATCGAAGTTTCCAAAATTGTTTTAATGTAAATTAAGTTAAACAGTGAAGTCGGAGAGGTCTGCATGCCTCACTCAACGACTGCCGCCTGGATGTAACTTGTTGAGAACCCAATTTGTCATTCAGTCATGGGAATTTCAATTGAAATATCGTGGCAACCATACTTGACTTGATATCCTATCTTTTAGTTTTATGAATGTAAATTATATTAACTAGAGTGTTAAAAGATCTCGGTATCTTTTATTATTATGAATGTAAATTATATTAACTGGAGCGTTAATCTTAAAAGATCTCGTAATATTTTATTTTACCATTATGAATGCAAATTATATTAATTAGAGTGTTTCGGACTTATATACAATAGTACAGAAGCGGAAGTAAATAACTTGTGTTATTGTGGGCTATAGTGCATAAATAGCTCTGTTGGTTAGTACAAAACCATGTCGTAGTCCTGAAGTTAGTGTGGATTTATACAGAAAATGCTCTAATAAAGAGGCATGGAGATTGTGGGATTTTGGCAATAGCGGATTTGTAAGATGTAATTCTCCTTTTGGATAATAAAAGAAGTGATGACCTGCCTTTGTGGACGTAGCCCAATAGGGGTGAACCACCTAAATATGTTATCTTCTTGTGTGTGTGGTCTTTGTCCGATTTATCTGAATATGTGTATACTCTTTCCTGTTATGTGTTAAATGACCTAGATTTGTGGTAGCTTTGTCAAATTGCTTATTATATATTTGAGTATATAAATGGTAAAGTACAATTCGAAGTTAATTTTCTAATTTGATCAATGATATTGTATTGGGTAAATTTTATGGTTACAAATATGTTGAATGAAGTAAGGGAATTATTGGGATTTGTGTTTGTAAAACATTTTTCTATTTAGCATAAACTTGTTCCTTTTACTTATGAATGACCAAAGTGTGATAAATAAGTTCATAGATATTGTTATAAAGTTAGGTAAATTTACAATGTGGAAATTATAATTATCATTAGAAGTTTTAAAAACCACTGTTTTACTGGCCTTAAATTTGGAGACGTTACAGAAATCTTGTTAGGAGTAGATGACCCTGAAATTCTACTCAGACGAAAAACGGTGAAAGATCGGGCTACCGCCCCTAGCATTGAGACTATTTCTTTTTTAGAAAGTGCATCTGTTTTTCAAGAATTGGATCTAGAGGTCGATATAAGCAAACCTTTGTCAAGAACTAAATCTGAATCATACCTGAACCTGGGCGAAGAAACTCTGAATAATCTTGACTCATATCTTTTAGACCCTGTGTGGCTAGATTTTAAAAGCCTTGCCAAAGCTAAAAGCAGCAAACCCAGTTCCCAGATTCCCCAAGCCCACATTGCAATCCCAATCTATAATCTTGGTATGAATTTCCCCCCACAAGCTTAGAATCTACTTCAACCCATGGCCACTAGATATGCACCTTTGGTCCTGCCTGTTGCCCTGAATAACCTCCCTCAAAATTATGCCGAGAGAATTGTCTCTTATAATGGAGAGGGAGACTGGTCAGCCAAACAACATGTTGATAGATTCGAAGATTTTTTAGACCTGGAGGAAGTGGACCATGATGATGCTAAAATGAGATTGTTCGCCCAAAGCTTATATGGAGAACCCAAGAAATGGTTTAGGCTACTACCTAATGCTTCCATAGAATATTTTGCAGCTTATAAAGTATTGCTTCTAGAAAGATGGGAAATAATGGGGAGTCCTACTATAGTCTTATCCCAACATAATCACTTAAAGCTCCATGAGTTCTCTGCTAGATTCATGAAGGCTTATAATTCTATTCCTGATGATCTAAAACCTTGAGTGGGCGCTGCAAAGCTCCACTACGCCGATGCTTTCGATGGAGACTTTTCCTAGACGTTAAGAGAAAGGAAATTTGCTACCCTACCTACTATGCTGAAAGATGCCGTAGAGGTGGAAGCCATCATGATGGCCTTGGGAAAAATGAAAGGGAAAAGAGAAGCAAGAAAATAAAGCCCTTGCCTCTTCCTCCTCTAGTGATGCCAGGCTTGACACCATCTCTGAGCCACTTGTCAATTCTGAGCCAGTAGCTCAAGTTCAAGCTCTGAATGGTGTGACTGGGCAATCCACAACTGTTGTGGAGGAGCTTGCCCTTGTTGTTGCTCCTGTTGTTGAGGAGGTACACAATAATGACAAGCAGCAGAGGGAACTTCTACAAGGCTCAGTTATTCAAGAGGGATCAGAAACTGAACATGATCACAAGGGAGAGCCTCACGGTGCTGCTAAAAAAGATTCAGTTGTTGTTCAAGAAGCACCCAAAATGTCCTATGCTTCAATTCTTAAAAGCCAAGCCCCCGTTGCACTTAGAAAACCACCTCTTGTGGTTACAAGTGCTGTACCAATTTCAGCTCAACGTCCATCAACTGCTTCCATTTCTGCTCCACCAAATTCCACTCCTGTCAATATGACAGCTAACAACACTGCAGAAGGAAGTAGGTGCAGTATTTTTATGAGCAACTTACCTGCCAATATTGCTCCTGCCCAAGTTCAGAAAGAGTTGAAGAAGTTTGGGGCAATAAAACCTTCTGGTGTTCAAGTTAGGATTAAGCAAGGAGCTGACTCCTGTTTTGCTTTTGTTGAATTTGAAGAAGCAGCTTCAGTCCAAAGTGCAGTTGAGGCATCCCCTATTCCAATTGGTGGGCGTCAAGTAAATCTGAGAGAGAAACAAGAAAAATATAATAACATCAATGCACAAAGAAATAAGTGCTCTGTTTTTATCAACAACTTGCAGTTGAATATTCCTGTTTCCCAAGTTGAGGAAGAGATGAAGAAGTTTGGGGCGGTTAAGCCCTCTGGTGTACAAGTGAGGAACAGGAATGATAACGGATGCAGTTATGCTTTTGTGGAATTTGAAGAAGCAGCTTCAGTCAAAACTGCTGTTGAGGCATCCCCTATTCTAATAAGTGGTCGTCGAGCATATATCCAGGAGAAAAAAGAGAATTCCTATGCTGGTCGAGGAAATTGAACAAGTGATTTTGTAAACAAATTGATTTTTAATGTTTAATTAAATTATCATTAAACATCGAATCAAACTTCATTAAGAATTTGGCAATAAATAAAAATAGTATTTAAACTTAATTTAAGGTGATTCAAGTATTTTTAACCTTTTTATACCTGCCGAGGCACGCAATTGCTTCAAAGCCAACTTAATATGACTTTTGAATTTCAATTAATATTTGGTTTTAAATTTATTTTTTTATACCTAAATTTCTTAGGGTTTCATAATATAATATAACAAATATAAAAAAAAAATGGAAATTTTGAGAATATAATATAACAAATATAAAAAAAAAATGGAAATTTTGAAATATAAATTTTTATTATGTAATTGGATCAAAATTTCGATAAAATTACTTTTATCTCATTTTTATTCTAAATTGTCATAATTAAAATAAAATAAAACAAAAATAATACTTATTTGCTATCTATTTTTTATTTTGGATTTCATCATGGTTTACATGTGTTTGTTTGCTACATCACTGAATAGTTATCTCACACTCTTGAGATTTGTGTTGGTTAAGTTGTGTTGAATTAGTGTGTTTGATTACAACATTTATTAAAGGTTATGTCACATTCTGATGCTCCTTAATGGTTATGTCACATTATGACATTGATCATGGTTTACTTGTATGGAATTCCTATAGTACTCATAAATGGTTATATCACATTTTGATGTTGAATAGAGGTTATGTGAACTCTAATTTGGTTGTTTATGGTTGAGCATGGTTGGCTATGGACCATGTGTGACTATTGATGAATATAGTCAACCATAGTTGATTATGGCTATACTAATGAATTTGGTTTCCTCTCATTAAATTACATTGTGACATTCCTTGTTTGTTTTGTGTATCATTACACTAAACATCATTTCATTGTTTAATGTTTACATCCAATTCCTTCAATTGATACATAGTGAAAGCACATAATAAGAATCCTAAGAAAAGTTTTAATAATGTTAAAGGTTCTTGTTCACACACTTCAAATCATACTAATAATTTTGGTCATGCTTCTAATGCACATCATGAAACTAGTAAGAAAAAGAAAGTGTATGATCCTTGTAAACATTGTGGTAAAACTAAGCATCCTGAAAAGAATTGCTTTAAAGCGAAACGTTTAATGTCTAAGGATAAAAAGAAATGTTCTGATGACTTACAAGTAGCTTTATGTGAATTAGTTGTTTCATCTAGTAGTTATTCTTCTAATGTGGAATGGATAATGGATTATGGTGCTTCTAAACATATGATTGGTAATGCTTCTTTATTTACATATGATGACAATGATAAGTACACATCTCAAAAAGTATCTATAGGTGATGGTAAACAACTTTCTGTAATCGATTCTAGTAATGTTAATGTTGCTAATGGTCAATTGGAAGATGTTTTTCATGTTGAACACATGTCCATCAACTTGATTTCTATTTATTGTGTATGTCAAAAAGGATATAAAGTTGATGTTTGGACTGATAAATATGTTCTTAAAGATATCAACCATCATTTTAAAGTAGTTTCTTCTGGTCATGTTAATCATACCGTTGGTTTATATAAATTTGCTACTTTTAATTCAACTAAGAGACAACCTTTTTATTCCTATGTTGCTTATGCTAATGAACTAAGTAAATTGTGGCATGAAATTTTGGGTCATTTGAATTATGGTAAAATGCAAATGTTAACTAAAATGGCAAATGGCTTGCTTAATATTTTGTTTACTAGTGGTGTTTGTGAAGGTTGTGTGTAAACATCATAGAGAAATGTTTGATAAGGGTAAAGCTTTGCATGCTAAAAAACATTTGCAATTAATTCATAGTGATATTTGTGGTCCTCTTGAAGTTCCTTCTATCTCTCATGTAGTCTATTTTCTTAATTTTATTGATGACTTTAGTAGAAAATCATGGGCTTGTTTTTTGAAAAATTAAAGTGACATTTTTTCTAAGTTTCAAACATTTAAATTCTTGGTTGATAATGATTCTGGTAAAAGGATTAAGACTTTGATATTTGATAATGGGGGGGAATTTGTTAATAAATAATTTGAAACCTTTTTATCTAAACATGGAATTCAACATCAAAAGACTATTCCTTACACACCTCAACAAAATGGTGTTGCTGAAAGGAGAAATAGAACTTTAGTTGAAATGGCTGGATGTATGCTTTATTCTAAAGGATTACACAAGAAATTTTGGAATGAAGCCACCAGTTCTTCTAACTTTATTTTAAATAGAGTTCCTACAAAAGTTGTTAAACATGTTACCCCTAAGGAAAAATGGAATGGAAGAAAAACAAATATTAGTAACTTTAAGGTCTTTGGTTGTGAATGTTGGGCTCATATTCTCGATGACAAACATAAAACATTAGAACCCAAGTCTCACAAGTGTATATTCGTTGATTATGCTGAGGATTCCAAGGATTATAGGTTACTTGATCCTTCTAATCAAAGTGTCATAATCGGAAGAGATGTTCAATTTACTGATGTCTTTCCACCACCTAAGTCTGTAGAAACTCATGTTACCCTGAATATTCCATTATCTCTTGTTACTCCTATATATGTTACTCCTTCCAGTTATGTTCCTATTGTTGATCTTAGTTCACCCTCTTCTTCAAGTGTTCCACCTGAATGTACCAAAGCTCCCGAAGTGACTTATGTTCCTTCTAATCTTCTTGTTTGGGCCCGAAAAACTCTTGAATCTGCAAGTAGAGAGATCGGTAATCCTTCTGATACTCGTAGAACTAGATCTAACTTTACTCTTATGACCAAAGTTTTTGCCACACACGATCCTACTTCTTATGCTTAAGCTAAGGGTAAACCCCATTGAGAACAAGTTATGTTTGTTTATTATGAATCTCTTATGAATATCAACAATTTATCTCTTGTTCCTCTTCCTTGAGGAAATAATTTAGTTTGTTGCAAATGGGTTTATAAAACTAAGTTTACTGCAGAAGGACATATTGAAAAATATAGAGTTAAATTAGTTGAAAAGGGTTTTAATCAACTTGAAGGTATTGATTATAATGAACCTTTTGCTCATGTTGCTAAAATGAATACAATAAGAACCATCTTATCTCTTGCTGCATCTTATAAATGGGAAATACACCAAAGGTATGTTAAAAATGTTTTTTTAAATGGTGATCTTCATGAAAACATTTATATGCAAAAGCCTCCTGGTTTTATTTTTGCTAAATCATCAAGTTTAGTATGCAAATTACACGGGTCTTTATATGGTCTCAAATAAGCACCTAGGACTTGGTATGATAAAATTGATGTATATTTCTTGAATAATGATTTTAAGCATTGTATATCTGATCCAAATCTGTATGTTAAGAAATTTGGTGATAATATACTCATTATTGTGTTATATGTGGATGATCTTATCATCACTGGCATCCAACTTGTGTTAAATCGAAGTATGAAAAGTAATCTTAAAAAGTAGTTTGAAATGGATGATCTCGGTATATTGCACTATTTATTGGGTCTTCCGATCTGACATATGGAAGATGGTATTTTTCTCTCTCAGTGAAAGTATGTTATAGAATTATTGGCTCATTTCCATATGAGCGATTGTAAACCTACTCCTACGCCATTTGAGTTCGGTGTAAATTTAACTATTGAGTGTACCACCGCTCTTGTTGATGTTACTCTTTGTTGTTAGCTCGTGGGAAGTTTGATATATTTAACTCACAACAAACAAGATCTCTCTTTTGCTATCACAATGGTTTTTCGGTTCATGTAGCAACCTCATTATTAGTTTTTTCAGAATTTACTTCAATTTGATCTAGGATCTTAACTGAGAGAAAAAAATGTACAGCATACTACAGCATATCAATCATGAAAAATAATGCAAGCACACAAGAGACACAGAGTTTACTTGGGGAAAACCATAAAGGTAAAAAACCCCAATAAATTCCTCAGAGATAGATAGAGTAATGATACAACCCAAGCATAAGAGATAGACATCTCCTGGTAGCAGCTTCTCCTCCTCCACAAGTGTGCCACTCTCCAAAGAGTATGTGAGAGAATAGAATGATCAAATAGAGTGCCTCCCGCACTCTATTTATACTTGACTTGACTTGCCTAATAACCTTTACTAGGTCGACCTCAACTTAACCACAAAACACAATGTTAATTGGGCCGACACCCAATAGGGTGGTCTAATAACCCTTTGACGCACATGGCCGACCCCCAATAGGGTGGTCTAATAACCCTTCGACCCACATGAATTATACAGGGCCGACCCCAACAAGGTGGTCTAATAACCCATCAAGTATAAGTTACGACACTTACAATATAAATGACGACACTTTCGTATAGAGGAATAATACCATCTCTATAGGAGTACAATATACAGATATGAAATACATTCCGAAGTTACATACACAACAACACTCCCTCTTAACTAGGAAGGTATTTGTCGACACAGATTTTCTAGCACAAGTCTTCTTCTCTGGATCATCATCAGTGAATCATCATCCTCGAATCATCGTCATCGTCACTGTTGCTGCTATCTCAATCAATCTCTAATCTACTCATCATAGGAAGTTCTACATAACCATTCCTTTTTCATACTGGATGTAGGCCCACCATCTGTAGGTCTTCATCATCACTGGCCATACTATGGAATCCTCAGGACTTATTACGCGTGTCACAAAACTTGGCTGCAACATCCCAGGCTATTACGAACACACAACTCTACCTGTCGGATCTCCCAGGAGCACATTACATGTGACCCATCACAAAACTTGGCTGAAGCATCCCAGGCTGTTATGAGCACACAGCTCTACCTGTCGGATTTCCCAAGAGCAAATTACATGTGGTCCACCACAAAACATGGTTGAAGCATCCTAGGCTATTATGAACACATGTCTCTACCTGACGGATCTCCCAGGAGCATATTACATGTGGTCATGGTAATGCCTCGAAAGAGCATTTGAGGCATTTTTCATCCTGTCCAGATTTCCCAGGTCCACTTACATGCCATAGGACAATGCCTCGAAAGAGCATTTGAGGCCTTTTTCATCCTGGCCAGATCTCGCAGGTCTACTTACATGTCCTCCCAGAGTAATGCCTCGAAAGAGCATTTGAGGCCTTTTTCATCCTGTCTAGATCTCCCATGTCTACTTACATGCTCATCTGCATAACTTGTCCATGGCCACAGAGTATCAACCTAATAATCTTCATACATCATCCTGATGTACATATGATCATCCTGATCATCATCACTGCATCGTCCTAATGCATGTCATCTAGAGAAGCTCGTCATCCATGATCATCCTAATCACACAATGCATCTACATGATGCATACCAAGTATCTACCTGATACATATCACCATACACAATGTATCCACTTGATACATAAATAGATACATGATCCACACAATGTATCTACCTGATACATATCAACATACATGATCTACCTGATCATACAACATATCCACCTGATACATATACAGATACATGGTCCAAGCATCCAACATGATACATACATACATAAATAATCCAATTGATCATATCCATCATCCAACAAGATGCGTACATACATAAATGATCCAACTGATCATATCCAACATCCAACATGATGCATACATACATAAATGATCCAACTGATCATATCCAGCATCCAACATGATGCATACATACATAAATGATACAACTGATCGTACAGACAAGAAACTAGAACATCATCCTGATGCTCATCATCCAGCGCTTATATCCATAGCCATGTGAAGGATCCTCCTTCCACCATGCTTGGAATGGCTTCACCAAATGTCTCCATCACTTCTTCCTCGAAGTGTCATCAATCTAAAGAACACCAAGCCTTTCTCTGAAGTACTCAAACTTCACTCTGGCTAGTGGTTTCATCAGTACATTTGGAATCTGCTCATCCATCGCAACATATAGGAGCTTCACTGCTCCTCTTTTCACCATATCCGTGATATAGTGATATTTGATCTCAATGTGTTTCGACCTGTCGTGTAACATCGAGTTCTCAGACAGCTTCACACAACTATGGTTGTCACAAAAGATACCAGTAGCCTCCTATGGGAGATCAAATAACTCAGACAGTAGCTTCCAGAGCCATATTGCCTCACAACTAGCCGAAGAAGCTGCAACATACTCTGCTTCGGCTGTACTTAGTGCTACACAGGAATGATTCCTACTAAACCAAGAGATCACACCTGATCCCATACTGAAGTAGCACCCAGAAGTGCTCTTCCTATCTGTAGCACTGCCTGCCCAATCTGAATCAACATAACCCCGTAGGTTAAACTTTTGATTCAAATCATACTTGAGTCCATAATGAACTGTACCCTTCAGGTACCTCAGAATATTCTTTACAGCAAGCAGGTGAACACTCCTCGGATTCGTTAGGAACTGGCTCAATGTGTTCACCGCAAAGCAAATATCTGGTCTCGTGTTCGTCAGGTACATCAAGGACCCAATCATCTGATGATACATAGTGACATCAACCGGCTCAGATGAAGCTTCACATAGAAGCTTCAGGTTCGATGCCATAGGTGTGGCCATGACCTTGTAGTCCATCATCCAAAACCTCTTCAAGATCTCTACTGCATACTTCCCTTGTCCAAGGAAGATTCCATCTACACTCTACCACACCTCAATACCTAGAAAATAGTGCATCATCCCCATGTCCTTCAACTCGAACTTGGCAGCAAGCTTCATCTTTGTCTCGGAAATCAATCTATCCTCACCTATTACAAACAGGTCATCCACATACTATAGTAGTATCACTGGATTGCCTTCCTCAACCTTGTAGTAAAGGTTGGAATCCGCTTTACTCTTGGTAAAGCCCAAACTGGATAGAAAGCTGTCTATCCTACCATACCAAGTTCTGCATATATATGACATCCCGTCATGTCTCTCAAAACCAAGTGGCTGCTCCACATACACTTCCTCTTCGACTACACCATTCAAGAAAGCTGTCTTGACATCCATCTAGTGTATCTTCCATTTCATCACTGCAGCCAGAGCAAGTACTGATCTGATGGAAGTGTGCCTAGCTATAGGTGTAGAAGTCTCTTCATACTCAATCCCTCCTTCTGGGAGAATCCACGAGCTACAAACCTTGCTTTGTATTTCTCCATGCTACCATATGTAGCATGCTTGATCTTATAAATCTATTTGGAAGTCACAGTAGACTTCCCTTAAGGTCTTGGGATTGCATCCCAAACATCATTCTTTATGATTGACTAATCATGGCATTCTTCCATTACTTCATCCCAGATCCTAGGAACTTCAATATCTTCAATATATATCTTTGTTGTTAGAACAAATGTTGTAGTCCTTCTTTTGTACGTGATAGTATACAATCTTTCCTACACAACAAGTTAAATTGCATGATTAGAAAACATCTTATAGTTTTCAAAACAAATTCTTACACATAAAGAAATATGTCATACAATCATGCAATTATCTTAGCCAATGCTTCAATACAACATTTATCCATATCCCGTAACTTTCTAGATGCCTTCCAATCTCTACCAAAACATTGTTAAGAGTGTGCACAACTCCCAACATGTCAGCAAAGAGGTTTCATTCTAGATAAGTAGCAATGGAATGTTGTACAGTGCCATAGGACACTTACCCATGTATATTAGTAGTATACTATTCATCAATGCAACTGTTCTAATATGCATAATACACAACCTAATTCTAGGGACATGAGTATATACATTATTGAACAGTATTATTTAAACAATAAAATATGCAAGGAATGATAATTCAAATACTTATCTTTGTTTGTTTGTTGGGTTGACTCCCTCTCAGTCTTTGCTTCTTTTCTACAAGTCCATTCTGATGTGGATTCTGAGAAGTGGTAAACTCCCTATGAATATCTGCATCCTTGTAGAAACTACTGAAGTGTGGTCCTTCTTGATCTTTGCTTCCTTGCAGGAATAACTAGAGTGTGCTCTCTCTTGATCTTTGCTTCCTGGATTACCCATCCTTGAACTTATATCCATCATTATGCATGCTTATTAGTATCATCATTGTGTTATCCTCGAGGTCTCATACATAATCACACATTCATTAGTATAATCTTAAAAACACAATAATATTAAACATGTATAGTCATGATCATTTCAAACACAGATAATAAACATTAGTATTCAAGGTTTAAGGGAAGTCTTCTTTTACTCATGCATATTCTTATTTGATCATAGGACTCTTCTGGTTAGTTAAATCATCAATCAAGATAAGAGACATAAAATGCATAAACCCTTGATTACTTACATTTCTAACTTTATGAATAAACATAACCAATCATACCAAGTATACTTATATAAGGCATCTTAACACAATGTAGGATTCTAACTTGATATAGGAAAAACATACCTGGATTGGTATGCTAGCTAGTTATGTCTAACATACCCACATGATGTCTTCTTGTTCTCTTCAATGACTTGTGCTAGTAAACTGCATATCTCATAGGTTAACCATTATAGAACTAAGTTATACATACCTCGTAAGTAGATATTCTATGTGGTCCAAGAAAATGGATGAATCTTTCTCTTCATGTCACCATGATCATATGTTCTTGAAGTAGAACATGATTTGTCTTTCTTGGTGTACCTTTCATGTTAGCAAAGAACATAAAACTCATACAACATCACAATGCATTAGTACAATCATAAGTGTCAAAACCTTAATCAATGAATATCTTCTATCATGTATTCATAAGTTTATTAAGGTGATACGACAAGTCTAAATTTAATCAAGATTGTACTAACCGTAATAATATGAAGACAAACATATCATAAACTTAACCATGAACAGAATTCGAAACATACGTAGATAAGTCATACCTATTGAGATTGCTTGTAATCTTCTTATGTAAGGCCTTAGCCTCATCTCCCTCTGAAACAGGAACTTCTTCACTTATGCAGGTGACCAATCCATTCTCTTCTAGGATCAACCCAATCCACTTGATTTCTAGGAACTAGATTTGGAGCCGGATTAGGGTTTGTCAGAGAAACCCTAAAAATTAGAACTTTGAATTTCAAGATCCTGAAAGAATAGAAATATGTGCCTTGATGAGCTGATCAACCTGGTATACTCAGAATTTGAAAACTGCAAAGTTTCACCCCTTGAATTTTCCTTTGAAACTTCCGGATTCACTAGACATTAACCCAAACTAGGGTTTGATAAATCCCACCCTTCTTCCCAATCAAAAGGTTCGATCTAAATCTCTAAGATTCTATTTTTCTTAGGAGCTTTTAGCCGTCGTCACAGATTTAAAAAATTCCCATTTTTGTAGAAGCCCTAATTTTACACTTTTCCGATCAAAGTCCTGAACTAGGGTCTGCCCAACCAAAAAATTTGATCTTGGTCTCTAAATTTTGATTTTGATGAGTAGCATTCAGTCGTAGTCTCCAATTACAAAAATTCCAACTTTCTCTAAAACCCTAAATTCCGGAAGCCATGAATGAAGGTGCTAAAAAATAATTATGTTTTGACAAAAATATGTACCTGATTGTTTCTGGTGTAACTCCGAACGTTTTGATCCATAGGGTCTAAAAACGTTTCTTGTGATAGCCCGACCTATATTCTTTCGAACCCCATAGGCCTGACCTCAAATGGATTCTCTAAGAGAGAGTTATGCCAAGTGTCGGAACGTGACGTGTTTATGGGATAAAACAGGAGAGCAAACTTTTACGACATGCCATGTGTCACTGGCTTAGTTTTGGTCTCTGAAAATGTTACCTGAAAAATAAAAATCCATGCACTACCTGTCACTTTTTACGAAATTTCATTTGGAGCTTCCTAGGCCAAGTTATGAGCTTTTTTCCAAGGTCACCTGTTTATGACTAAGATCTGGCAGAGGCTGAAACCCTATATTGTACAGATCATAAATCACAAAGTACCACGAATTAGAGGTTGTCCTTTGGAAACATGGTACGTGGGGATCTTAGCTTCTTCCTGTACGATTTTTCATACCCTGAAACCTTGTTGACATTTATTTATAGCGAATGTGCTACGATGACTGGTTTTTTCTATATCAAGCCCTAGCTTCGCAGTTGCAACAAGTGTCATACATGCCATACCATGCCTTCCTTCAGGATAGCTCTGATACCATGTTAGTTTTTTAGAATTTACTTCAATCTGATCTAGGATCTTAACTTAGAGAACAACATGTACAGCATATCTACAGCATATCAATCATGAACAATAATGCAAGCACACAAGAGACACAGTGTTTACTTGGGGAAAACCTTAAAGGTGAAAAACCCCAATAACTTCCTCAGAGATAGATAGAGCAATGATACAACCCAAGCATAAGAGATAGACATCTCCTAGCAGTAGCCTCTCCTCCTCCAAAAGTGTTCCACTCTCCAAAGAGTATTTGAGAGAATAGAATGATCAAATAGAGTGCCTCCCGCACTCTATTTATACTTGACTTGACTTGCCTAATAACCTTTACTAGGTCGGCCTCAACTTAACCACAAAATACAATGTTGACTGGGCCGACACCCAATAGGGTGGTCTAATAACCCTTTGACCCACATGGCCGACCCCTAATAGGGTGGTCTAATAACCCTTCGACCCACATGACTTATACAGGGCCGACCCCAAGAAGGTGGTCTAATAGCCCATCAAGTATAAGTTACGACACTTACAATATAAATGACAACACTTCCGTATAGAGGAATAATACGATATCTATAGGAGGACAATATACATATATGAAATACATTCCGAAGTTACATATACATCAACACTCATGAAATTCATCGGTAGGAAGCCAAGAGAATTTTGAGATATTTACAAGGGACATTTGTGCACCCCTCACAGAATGCATGAAGAAGGGGACTTTCCAGTGGACAATAGCAACAATGCAGTCATTTGAGGATTTGAAGAAGAAGGTGATTGAGGCGCCACTCCTATAACTTCCATATTTTAGTAAGGTACTCCATGTGGATTGTGGTTCCAGTGGAGTAGCGATTAAGGCAGTATTGATCCAAGAAGGAAGATCAGTGGTGTTCTTTACTGAGAAATTGAATAAGGCTAAGAGAAAGTACTCAGTTTACGATCAAGGATTCTATGATATCATAGAAGCCTTGAAAAGGTGGAAGCATTACTTGCTTCCATAGGAAATTTTCGTACTCACTGATCATAATGCGTTGCAATAAATCAATAGCCAAGGTAAGCTAAACCGAAAACATTCCAAATGGATAGAATTTATGCATAGTTACTCATTTTCCTTAAATCACATGTCTGGAAAGTCAAATAGAGTTGTGGATTCATTAAGCTATAAGATAGTGTTATTGAAAACTATGTTAGTGGAAGTTGTTCATTTGGAATGTATGAGAGAATTGTATGGGGAGGAGGGATATTTTGTAGAGGCTTGGGAAGCGTGAAAAATGCCTTGGAGTGCAGACAAAACACCATATCTAGATTTCCATATCCAAGAGGGATTTGTATTTATGAATAAGAAATTATGCATTCCCTGTGGTTCCTTGAGACAAAACCTTGTAAAAGAACTACATAGCAGGGGTTTGGGAGGACATTTTGGCATGGATAAAACTGGAGCATTGGTAACGAAAATACATTTTTGGCCTAGTGTCAACAAATATGTTTGAAGGTTTGTGTAGATTTGTAGAGTTTGCTAGTTGGAAAAGGGGAGAAGTCAAAACACTGGGATGTATACTCCATTTCCAGATCCTAAGAGGATGTGTGAAGATATAAGCATCGAATCTATTTTAGGAATTCCTAGGATGTAGAGAGGACATGATTCTGTGATGGATGTTGGGGAATTCCTAGGCTACCAAGAAATATTATGTCATGTCCCTTGAACAGTGAAAATTGAATCAAGTTCCTAACCCATCCAATCACTTGGGTTGAGGATACAAATTCATTATAATGGGGTTAATTTTGAATTCCATACATTTAATTAATTAGGAGTGTGAATTCAATTTTATCCAAAGTTTAGTATGCACTTGGAATATTTATTTTTCATGCATTTAATAATTTTATCATAAATAAATGAGTATAATGCTCCACTAGGGAGCATTAGTGGATGAGGTTGACTTGGAGATGACTTGAAGAATAAGTTAAGGAGAAAGAACCGAAATCTAGAAAATCAAGAAAAAATAAAGAAAGATTGAGCAAATCAGAAAGAAACAAAAACTCAGGAAAAACAACATAAAGAAGAAAACAATACAAAAGAAAAAAGTAGGATAAATCAGAAAAGCAGGAAAGCTCATAAAAATAGGATAAATTAAAAAACCTGGAAAAAGTAGAAAAAGCTAAAGAAGAAAGTGGAAAAGCAAACCGAAAAGGAAAAAGGAGGAAAGCAAACGAAAAAGGAAAAAGAAAGGAAATATAGCTTTCCTTATCCACTCATGGAGGGCGCATTAGCTAAGGAGACTTTCTCCTCAAGTTATCCTCCCTGTATAAATAAACTAGTTAACACCCCCTTCACATATTTTGTCAATTTGAGTATTGGTATGAGAGCAATTGTGCCTCAGAGACTTGGGAGATGTGCCCCTAGTCTAAGATGGATGGTGTGCCCCTTCTTCCTGTGAGAGGATGATGGTATTTAGACATTCTCATTGATTTTTATTGCAGGTCTAGTAGTTTATCCAAGGCTAGTCCAATGGTAAGAAAAGTCTCATGAAGTCTATGGTTCGAATCACAAAGCTTCTTGTTGATTTTTTGTGCTAGATTGTTATGTTGAAGAGAATAGGAGTTTTTTAATATTTTGAGAATCCTATTGGATCATATCTGATGTAATTATAGTCATTATGAACCTCTTATATCATTCATAACATTTAATATTGCATAAGTGTTGGCTATCCTTCTTTTTATCCCTTCCTTGGGGTTGAATCGGGTTCTGCGACGTTCTTTCTAGTCTTTGGTCCAACAAAATCCCCTTCACTGGCCCTTTCGGCATCAACCTGCGAGCAGGATAAAGTCTCACCCGAAGTGAAGATTGGTGGTTAGAGAATCAGGTTTCTGTAACCTAGTGATGCGCGGTTATGCTACTTTGATTCTATGACTATGCATTTACCATACTTAACACAACTTCGCAATTTTCATACATGCATATTCCACTACTTAACATATCATTCTCATTCGCATCCATATGAAAACAAATTAAAAGCATAAAAATTCATGAACATTCAATATAAAAGAGATTCGGAAACATAACACTAGTATTTACATGTTTCATCTCCTTGATGGGATCTACATCCACGAGAACTGTTCTTATATTTCTTGGAAGGGGTTAACAGTTCCATTCTATGCACTGAACTACAAAATATTCTCTACAATAGATCTCTACGCACACAACTGCAGAGTCTTTTTCCTCTCTTAGATCTCTCTCAGCATAGATCTAAGATAATTCTAACAAACTCTCACATAATCTAACCAAAATCTAACCTTTCCTTATACATAATTGCCCTTTATATAGATTGTGCCCGAAGGTCACATCTTTACAATAACTATGGGACAACCCCCATAGTACCCTTAAACCCAAAATGGCATGGTTCACATGTTGACCATGCTTTCTCTTTACTTCCCTGGAGCTCTGTTGTGCTTTTGCGCTACTTCCTCTAGCTCTGATAGTCTCAGTTCTGACCGCGAGGCTCTTACGCTAAAGTGGTGCGTCCTTTGCACCATTCCGCTTCTTTAATCTTTGCTTCTGTAGCTGATAGTTCACCGCTTCATTGATAACTACTCCAACTACTTCGATGGTCCTTATTACTTCGCATTTACTAAGGGGACAAATCCTTTTCCGCCACTTCACTTTGCTCCATACCTTGCTCTCGGGAATTGCGGATTTGTTTCTCCCAAAATTGGTTAATGTTAGGCCTCACCTAAATTGTACCTTCTCCATAAAATATTCTTCCACTTGGGATTCTACCAATAGGCCCTTAACACTTACTCGTGGTTTGCCCATGAGCCAATTTAACTAGGTTGTTCAAACTGCACATTCCCTGGGGTGTTTAATTTCGCAGGGAACTCCTGATAAGCTGCATTCAACTTTGCAACTGTCTCCTTGGATTCTTGGTAAAACTCCTTGATTGTTTTGAGAATCTCCTTTTAGATGGGTTATAGAAGTTTCTTCTTCACAGTGCTCTTTGTTGTCTGGAGTTCTTGCAACTTCTGCTCAATTTATTCTGAAAGTTCAAGTGCCTCTTCCTGCATTGGTTGTAACTTCGATGAAGTTTCAACTTCCTTCACCCTTAATGCTTCCAGATCCTTCTGAAGTTCCTTCTTCTCTACAAACTTTTGGATCCTTTTCCTTGGTGGTAAATCCTTCATAGCCATGTTCACAGAATCAAGATCTTTCTGTCGTTGTTGTACCTCATCCTAAATTTTCTGTAACTCAGGTTCTTCCTATAGCATAGCCCATACCTTGGTAATTTCATCAAGTAGGTCTTGACATCTCGCCACTTCTGTGGAGATGTTTTCTATAGAAGCATTCAATTCTTCGGATCTTGCTTCTTTATCCTGCTATGAGGTGCCAGATTGTTGTCGGGCTTCTAAATCAACAATCTGCTCCTTGTATCCAATATCCATATTTTCTGTTTTAGCTTTGAGGTTATATATGGAGGCACCAACCTTATGTACTTCTCCAAACTCATCATGCACAATGTGTCTTTGGACACACATATTTATACTGGATGCAACATATATAATTTTTCAGACTAGCATCCATATTTATCAATTTCACCATCTTGTGCATATACTTCTTCAAACTGGCATCCATGTCGTTCACCATCTTGTGCATATACTTATTCAAAGAGGTTTCCATATAATTCTTCAAACTACTATAGAAATACTGTATCCACTTTGACATCGGTTGACATCAATGACTCAAATTGAATCAGTTGACATCCCCTTTGACATTAGTTGAGATCAATGAAAACCATAGTTCAACATTGGGATATGATTTTGAAATCATCTATAAAAAAAGGGAATCAAAATGTGGTGGCAGATACACTCTCCATAAAAAACGAGGCTGCTGAGGCATTTCTTTATGCGATTTCAATTTTACAACCCAGTTGGGTAGTAGTAGCAAGGAATGAATGGAAAAATGACCTATCTGTATGGACACTCATTCAAAAGCTATAAAAGGATCACATTGCATCATATAATTTTGTGTGGAAAAATGATTCACTATGGTATAGGGATCTCTTATATATATGTAAGAAATCCCAACTCAAACAAAATATCTATTTGGAATCATAGACCTCTCCTAGAGGTGGGAACTCAGGATTCCTAAAAATGTACCATGGGGTCAAGAAGGAATTCTTTTAGGAAGTTCTTAAATATGAGATTCAAAGGTTCATGGAAGAATGTTTGGTTTTCCAACAAAATAAGGTTGAAATAGTTAAGTCCCCATGTATTTTACAACTATTAGAAATACCTTGTGAGTGTTAGGAGGAAGTCTTAATGGATTTTAATATAGGTCTACCCAAGTCACAAGGGAAGATTGATATTATGGTGGTTGTTGATATAATTAAAAAATATGCACACTTTTGTGCACTATGTCACCCATTTAAAGCAAGTATAGTTGTTGAATCCTTCATGGAGTTAGTTCAGAAGATACATGGAAACCCAAAGATTATTGTAAGTGATAAACATCCAATTCTCACTGGAAAATTTTGGACTGAATTATTTTCTTGTTTGGGTACCTAGTTGGCTCATAGTTATTCTTATCATCGTCAATATGATGGGAAAACTAAGATAGTGAAAAAATGTTTGGAAGGATATATTCATTGACTTGCATCTAATGAAAAAACATAGTGGGTGAAATGGTTATATTTGGTAGAATGGTGGTACAATACTTCCTTCCATATGTCATAAAACATGTCTCCATTTATGTCACTTTATGGGTACCATACTCCATCTATCACATCTCATTTAATAGGAAAATCTGAATTTCAGGCTATGGTAGATCACCTAGAACACCAAGAAGAAGTTCTCCAATTACTGAAGGACAACCTAGCTATGTCAAGAAACAGGATGAAACAACATGCATATTAATATTGTAGTGAAAGGATTTTTGAAGAAGGGGATTGAGTATTTCTAAGGCTAGAACCTTACAAACATATTTCCCTCAAGCAACCAAATAAAGACAATAAATTAGCACCCAAGTCTATGGTTCTTATAAAGTGTTGCAGAATATTGGCAGTATGGCTTACAAATTGGAGCTCCCTTCATCTTCATGGGTACACCTTGTTTTGCATGTTTCTTGCTTAAATAAGGTAATAGGAGACAAGATCCCAATTCAAAATATATTTCTAGAGCTTGACGAAGAAGGAAAAATCATATTGGAACCTAAAAAAATCATTGAAACAAGGTCCAAACAACTACACAATTGGAAGAACTTACTAGTTGAAGATTCAACATGGGAAGATGAGTCCTTAATACAAAAGCATCCACAGTTAATCAAGCATTGAGAACAACACTTGTTTGAAGGAGAGGGGCATGTTAAGACCTAAATGTGGGCACATTACGCCCTATATTGTGGCTCATTACATATTATTGATGTTGGCTTAGGTGTATTAGTGGTAATTGTTACTAGTATTATTATATTAGTTATGTTGGCTTGGGTCCATTAGTTGTAATTATACCTCTTTGTCTCCTATATATAGGAAGGACAACTTTTCGTTTGAATCATCTTGTCTTGTCTTGTCTTGTCTTGTCTTGTGCACTTAGTCCATTGTATAATGAGGCTTCCCCCTTGATGTGTCTTCGTATTCATGTATTTTCTTCATTAAAGGAATTGACTACTCTTTCTGATTTATTTATGCTCTTTTCATACAACTTTTGGGAATTGGTTGCTTAACAATAATTTGATCTACATGCTTATCACAAAATTCATTTCCAATATAAATAAAACAAACTTATAGAGGTTATTTCTAAAGAACAATTTGGGTTCTTATTGAACAAGAAGATTCTTGATGTCATAGGAATCACACAGGAGTGCCTACATACTATAAAAATGAAAAACTAGATTCCCTTATTTTAAATATGGATTTGGTAAAGGCTTATGATAGAGTAGATTGGGTAATTTTTAGATTGATACTCCTATAGATTGGTCTGCCTCTTGAGGTTATAGATTGGATTATGGATTGTGTCACCTCTCCCTACTTTCCCATGTTGGTAAAAGGAGCTTCCACTGAATTTTTAAGGGGTCCATGGGACTTAGACAAGGATGTCCCTTATCACCTCTCGTCTTCCTACTTGTGATTGAATGGTTAAGAAAACTCATTGGTAAATCTAGGAAGGAGGGGTTCCTTAAAGGGGTAAATATTTCTACTACTCTTTTTATTACACATCTATTTTTCAATGATGATGTACTTCTATTTGGAAATGGTACAGTACATGATTGGAAATTGTTCTCAAATACCATTGTACTTTTCTGGAAAGCTTCTAGTATGGAAGTCAACATTAACAAATATTTGTTTCTAAGGAATGATGTAGATGATAATATCTTTGTTTAGATATCGTCTTGGTTTCCCGTCAAGGTGGAGCCTATAGACCAAGGTATTAAATATCTTGGTTACCATTTGAATCCCAACAACTTTTTAAAGGTAGATTGGATTTTGATGGTCAGAAAAATAAAAAAATAGAATTGGTTACTAGTGCTAGAAATGGATTTCTCTGGGTGGAAGACTTACATTGGTAAAATATGTATTAACGAGTATTCTTGTTTGTTGGTTTCCTTTAGCTATGTTTCCAATTTCCATCCTTCAATTGATAAGGAATATCATCTTTAATTCTTATGTTCAAGAGTAGCGAATGGAATGAAAATACATCTTGTCAAGTAGGAATTGATCTCACTTCCTAAGAACATGGGAGGATGGGGCATTAAAAACTTACACTGGTTTATTATTGCTTTATGTTTAAAAAGTTGTTGGGGACATCTTTTTGGAATAGAGTCATGGAGTGATATCCTTAAAAGAAAATATCTAAAGAAGGCCAAAGTTGTTGAATGTATCAAATCTTCCAACAAGTTTGTGGTGAATGCTTCTATTTTATGGAAAAGATTTGTCAAAGCTTTTCATTGGATAAGTAGATGGTCATCATGGACAGTGGGAAATTGTCAACATGTTCTTTTAGGCATTGATCCATACATTGGAGGAGAGGATTTCTTCTTACTATCGGATGATGTATTGACTTATTTGCATAATATGGGCTACATGTACCTAGTGGATATTATAAACAATGAAGATCCTTATACCAATCCATATTATTGGAAGAATGCTGAGACTTTGGGTCTGGTTGGTGATTTAGTTCAAGAATGGGACATATATATTAATGGTATAACACAAGCAACTATCAGATTGGAAGATACAAAAGACAAATGGGTTTGGATCTTGAATAAAAAGAATGGACATGTTACTGCAAAATCTGCTTATGATATAAATTCTTCTTTATCAAGTTCTTTTGTGAATAGGTAGTGGTCTAAGAAAATATGGAAATGTAGCATGCCCTTAAAACATAAATGTTTCTCATGGCTTGTCTTGCAAAATACAATATTGACTTGGGATAACTTCGCTAAGAGAGGTTGGAGGGGTCCAAATATCTTTCCACTCTATCACCGAGATGAAGAGTTTGGTGAGCACCTTTTTGTAAAATGTTCATGCAGTATGGATGTTTTGGGAATGGTTGAAGGTACTTTGCAAATTTCATATGTTTGGGGGAATTCTACCATGGAGGAAAATCTAGAAAACTGAGAAGAAATGCCAACAAATATAAAGAATTGCCTATATTTATCTCCTAGGGTATATGGCACTCTAGAAATTATGTTGTTTTTGAATAGGAAGCAAGATATCTCTATAATATTCTCATAAATTGTGGGTATTTATAGTGATTACTACAAAGAAGTTAAATTTAAATCTTATAGAGTTGTTCTTAACTTTCAATCTGATTCTATTGTAGCTTTTTTTATGGTACTTCCCGACTGGGAAAATATGTGTGTGGGGGGGTATCCTCCTCAAATTGAATTAGTCTCATTGTATCCATATACGGATGGGGTGTGGGACATGAACAAATACATGTGTTGAACTATAGGATTGATGGGGATTATTGAATTTTACAGCTAATATTGGTATTGACTCCATTCAGGTCCTTGGGGATTCCAAAGTCATCATAGAGTGGGTTGCTATTTGCTCAAGTGTACAAGCACTCTCACTACTGTATTGGTGTACAAGGACAAGAAATCTTGCTAAAAAATTTTCTAGTATCTCCTTTAAGCATATATATCGAGAATTGAACACAGTGAAAGATGAACTCTCTCAAAAAGGCACAGGCCTTTTTGTAGGCACTATTTTATATGAGGAGCATTGAAACAACTCCATATACTCCCATAGCTCGATTGATATGTTCATAGGATTTCTGTACTTTTCTAGAAGTCTATGTTAGTCTTTTAGAAAAATTGTCAATACAGTTTTGTATAAGCTGAGATGCGCTTTGTCCTCTTTAAAGTGCCCTCATAGAGGATATATGCTCTTTTTGATATGATGACTATTTTGCTTCGAATATTGAACAATAACAAATAAAATTTTTGAAGGAAAATTTGATGTAATAGTTTTTTCTATCTTTGATTCAAAAGCATAACAAGAATTATGTTGAAAAAAAATAAAAATTATAAATTGAAATAAAACAAAAATTAGCTTACAAATATTTGATGTTTAATTCAAAAAGTTTATATATCTTTGATTTAAAAAAAAAAAAAACTAATACCTCTAATAGTTCTGATTTTGAAAGAGAAAAGTCATATTTTTAAATAACTATTTACACATTAGTAACTCAACCCTAGCAAAACCAAGGTGACCAATAGAGTAATTGAAATTCTGTGGAATCTAAAATATGTCCACTTTGATGAGTTTTTTTCTAGAATAAAATTTGTTCGAATGAAGTGTTAATCCCTTACCTTGAAAGAGAAAACCTCGTATTTCTATCAATAATCATTTACTCATTAACAGCTCAACCGGAACCAACGTGACGATTAGCACAACGACAACTCTTCCTTGGGATTTTATTGCTGCTATAAATACGGTTTTCAAATCCTAAGATATAGCCACACCAAGCCAAAATCAATCAGAGAAGGTCAAGGAGGCTTTTACGACGAGATCAGTTTGATTGGCCACCATTTTCATTAGTTTGAAGGAATTCAATCTTCCTCAGATAATTGCTTGTCAGAGAAATGGCCATCAAACCAGCTGCCATGGCTATGGATCCTGATGAAAAAGAGGTGGTGAATAGCTTCGTGAATTAATATGTCAAACTGTAACACTCATCATTGTTTACATGTGTTTAATTGCTACATCATTGAATAGTTATCTCACACTCTGAGATTTGTGTTTCTTAAGTTGTGTTGAATTGGTGTGTTGGATTACAACATTCATTAAAGGTTATGTCACATTGTGATGCTCCTTAATGGTTATGTCACATTGTGACATTGATCATGGTTTACTTGTGTGGAATTCCTACAGTACTCATAAATGGTTATATTTCATTTTGATGTTGAATAGAGGTTATGTCAACTCTAATTTGGTTGTTTATGGTTGAGCATGGTTGGCTATGGACCATGTGTTACTATTGATGAATATAGTCAACCATAGTTGATTATGGCTATACTAATGAATTTGGTTTCCTCTCATTATGTTACATTGTGACATTTTTTGTTTGTTTTGTTGTATCATTACATTAAACATCATTTCATTGTTTAATGTTTACATCCAATTCCTTCAATTGATACATAGTGAAAGTACATAATAAGAATCCTAAGAAAAGTTTTAATAATGCTAAAGGTTCTTGTTCACACACTTCAAATCATACTAGTAATTTTGGTCATTCTTCTAATGCACATCATGAAATTGGTAAGATAAAGAAAGTGTATGATCCTTGTAAACATTGTGGTAAAACTAAGAATCCTGAAAAGAATTGCTTTAAAGCGAAACGTTTAATGTCTAAGGATAAAAATAAATGTTTTGATGAATCACAAGTAGCTTTATGTGAATCAGTTGTTTCATCTAGTAGTTCTTCTTCTAATGTGGAATGGATAATGGATTATGGTGCTTCTAAACATATGACTTTTAATGCTTCTTTATTTACATATTATGACAATAATAAGTGCATATCTCAAAAAGTATCTATAGGTGATGGTAAACAACTTTCCGTAATCGGTTCTAGTAATGTTAATGTTGCTAATGGTCAATTGGAAGATGTTTTTCATGTTGAACACATGTCCATCAACTTAATTTCTATTTATTGTGCATGTCAAAAAGGATATAAAGTTGATGTTTGGACTGATAAATATGTTCTTAAAGATATCAACCATAATTTTAAAGTAGTTTCTTCTGGTCCTGTTAATCATACCATTGGTTTATATAAATTTGTCGCTTTTAATCCAACTAAGAGACAACCTTTTTATTCCTATCTTGCTCATGGTGATGAACTAAGTAAATTGTGGCATGAAATATTGGGTCATTTGAATTATGGTAAAATGCAAATGTTAAATAAAATGGTACATGGCTTGCCTAATATTTCGTCTACTAGTGGTGTTTGTGAATGTTGTGTGTAAAAATCATAGAGAAATGTTTGATAAAGGTAAAGCTTGGCATGCTAAAAAACCTTTGCAATTACTTCATAGTGGCATTTATGGTCCTCTTGAAGTTCCTTCTATCTCTCATGTAGTCTATTTTCTTAATTTTATTGATGACTTTATTAGAAAATCATGGGCTTATTTTTTGAAAAATAAAAGTGACATTTTTCCTAAGTTTCAAACATTTAAATTTTTGGTATATAATGATTCTGGTAAAAGGATTAAGACTTTGATATTTGATAATGGGGGGGAATTTGTTAAGAAATAATTTGAAACTTTTTTATCTAAACATGGAATTCAACATCAAAAGACTATTCCTTACACACCTCAACAAAATGGTGTTGCTGAAATGAGAAATAGAACTTTAGTTGAAATGGCTAGATGTATGCTTTATTTTAAAGGATTACACAAGAAATTTTGGACTGAAGCCACCAGTTCTTCTAACTTTATTTTAAATAGATTTCCTACAAAAGTTGTTAAACATGTTACCCCTAAGGAAAAATGGAATGGAAGAAAACCAAATATTAGTAACTTTAAGGTCTTTGGTTGTGAATGTTGGGCTCATATTCTTGATGACAAACATAAAACGTTAGAACCCAAGTCTCACAAGTGTATATTGATTGATTATTCTGAGGATTCCAAGGATTATAGGTTACTTGATCCTTCTAATCAAAGTGTCATAATCAGAAGAGATGTTCAAATTACTGATGTCTTTCCACCACCTAAGTCTGTAGAACCTCATGTTACCCTGAATATTCCATTGCCTCTTGTTACTCCTATATATGTTATGCCTTCTAGTTCTGTTCCTATTGTTGATCTTATTTCACCCTCTTCTTCAAGTGTTCCACCTGAATGTCCCAAATCTCCTGAAGTGACTTATGTTCCTTCTAATCTTCTTGTTTGGGTCCGGAAAACTCTTGAATCTGCAAGTAGTGAGATCGGTAATCCTTATGATACTCGTAGAACTAGATCTAACTTTACTCTTACAACCAAAGTTTTTGCCACACACGATCCTACTTCTTATGCTTAAGCTAAGGGTAAACCTCATTGAGAACAAGTTATGTCTATTGAGTATGAATCTCTTATGAATAACAACAATTTATCTCTTGTTCCTCTTCCTTCGGGAAAGAATTTAGTTGGTTGTAAATGGGTTTATAAGACTAAGTTTACTACAAAAGAACATATTGAAAAATATAAAGCTAAATTAGTTGAAAAAGGTTTTAATCAACTTGAAGGTATTGATTATAATGAGCCTTTTGCTCATGTTGCTAAAATGAATACAATAAGAACCATCTTATCTCTTGCTGCATCTTATAAATGGGAAATACACCAAAGGTATGTTAAAAGTGTTTTTTTGAAATGGTGATCTGTATGAAAACATTTATATGCAAAAGCCTCCTGGTTTTATTTCTGCTAAATCATCAAGTTTAGTATGCAAATTACACAAGTCTTTATATGGTCTCAAATAAGCCCCTAGGACTTGGTATGATAAAATTGATGCATATTTCTTGAGTAATGATTTTAAGCATTGTATATCTAATGCAAATTTGTATGTTAAGAAATTTGGTGATAATATACTCATTATTGTGCTATATGTGGATGATCTTATCATCACTAGCATCCAGCATGTATTAAATCGAAGTATGAAAAGTGATTTTCAAAAGTAGTTTGAAATGGCTGATCTCGGTATATTGCACTATTTCTTGGGTCTTCCAATCTGGCATATGGAAAATGGTATTTTTCTCTCTCAGCCAAAGTATGCTATAGAATTATTGGCTCATTTCCATATGAGTGATTGTAAACCTGCTCCTACACCATTTCAGTTCGGTGTAAATTTAACTATTGAGTGTACCACCCCTCTTGTTGATGTTACTCTTTATTATTAGCTCGTGGGAAGTTTGACATATTTAACTCACAACTAACAATATCTCTCTTTTACTGTCACTATGGTTTCTCGGTTCATGCACCAACCTCATGAAAGTCATTCGCAGGAAGTCAAGAGAATTCTGAGATATTTACAGGGGACATTTGTGCACCCCTCACAGAATGCGTGAAGAAGGGGACTTTCTAGTGGACAATAGCAAAAATGTAGTCATTTGAGGATTTGAAGAAGAAGGTGGTTGAGGCGCCACTCCTATAACTTCCATATTTTAGTAAGGTATTCCATGTGGATTGTGATTCTAGTGGAGTAGCGATCAGGGCAGTATTGATCCAAGAAGGAAGATCGGTGGTGTTCTTTAGTGAGAAATTGAATAAGGCTAAGAGAAAGTACTCAGTTTACGATAAAAAATTCTATGATATCATAGAAGACTTGAAAAGGTGGAAGCATTACTTGCTTACACAAGAATTTTTCCTACTCACTGATCATAAGGCATTGCAATACATCAATATCCAAGGTAAGCTAAACCGAAAACATTCCAAATGGATAGAATTTATGCATAGTTACTCATTTTCCTTAAATCACATGTCTGAAAACTCAAAAAGAGTTGTAGATTCATTAAGCTATAAGATAGTGTTATTGAACACTATGTTAGTGGAAGTTGTTCGCTTGGAATGTATGAGAGAATTGTATGGGGAGGAGGGAGATTTTGTAGAGGCTTGGGAAGCATGAAAAATTCCTTGGAGTGTAGACAGAACACCATATCTAGATTTCCATATCCAAGAGGGATTCTTATTTATGAATACGAAATTATGCATTCCCTATGGTTCCTTGAGACAAAACCTTGTAAAAGAACTACATAGCAGGGGTTTGAAAGGACATTTTGGCATGGATAAAAATAGAGCATTGGTAATAGAAATATATTTTGGGCTTTGCGTCAACAAATATGTTCGAAGGTTTGTGTAGATTTGTAGAGTTTGCTAGTTGGAAAAGGAGAGAAGTCAAAACACTGGGATGTATACTCCATTTCCAGTTCCTAAGAGACTGTGTGAAGATATAAGCATGGAATTTGTTTTAGGAATTACTAGGATGTAGAGAGGACATGATTCTGTGATGGATGTTGTGGACAAATTCTCTAAGATGGCCCATTTTGTACCCTTCAAAGAGACCAATGAAGCTAACAAAGTGGATTTCTTAAATTCTTTCAAGAGATTGTGAGATTGCACGGGCTACCTAGAAATATTATGTCTTGTCCCTTGAATAGTGAAATTGGATCAAGTTCCTAATCCATCCAATCCCTTGGGTTGAGGATACAAATTCATTATAATGGGGTTAATTTTGAATTCCATACATTTAATTAATTAGGAGTGTGAATTAAATTTTATCCAAATTTTAGTATGCACTTGGAATATTTATTTTTCATGCATTTAATAATTTTATCATAAATAAATGAGTATAATGCTCCACTAGGGAGCATTAGTGGATGAGGTTGACTTGGAGATGACTTGAAGAATAAGTTAAGGAGAAAGAACCAAAATCTAGAAAATCAAGAAAAAAGAAAGAAAGATTGAGCAAATAAAAAAAGAAACAAAAACTCAAGAAAAACAGCATAAAGCAGAAAACAACACAAAAGCAGAAAGTAGGATAAATAAGAAAAGCAGGAAAGTTCAGAAAAACAGGATAAATCAGAAAAGCAGGAAAAAGTAGAAAAAGCTAAAGCAGAAAGTGGAAAACCAAACAAAAAAGGAAAAAGGAGAAAAGCAAACCAAAAAGGAAAAATGAACGAAAGATAGCTTTCCTTATCCACTCATGGAGGGCGCATTAGCTAAGGAGACTTTCTCCTCAAGTCATCTTCTCTGTATAAATAAACCAGTTCACACCCCCTTCACATATTTTGTCAATTTGAGTATTGGTATGAGAGAAATTGTGCCTCAGAGACTTGGGAGATGTGCCAGTAGTCCAAGATGGATGATGTGCCCCTTCTTCCTGTGAGAGGATGATGGTATTTAGACATTCTCACTGATTTTTATTGCATGTCTAGTAATTGATCCAAGGGTAGTTCGATGGTCAGAAAAGTCTCATGAAGTCTATGGTTTGAATCACAAAGCTTCTTGTTGTTTTTTTGTGCTAGATTGTTATGTTGAAGACGATAGGAGTTTTTTAATATTTTAAGAATCTTATTGGATCTTATCTGATACAATTAAAGTCATTAGGAACCTCTTATATCATTCATAACATTTAATATTGCATAAGTGTTGGCTATCCTTCTTTTTTTCTCTTCCTTGGGGTTGACCTAGGTTCTGCGACGTTCTTTCTAGTCTTTGGTCCAACAAAATCCCCTTCACTGGCCCTTTCGGCATCAACCTGCGAGCAGGATAAAGTCTCACCCAAAGTGAAGATGGGTGGTTACAGAATCAGGTTTCTGTAACCTAGTGACGCGCGGTTATGCTACTTTGATTCAATGACTATGCATTTACCATACTTAACACAACTTTGCAATTTTCATACATGCATATTCCACTAATTAACATATCATTCACATTCACATTCATATTAAAACACATATATAAGCATAAACATTCATGAACATTCAATATAAAAGAGATTCAGAAACATAACACAAGTATTTACGTGTTTCACCCCCCATATGGGATCTATGTCCACGGGAACTGTTCTTAGATTTCTTGGAAGCGGTTAACAGTTCCAGTCTACACACTCAGTTGCAGAATATTCTCTACAATAGATCTTTATGCACACAGCTACAGAGTCTTTTTCCTCTCTTAGATATCTCTTAGCATATATATAACATAAGTCTAACAAACTCTCACATACTTTAACCAAAATCTAACCCTACCTTATACAAAATTTCCCTTTATATAGATTGTGCCCGAAGGTCACATCTTTACAATAACTATGGGGCAACCCCCATAGTACCCTTAAATTCAAAATGGCATGGTTCTCATGTTGACCATGCTTTGTCTTTACTTCCTTGGAGCTCTGTTGTGCTTTTGTGCTACTTCCTCTGGCTCTGATAGTCTCAGTTTTGACCGCGAGGCTCTGACACTACAATGGTGCATCCTTTGCACCATTCTGCTACTTTACTCTTTGCTTTTGTAGCTAATAGTTCACCGCTTCATTCAAAACTACTCCAACTACTTCGATGGTCCTTATTACTTCTCATTTACTAAGGGGACAAATCCCTTTCTGCCACTTCGCTTCGCTCCATACCTTGCTCCTGGGAATTGTGGATTTGTTTCTCCCAAAATTAATTGATGTTAGGCCTTGCCTAAATTGTACCTTATCCATAAAATCTTCTTCCACTTGGGATTCTCCCAATAGGCCCATACCACTTACTCGTGGCATGCCCATGAGCCATTTTGACTAGGTTGTTCAAACTGCACATCCCCTAAGGTGTTTAATTTCGCAGCGAACTTCTGATAAGTTTCATTCAAATTTGCAACTGTGTCCTTGGATTCTTGATCAAACTCCTTGATTGTTTCGAGAATCTCCTCTGAGATGGGTTATAGAAGTTTCTCCTTCACAACGCTCTTTGTTTTCTAGAGTTCTTGCAACTTCTACTCAATTTATTCAGAAAGTGCAAGCGCCTCTTCCTGCATTGGTTGTAACTTCGATGAAGTTTTAGCTTCCTTCACCCTTAACGCTTCCAGCTCCCTTTGAAGATCCTTCTTCTCTACGAAATTCTGGATCCTTTTCCTTGGTGGCAAATCCTTCATAGCCATGTTCATAGAATCAAGATATTTCTGTCGTTGTTGTACCTCGTCCTAAATTTTCTGTAACTCAGGTTCTTCCTATAGCATAGCCCATACCTTGGTAATTTCATCAAGTAGGTCTTGACATCTCGCCACTTCTGTGGATATTTTTTCTATGGAATCCTTCAATTCTTCGGATCTTGCTTGTTTATCTTGCGATGAGGTGCCAAATTGTTGTCAGGATTCTAAATCAACAATCTGCTCCTTGTATCCAATATCCATATTTTCCACTTTATCTTTTAGGTTATATATGTAGGAACCAACCTTATGTGCTTCTCCAAACTCATCATGCACAATGTATCCTTGGACACACATATTCATATTGGATGCAACATATATAATTTTTCAGACTGGCATCCATATTTGTCAATTTCACCATCTTGCCCATATACTTCTTCAAATTAGCATCCATGCCGTTCACCATATTGTGCATATACTTATTCAAAGAGGTTTCCATATACTTCTTCAAACTACTATAGAAATATTGTATCCACTTTGACATCGGTTGACATCAATGACTCAAATTGAATCAGTTGACATCCCCTTTGACATTAGTTGACGTCAATGACAACCATAGTTCAACAAAGTTCAACATTGGGATATGATTTTGAAATCATCTATAAAAAAAGGGAATCAAAATGTGGTAGCAGATGCACTCTCCATAAAAAACGAGGATGTTGAGGCATTGCTTTATGCGATTTCGATTTTACAACCCAATTCGGTAGCAGTAGCAAGGAAAGAATGGAACGATGACCTATCTATATGGACACTCATTCAAAAGCTATAAAAGGATCACATTGCATCATATAATTTTGTGTGGAAAAATGATTCACTATGGTATAGGGATCGCTTATATAGATGTAAGAAATCCCAACTCAAACAAAATAGCTGTTTGGAATCATAGACCTCTCCTAGAGGTGGGAACTCAGTATTCCTAAAAATGTACCACAGGGTCAAGAAGGAATTCTTTTGGGAAGTTCTTAAATTTGAGGTTCAAAGGTTCATGGAAGAATGTTTGGTTTTCCAACAAAATAAGGTTTAAATAGTTAAGTCCCCGTGTCTTTTAAAACTATTAGAAACACCTTGTGAGTGTTAGGAGGAAGTCTTAATGGATTTTATTATAGGTCTACCCAAGTCACAAAGGAAGATTGCTATTATGTTGGTTGTTGATAGAATTATAAAATATGCACACTTTTGTGCACTATGTCACCCATTTAATGCAAGTACAGTTGTTGAAGCCTTCATGGAATCAATTCAGAAGTTACATGGAAACCCGAAGATTATTGTAAGTGATAGAGATCCAATTCTCACTGGAAAATTTTGGACCAAATTATTTTCTTGTTTGGGTACCCAGTTGGCTCATAGTTCTTCTTATCATTGTCAATATGATGGGAAAACTAAGATAGTGAAAAAATGTTTGGAAGGATATATTCATTGACTTGCATCTAATAAAAAAACATAGTGGGTGAAATGGTTATATTTGGTAAAATGGTGGTACAATACTTCCTTGCATATGTCATAAAAAATGTATCCATTTATGTCACTTTATGGGTACCATAATCCATCTATAACATCTCATTTAAAAGGAAAATCTGAATTTCAGGCTATGGAAGATCACCTAGAACACCAAGAAGAAGTTCTCCAGTTACTGAAGGACAACCTGGCTATGTCAAAAAACGGGATGAAACAACAAGCATATTAACATCGCAGTGAAAGGATTTTTGAAGAAGGGGATTGAGTATTTCTAAGGCTACAACCTTACAAACATATTTCCCTCAAGCAACCAAATAAAGACAATAAATTAGGACCAAAGTACTATGGTCCTTATAAAGTGTTGCAGAAGATTGGTAGTATGGCTTACAAATTGGAGCTCCCTTCATTGTCATGGGCACACCTTGTTTTCCATGTTTCTTCCTTAAATAAGGTAATAGGAGACAAGATCCCAATTCAAACTATATTTCTAGAGCTTGATGAATAAAAAAAAATTAGATTGGAACCTAAACAAATCATTGAAACAATGTCCAAACAACTACACAATTGGAAGAACTTACTAGTTGAAGATTCAACATGGGAAGATGAGTCCTTAATACAAACGCATCCACAGTTAATCAAGTGTTGAGAACAACACTTGTCTGAAGGAGAGGGGCATGCTAAGACCTAAATGTGGTCATATTACGCCCTATATTGTGGCACATTACATATTACTGATGTTGGCTTAGGTGTATTAGTGGTAATTGTTATTAGTATTATTATATTAGTTATGTTGGCCTCGGTCCATTAGTTGTAATTATACCTCTTTGTCTCCTATATATAGGAAAAACACCTTTTCATTTGAATCATCTTGTCTTGTCCTGTCTTGTCTTGTGCACTTAGTACATTGTATAATGAGGTTGCCCCATTGAAGAGGCTTGGTATTCATCTATTTTCTTCATTAAAGGAATTGACTACTCTTTCTAGTCTATTTATTCTCTTTTCATACAATTTTTGGGAATTGGTTGCTTAACAATAATTTGATCTACAAGCTTATCACAAAATTCATTTCCAATAGAATTAAAACAAACTTAGAGAGGTTATTTCTAAAGAACAATTTGGGTTCTTATTGAACGAGAAGATTCTTCATGTCATAGGAATCACACAGGAGTGCCTACATACTATAAAAATGAAAAACTAGATTCCCTTATTTTAAAGATCTATTTGGTAAAGGCTTATGATAGAGTAGATTGGGTAATTTTGAGATTGATACTCCTACAAATTGGTCTGCCTCTTGAAGTTATGGATTGGATTATGGATTGTGTCACCTCTTCCTACTTTCCCATGTTGGTAACAGGAGCTTCCATTGAATTTTTAAGGGGTCCATGGGACTTAGACAAGGATGTCCCTTATCACCTCTCGTCTTCCTACTTGTGATTGAAGGGTTAAGCAAACTCATTGGTAAATCTAGGAAGGAGGGGTTCCTTAAAGGGGTGAAGCTTTCTACAACTCTTTTTATGACACATCTATTTTTCAATGATGATGTACTTCTATTTGGAAATGGTACAGTATATGATTGGAAATCTTTCTCAAATATCATTGTACTTTTCTGCAAATAATCCAGTATGGAGGTCAACATTAACAAATATTTGTTTCTAAGGAATGATGTAGATGATAATATCTTTGTTTAGATATCGTCTTGGTTTCCCATCAAGGTGGAGCCTATAGACCAAGGTTTTAAATATCTTGGTTACCATTTGAATCCCAACAACTTTTTAAAGGTAGATTGGATTTTGATGGTCAGAAAAATAAAAAATACAATTGGTAACTAGTGCTAGAAATGGATTTCTTTGGGTGGAATACTTACATTGGTAAAATATGTATTAACGAGTATTCCTATTTGTTGGATTCCTTTATCTGTGTTTCCAATTTCCATCCTTCAATTGATAAGGAATATCATCTTTAATTTCTTATGTTCAAGAGTACCGAATGGAATGAAAATACATCTTGTCAAGTGGGAATTGATCTCACTTCCTAAGAACGTGGGAGGATGGGGCATTCAAAACTTACACTGGTTTATTATTGCTTTATGTTTAAAAAGTTGTTGGGGAGGTCTTTTTGGAATAGGGTCATGGAGTGATATCCTTAAAAGAAAATATCTAAAGAAGGCCATAGTTGTTGAATGTATCAAACCTTCCAACAAGTTTGTGGTGAATGCTTCTATTTTGTGCAAAGGATTTGTCAAAGCTTTTCATTGGATAAGTAGATGGTCATCATGGAGAGTGGGAAATTGTCAACATGTGCTTTTAGGCATTGATCCATACATTGGAGGAGAGGATTTATTCTTACTATCAGATGATCTATTGACTTATTTGCATAATATGGGGTACATGTACCTAGTGGATATTATAAATAATGAAGATCCTTATACTAGTCCAGATTATTGGAAGAATGCTGGGACTTTGGGTTTGGTTGGTGATTTAGTTCAACAATGGGATAGATACATTAATGGTAAAAAATAGGCAGCTATCAGATTGGAAGATACAAAAGACAAATGGGTTTGGATCTGGAATAAGAAGAATGGACATGTTACTGCAAAAGCTACTTATGATACAATTTCTTGTTTATCAAGTTCTTTTGTGAATAGGTAGTGGTCTAAGAAAATATGGGAATCGAGGATGCCCTTAAAACATAAATGCTTCTCATGGCTTGTCTTGCAAAATAAAATATTGACTTGGGATAACTTCGCCAAGAGAGGTTGGAGGGGTCCAAATATATTTCCACTCTGTCACCTAAACGAAGAGTTTGGTGAACACCTTTTTGTAAAATGTTCATACGCTATGGATGTTTTGGTAATGGTTGAAGGTACTTTGCAAATTTCATATGTTTGGGGGAATTCTACCATGGGGGAAAATCTAGAAAAATGAGAAGAAATGCCAACAAATATAAAGAATTGCCTATATTTATCTCCTAGGGTATATGGCACTCTAGAAATTATGTTGTTTTTGAAAATAGGAAGCAAGATATCTCTATAATATACTCATAAATTGTGGGTATTTACAGTGATTACTACAAAGAAGTTAAATTTAAATCTTATAGAGTTTTTCTTAACTTTCAATCTGATTCTATTGTGGCTTTTTTGATGGTGCTTCCCAATTGGGAAAATGTGTGTGTGGGGGGGTATTCTCCTCAAATTGAATTAGTCTCATTGTATCCATATATGCATGGGGTGTGGGACATGAACAAATACATGTGTTGAACTATTGGCTTTATGGGGATTATTGAATTTTACCGCTAATACTGGTATTGACTCCATTCAGGTACTTGGGGATTCCAAAGTCATCATAGAGTGGGTTGCTAGTGGCTCAAGTGTACAAGCACTCTCACTGCTGCATTGGTGTACCAGGACAAGAAATCTTATTGAAAAATTTTCTACTAATTCTCCTTTAAGCATATATATTGAGAATTGAACACAGTGAAAGATGAACTCTCTCAAAAAGCCACAGGCCTTTTTGCATGCACTATTTTATATGAGGAGCATTGAAACAACTCCATATACTCCCATAGCTCGATTGATATGTTTGTAGGCTTTCTTTACTTTTCTAGAAGTCTATGTTACTTAGTATTTTGGAAAAATTGTCAAGAGAGTTTTGTATAAGCTCAGATACGCTTTGTCCTCTTTAAAGTGCCCGCATAGAGGATATATGCTCTTTTTAATATGATGACTATTTTGCTTAGAATATTGAACAATAAGACATAAACTTTTTGAAGGAAAAATTGATGTAATAGTTTTTTCTATCTTTGATTCAAAAGCATAACAAGAAGTATGTTGAAAAAAAATAAAAATTATAAATTGAAATAAAACAAAAATTAGCTTACAAATATTTGATGTTTAATCTAAAAAGTATATATCTTTGATTTTAAAAAAGAAAACTAATACCTCTAATAGTTTTGATTTTGAAAGAGAAAAGTCATATTTTTAAATAACTATTCACATTACTAACTCAACCCTAACCAAACCAAGGTGCCCAATAGAGTAATTGAAATTCTGTGCAATCTAAAATATGTCCACTTTGATGAGTTTTTTCTGGAATAAACTTTGTTCGAATGAAGTGTTAATCCCTTACCCTGAAAGAGAAAACCTCGTATTACTCATCATTTCAATAATCATTTACTCACTAACAGCTCAACCGGAACCAACGTGACGATTAGCGCAACGGCAACTCTTTCTTGGGCTTTTATTGCTGCTATAAATACAGTTTTCAAATCCTAAGATATAGCCACACCAAGCCAAAACCAATCTGAGAAGGTCAAGGAGGCTTTTACGACGAGATCGGTTTGATTGGCCACCATTTTCATTAGTTGAACGAATTCAATCTTCCTCAGATAATTGCCTGTCAGAGAAATGGCCATCAAACCAGCTGCTATGGCTATGGATCCTGATGAAAAAGAGGTGTCAAATAGTTTCGTGACGCAGTATTACAATGTTCTTGTTCTGGAGCCTCAGTTGCTATACAAATTTTATCGGGATTGCAGCATATTTGCTCGCCCAGATCCTAGAGGGCAAATGCAGTCAGTAACTACTGTGGAGGGTATTAGTCAGCTGATAACGTCTCTGGATTATAAAGGGTTAAAGATCATAATCGACACAGTTGATGCACAGCAGTCTCGTGACAATGGGGTACTAGTTTTCGTGAATGGATCAATTACCTTTAAAAACAGTAGAACACGGACATTCACTCAATCCTTTTTCCTTGTTCCTCAGGAAAGGGGTTACTTTGTATTAAATGATGTTCTTAGGTATTTGGATGAAGAACCACAACAACAAAAGAAAGTTATTTATGGAGCCAATGCATATCCTGTCTCAGAGCCACTTGTCAGTTCTGAACCAGTAGCTCAAGTTAAGGCTCTTAATGGTGTCACTGAGCAATCCACAACAGCTCAAGATCAACCTCTCAATCCTGTAACTAAGAAAAATCTTGTGGAAGATGCTGCCAAAGCATATTCTGTCTCTGAGCCACTTGTCAATTCTGAGCTAGTAGCTCAAGTTCAAGCTCTGAATGGTGTGACTGGGCAATCCACAACTGTTGTGGAGGAGCTTGCCCCTGTTGTTGCTCCTGTTGTTGACGAGGTACACAATAATGACAAGCAGCAGAGGGAAGTTCCACAAGGCTCAGTTATTCAAGAGGGATCAGAAACTGAACATGATCACAATGGAGAGCCTCATGGTGCTGCTAAAAAGGACTCAGTTGTTGTTCAAGAAGCACCCAAAATGTCCTATGCTTCAATTCTTAAAAGCCAACCCCCCGTTGCACTTAGAAAACCACCTCTTGTGGTTACAAGTGCTGAACCAATTTCAGCTCAACGTCCATCAACTGCTTCCATTTCTGCTCCCCCAAATTCCACTCCTATGAATATGACAGTTAACAGAACTGCAGAAGGAAGTAGGTGCGGTATTTTTATGAGCAACTTACCTGCGAATATTACCCCTGCCCAAGTTCAGAAAGAGTTGAAGAAGTTTGGGGCAATAAAACCTTCTGGTGTTCAAGTTAGGATTAAGCAAGGAGCTGACTTCTGTTTTGCTTTTGTTGAATTTGAAGAAGCAGCTTCAGTCCAAAGTGCAGTTGAGGCATCCCCTATTCCAATTGGTGGGCGTCAAGTATATCTGAGGGAGAAACAAGAAAATTATAATAACATCAATGCACAAAAAAATAAGTTGTCTGTTTTTATTAACAACTTGCAGTTGAATATTCCCGTTTCCCAAGTTGAGGAAGAGATGAAGAAGTTTGGGGCGGTTAAGCCTTCTGGTGTACAAGTGAGGAACAGGACTGACAACGGATGCAGCTATGCTCTTGTGGAATTTGAAGAAGCAGCTTCAGTCAAAACTGCTGTTGAGGCATCCCCTATTCTAATAAGTGGTCGTCGAGCATATATCGAGGAGAAAAAAGAGAATCCCTACGCTGGTCGAGGAAATGGAACAAGTGATTTTGTAAACAACAGAGCTACAGGAGGTTCCTCAACTGGTGGGCTTTTTGACAATCAAATAAGAAATTGTGGAAAAGGGAGCCAGTGAGGTGGCATAATTAGAACCTATGGCCGCATTCATAAATGGAGATTTATGATATGTTTGAAGTTGGAATTTTTTTACTTCTAGACTCTAGCAGAAGAACTGAGATTGATTTTTAATGCTTAATTAAATTATCATTAAACATCGAATCCAACTTCATGAAGAATTTGGCAATAAATAAAATTAGTATTTAAACTTAATTTTAAGGTGATTCAAGTATTTTTTAATTTTTTATACCCGCCAAGGCACTTAATTGCTTCAAAGCCAACTTGAGATGAATTTTGAATTTTAATTAATATTTGGTTTTAAATTTATTTTCTTATACTTAATTTCTTAGGGTTTGATAAAAATTTGATTATATAATATAACAAATATAAAAAAAAAAATTGAATATTTTGAAATATAAATTTTTATTATGTAATTGGATCAAAATTTTGGTAAAATTAATTTTATCTCATTTTTATTCCAAATTGTTATAATTAAGATAAAATAAAACAAAAATAATACTTATTTGCTATCTATCTTCTAGTTTAGGCCTTATATTGGGTTGCAGAACACCTCACTAGTCTCAGTTTAATGATTTCATTACTAAAATGAAAATTAAATTAGATATTACACAACGTGTCACAGTGTCAGAGTGCATCATTGGTTTTTCTTATTTATGTTGAATTAGTATGTCCCCAATGGTTATGTTGCAATGTGATGTTCATTGAGGATTATGATACATATTGATATTCTTGACTTGATATATCACATTGTGATATTCGTGAATGAATATGTCAAACTGCAACACTCATCGTTGCTTACATGTGTTTAATTGCTACATCATTGAATAGTTATCTCACACTCTGAGATTTGTGTTGGTTAAGTTGTGTTGAATTGGTGTGTTTGATTACAACATTCATTAAAGGTTATGTCATATTCTGATGCTCCTTAATGGTTATGTCACAATGTGACATTTATCATGGTTTAGTTGTGTGGAATTCCTATAGTACTCATAAATTGTAATGTCCCCATTTTGACCCCCTTTGTATTAAACCGTAAATGATGTAAATATTGTAATTTAATCATGGTGAGGAGCTCAAGGCCAAGGCCCCACCATCGATTTAGTGTTTCATGAATCGGCAATTAAAAATAGATGCCCATGGTTCTTGTGCGAGATGGGCACAATGTAAATAAGACACCATGTAAATACGAATTTTAATGGAAAAACCCACAACCGGCTATGCAATGCAACAAAAGAGATGGGGCATGGTTCTACAAGGAATAGGGAGGGAAATTATTCAAACCCTTGAGCCAATGGTATTAATCCATGTGTCAATGGGGAAACCCATAAACCACCAACTACCCATTTTGTCTCATGTACCCAATCATTTAATTTTTCCAAGAAATTGGTTAAGGCAGTTAATGCCTTGGGAATGAAAGAGTATGGGCAAGCCATTTTCGTGCATGGGCAAGCCATCAACTTGGAAAATCGTGTTTTTGCTTGTGGGGCAAGAAACCACCCACGAAATGGTGCCCAAAGCCATTCTGTACAGGCAGCCTTTGATCATTCACGCAGTTAGAGTTAGCTGGGTCTTTCCATTTACGTTTTTCATCCAAATGCTGCATTTTTCCATGCCTGGGAGTCGTTTTTGCAGTATATAACAGTTGGGAGAGGGAGGGCCACGTTTTGGGGACTGTAGGGAGGTCGTTTTTGCCCCTGAATGTCCAATGACGTTTTTCTAAAAATGGATTTGGCTTCCTGGGTTGTTCACCAACTTCCCATTTTCGTTTTTGTGGGTTCCCACGTTTTTCTGGGTTAGTGAAACCCCATCTCATGCATTCCACTGTGGAAAACGTTTTCCTCATGCCCAGCAAGTGGGGTTCTGCTGTTATGTGCATCCTTGTTCTTGGTTTGAGCCTGTGAGCTGAAGTGTTGGAGTGGTAGGGGATAGAAGTGGCTTGATAAACCTAGTGGGGGAGACAACCTCTCAAAAAGATCAAGAGGGCTTTGGTTACTCTTCTATGCATACCCTGAGAGCACTACATAGGGAAGGTATGGCTTGAGGGACTGCACAGCAGTGAAAAGAATACTTCCTTGTGCTGGGTGTGTAGGTAATGTGGGTGCCAAGCTAGATAGATCTTGCAAGGTTATCCCTGGCTCTGAGCTGGAGCTCACTAGCTTAGCAACTCTTCCTTTCCATCTCCTAGTAGCCTGATAAACCCAATTGTAGATTGGCTTGGCTCATCTTGGTGTATGCTTGGCTATGTGTGAGTCTGCTGTTCCCTGGTTCCTTGTAGAGATCATGCCCAGCTCGGGGGTGGCAGTGGTGCTGAGAGATTAAGGAGCACACTGGCCTATGGTTGGGTGGAACGTTGCAGTTGCGTAGCCAGTTGCTTGGGACTGCCTTATTGAGATAAGTATTCTCTGGTGTAAATTATCAATTATCATTTGATGAATGTTATGAATGTATGTGGATGTATTAAACGAATTTGCTTCTGCTGTGTTTTTTTTAAAGTTTAGGAATTTCCATATGATCTTGTATATTTCTGCACAGATCTTTATTTCATGGCTGCCACAGAATTTTGAATGTGTGTTAGAGATCAATAGCATTTATTTGATTACCGTCGTTTTCCCATAGTATGCACAGATACAGTTCTTGCATCAATGTTTTTAATTCAAACGAATTGGGGCTAATTGCCCGGATTGAGCACGGTGATCCTCTCTATCACGATGGTACGATAGAGGGGACACTACATAAATGGTTATATCGCATTTTGATGTTGAATAGAGGTTATGTCAACTCTAATTTGGTTGTTTATGGGTGAGCATGGTTGGCTATGGACCATGTGTGACTATTGATGAATATAGTCAACCATAGTTGATTATGGCTATACTAATGAATTTGGTTTCCTCTCATTAGGTTACATTGTGACATTCCTTGTTTGTTTTGTTGTGTCGTTACATTAAACATCGTTTCATTGTTTAATGTTTACATTGAATTCCTTCAATTGATACATAGTGAAAGCACATAATAAGAATCCTAAAAAAAGTTTTAATAATGCTAAAGGTTCTTGTTCACACACTTCAAATCATACTAATAATTTTGGTCATGCTTCTAATGCACATCATGAAACTAGTAAGAAGAAGAAAGTGTATGATCCTTGTAAACATTGTGGTAAAACTAACCATCCTGAAAATAATTGCTTTAAAGTGAAATGTTTAATGTTTAAGGCTAAAAAGGAAGGTTCTGATGAATCACAAGTAGCTATATGTGCATCTGTTGTTTCGTCTAGTAGTTCTTCTTCTAATATGGAATGGATAATGGATTATTGTGCTTCTAAACATATTACTGGTAATGCTTCTTTATTTACATTTTATGACAATAATAAATACACATCTCAGAAAGTATCTAGAGGTGATGGTAAACAACTTTCTGTAATTGGTTCCGGTAATATATTTAACTCACAAGAGACCATATCTCTCTTTTGCCATCAATATGGTTTCTTGGTTCATGTAACAACCTCATGAAAGTCATTGGCTGGAAGCCAAGAGAATTCCAAGATACAAGGGACATTTTACCATGGTGTCTTTTATTCGAGCAGTGCTACAGTTTCACTTTCTAGTTGTATAGATTCTGATTAGGAAGGTGATAGTTATGATCGACGCTCAACTGCTTGTTATATAGATTCTTGGTCCAACATGAAGGTGAAGACTCTTTATTTATCTTTTTGTAAAGCAGAGTATAAAGCAACCAAAGAAGTCGCTAAAGAAGCAAATTGGTTACGACATGTTCTCACTGAGCTTGGTATGGTTCCGAAATCATCTACTATTTTGAAATGTGACAATTAGGGTGCAATTCAACTTTCTTAGAATCTAGTATATCACTCCAAGGCAAATCATCTCGACCTTGATGATCATTATATTCGAAGTATATTCGAGGTCTCGTCGTAGATGGTATTCCTTCTCTTGAGTATTGTCCTACCGAGCAACATGAAGCCGATATATTCACAAAATCCTTAATAGAAGCGAAGTATGTGCATCTTCTTTCCTTTCGTCGGATGAGGGAAGTTGTCATCAAGGGGGAGAAATAATGACTCCTTCCTTTCTTAGTGTTAGTGTGGGATTTTCTCCTAGCCATTATTGAGGGGGAGTGTTGGAATATATTTTATATACCTTGGAAGCTAATAATGTCTTTTTATTATGTCAAAAGTTATCCACAATCTTATGTAAAAGAGTAATACATTATATCCCATATTTCATATGGTAAAGTATACTCTTGATATACATTGTTATATAAAGAGGTGTTATTGTGTAGAATTATATTATCCCACATGCAATATGTGAGAGTAATTCCTCCACATATCTTGGTATATAATAGGGTGAAAGGAGTCTCATATCATCATTCCATCATATTATCACAACATTCTATTGTGCTCATATTCTCTCTGCTATATTGTAGTGGGATCATTTGGAGTTGCTCTCTATGTAAGATTGAAGGAGATTTCTAGAGATAATAGAAGACAATCTTCCATTGACGTAGCCCAATCGGGTGAACCATTTATATCTGGTGTATTCTTTTCCTTGTTCTCTTTCTGTTCTTATTTATGTTGATATGTTATTGGATACTTAGATAGGTAAGCTAGTTTATCTAGATCTATAATTTTGACACTTGTTACCCCTTGTCAAAGGATAAAATTGTCATGCTGGTAACCCTTTGTGAGGAAGAAATCGATGTTGTTATCTTTAGATTTATTGTGGTAGCAATCAAGAATCATCAGTCATATATGCATATATGGTTGGTATAACAAATTGTTTAAGTTGAAACACTGAATCCGGAGTCGTTTCCAGTTACCCAGTCCTAACTTGAAGAAGTTGGTAGGATAGTGAAGGAAATATTCTTAGTCTTGCTAATATATGCGAAAAATGTTGATGCTTTACTTGATATGGGTGTCTTCAAGTTGCTTAAAGTTTGTCAATTTATCTGGGGGTACCTATTTGTCCTATATTGTCCAAACTTATGATGAAAGGAGCTTAGGAGATTTTGGATAAATTTCAGGACAAAAATTATTTGCAAGTATAAACAATATGTGGAGTGTGCATAGATCCATTACATGGAAGATGGGTTTGTTGATTTTTGCAGCTAGAATACTAAGCGTAATACACTAAATTTCTAGATTTATTGGAAGATGCAAGAAACTGCCTATGAAATCACTTCTTTTGGATGGTGAAGTTGTATTTGTCTGAAAGACCCAAAATTTTGCCCTTAGTGAAGTTGTTGTATTTCGTTGAGAGACAAAAAGTATTACCCTAGGTGACATTGTTGTTTTGGGTTGTGAGCACTCAAGTATGCAAAGGTGTTATAGTCAGTGACATCAAAATGCATTTTTATTTTTTTATTTTATTTTTATATGTAATATCTTAATGATCGACAAATTTTATAAGAGCAAGTAAAAGTGTGAAGATAATTCTTGTAATATTATTTTGAAGAAAAAAAGGGGAAGTTCAAGTTTGCAACTACAATAGAATTGTATGATATAGAAGAAATGTAGAAATTTCTTCAAGAAGTTGTGAATAGTACTTTTTAAGCTTTAAATATCAAAACAATAGAGCAAGATGGAACATATCAGTCAGCAACGCATTCTAATAATTGGTTGAGTTTGAAGAAAGATACATAGAAAACACTAGTGATTCTTTAGATCTTGTACCATTAGGGGCATTCCGTGGTTTCAGAAAGAATAGTGGAGTTTATGGTGCATATAATATTGCGTGTTATCATGGAGACAGAGAAGGATATGCAAGTGTGTAAATTAGGTATGGGTTTTATTGAATTCATGCTTGAAGAACATTATGATAGTTTGCTCAATAAAGTCATCCCAAATCCAAAGTCTTATTATTTCTATGGAGAGACATTAGGAATCAATGTTTGACTTGAGCATTCATAGGTATGGGAGGTCAAGGATGTTGATTTAAACATTAGACCTATTCAATGTGAAACAGCTAGAGCCTAGATCTAACTACCATGATAAAAGTAGACCCTTCACAGAAATTCCCTCCATGGAAAGCGACAATTTTTGTGGCATATTATATGGAATGTCATGATGAAAATATCCATTTAATGGAGACACATAACCCTTGAAGAAGTTGGTTAATAGTATTTGAGGATCACTTATTCCAAGGAAGAAGGGAATTCCTTGCTAAGGGGTCTCTAATGTGCACACTTGGAGGTGGTGTTTCTTACACTTATGTTTGTGTTAGATGATCTATTTAAGGGGGTTGTTAGACTTACTTGGAGAGGAGACATCTTAGTTCTTTTTTATATGTCAAAAACATGGATTTGGGACTTGCCAATGTAATTTTATCACTTTTCTCGGAAGGATAGCCTATTCAAGAGGGAAACCTACATTAAAGGTTGATACATGGGAACCAATACATATTTCCATGTGTTAATTAGAGATCCTAAGGATAAGAGTGACCAAGTAGAGGATATTTTGGGACTTGTTAATGTATTCTCTAAGTATTGTGCTTGCACACATGCCTCATGAATTGTCCTTTGTTTTAAGAGAATCACTTGCTTCCACAAATGACTGTGTCAGTCACCTAGGTTCTCAAGGAGTACAATCAGGTTCTCCGGGGATATACCTAATACAATTTCCATTTTGATGAATTTAGTGGTGTACTCTTTCACACGTTTCCTTGGCTTTTGTTGGAATCTACGTCACAAGGTTCGAGTTCAAGAATGATTAAATTCGATCTAGGTTTGAATTTAACGACGAGGTTCAAATGGATTTTGCAATTAGATTTGTTTATATACATATTTTAAAAATATAAATATATTATATTTTAATAACATATTATTATGTTTTATATATAATAAATAACATTTAATATATTTATATATAATATTTTATAACAAATAATATATATTAAAAGACAATATATAAAAAAGCATTTGATATATATATAGATATAGATATAGAATCTATGTATCTAATATTTATAACTTATATGCTATAAGCCTATAACTAAGACGTGTCATGGTCATATATTGATGGTTGAAGTGGCAAGCCATCTGTGACAGCTAGGACAAATTTATCACTTTAGTATTCATCTTAAAATCATAAAAGTAAGGGAAAAATTAGTATTGGCATTGGCATTTCATACTTCTTGAACTAGTTAATTTTTTTGTAACTTTTAATAAATTTGTTATTTCTTTCTATTTTTTTCACTATTTTTGTAGTCATATTTGTGCACACACATATTAACTGCATTTGTATTATATTGTTTTCACTTCGGAATGGATTAACATTAGAAATATAATATAAATATGCATTGTGGTATGAAATTAATACTATATTTAATATTTTTTAGATCACAACAATTGATGACCCCATACAGTAAGATGCAAACTCTATTGAGCCTATTTCAAATATAGTAGAAGAAGATGATCATGAAGAGGATGATGGCGATGAGTTTGATCAAGATGGTGATTTTTATTATCATGATGAGGATAATTACCATGATCTTGATGATGATGTTGATGGTTCTAGATATATACTAATGCTATGTAGGATCATGCTATGGTTTTTATTATATTTACATGTGTTGTTGTTTATATATAATTATGATATTTTTACCTTTTTTTACTTTTATATTTATAAATGGAGATCAGAAAATATGATGCTTGTGAAATTGGTATTTAAATCATATACATATTTGACTTCTTTCTACTTTACTATAATGGTATCCATGAAATGTTTTGATCTATTGATCATACATTTGAATTTTAGTTGATTTGATTAAATATGATGATGATATTACCAATGTTGTCTTGTTACTCTTGTTACATTATATATATTGGAAATTGCTAATATTCTTTTGATGGAGAATTACTATGTATGATGATATTACTACTTTTGGATGGATGTTCTGAATTTCCCTTAAAATTCTTCACAAATGTTATGGTATAAATTTGAATTCTTAATGATATTTGAAAACCTTGATATATTTCAATATTTATTTGAAATTAATAAAATGGATGAAAAAATCAATAAAAAATGATATAGTTCACTATTAATAATTGAAATTAATATTCTTAATTAAGAGTGGACACAAAACATAGCACAAAATGGATGCCAAATTAAACAAAAAAGGGGACACAAAAGTGGATGCAAGATTAGACACAACACTACATGCAAAATTGGATGCAGAACTGGAATAAAATGAGGACATCGAACTAGACACAAAAGTGGACACAAATTTGGATGTAAAAAGGGACTGAACACTAGACACAAATTTGGGTGCAAAACTAGGCACCAAGCTAGATGCAGTAGTAGGCCCAAAATTAGATGCAACACGGGACACAACAAGAGAAGAAAAATTGGGCCCTAAATTAGGCACATAACTTAGCACAAAACTAGATGCAACACCTATGGAAATTTTGTCACATGTACATCTCCAACAACAAAACTAACCTCACAAGTTTTACACAGATTGACAAAAACATAGAGAAGAAAATCACAGAAAAAAAGAAATTTTTGAGTGTAAAGACTTTTCATATCATTCATCCACGATATGCGGGAAATAAAATAACAATACTTTTAAGAGAATTCCTGATCCTATGATGGCATTCAAATTCCACTGAAATGATAGGATTAGTTAGCATTGAATCCATGTCCCGACAAGAACTAGTGGAAACCAATGATGGAAGGCTAGTTAATTGAAGGTGTTTGGCGCATAAGGGAGGAAGTAGGCTAGGAATTAGGGGAGGATATATCAAGGAGGCACATGATGTGACTCGTCAAAGAGGTGCTACTACACTCAAAATCATTGAATCCACGTAGAAGTGTCAGTTAACTAGGTGAGACTGGGGACAAGGTGCCTTAAATTAATGGAACTAACTCAACAAATCCTAAAATCACGCATGAGGGCACATTAGATACTAAATGGTAAGTATAAGGCTAATTTATTACATAAGGATGCCAATGATGACAAAAATTAAGAACTAGGGGGTCAACAACATAGTCTAGGAGTTAGGAGGATCCATTATCAATGCATGGTGTGCATGACTAATGTATGACCAAAGCATAGATGGATAGAATGGTCCAACACCCCCCCTTAATCCTTAATTATAAAAAATAAATAAAAATACGGCCCATAAAAAAGGCTAAGGTCACCCTTTACAAATTTTATTTGTCCAATACAACTGAAGTAACAAGGAAAACCTCTTAGGGAAACCCTTCCTCCAAAGACATGGACATGCAACGTAATTTTTTTTTTTCAAATAAGCCTTCACCAAATAATCAATCACCCCAAGAATATATATTAGGTGAATCAAGGACTTCTTAGCAAAACTTTTGTTTAAGATATCTATAGTTTGTTCAAAATAAGGCCAAAATTGCAGTGTGATGGTATTGTAATGCACTAATCCTCGGATGTAATGCATGTGAATATCTATGTGCTCTGTTTTCTACTTATGAACTAGATCATTAGAGATTCTTATGGCACTATGATTGTCAGGCCAAAATACAATAGCTTTTTTGGAGAAAATACCAAACTATGAAAATATCTCTTGTAACCAAACACATTGAGTTGTTACATTCACAACACCCATGTATTCAGCTTTTGTGGAGGAGAGGGAAATAGCACTCTGTTTCTTGATTGAAAAAAATGGTTCCATTAGAAAGCATGAAGACATATCTGTAAGTTTACTTCCAATCTAAAATATCATCATGCCAATCAGACTTTGTGAATCCAATGATATCGAGTGAAGAGTGGGTTGCAAAGTGTAATCCATGAGACCTAGTTCCTTGCACATAATGCAAGATTATTTTGGATACCTTCCAATGAAGTTCTTGTGGATGCTGCATATATTTCGACACTGAACTTAATGCAAAATAAATGTAAGGTCAAGAATGTGTCCAACAGAGAAAAATTACAACTAGTTGTACGTACAAAGTCTTGTTGAGTAGTGGAGTAGAATCACCATCTTCTAGTTTAATACTAGAGAGGAATGGAAACTTAACAATATTGCACTCTGTAATTTTGAAATTTTGGAGAAGATATGAAATATATTTAGGAAGAGATACATTTATACCTGAATTGGATTGGCTGATCTCAATACCAAGTTATTGTCTCAACAATCCTAAATCAGTCATTAAAAAGACATTATGCAAAGCAGTTTTTATTGAAGCAATACCATCAGTGGATCTTCCAATAATCAAAAGATCATCAACATATAAAAAAATAATCATAATGGAGTCTCCAATCTGCTGCAAATAAGCATTATATATGATTTCCATCTCATGAATCTTTGTCATAGAAGGAAGGACCATTTTGGTATACCAAGCCCTGGGAGCCTGCTTAAGTCCATATATTGACTTCTTCAACCTACACACATGAGAGGGGTCATTAACATAACCTTCTAGCTACTGCATGTTGACACAATTTTGTCGACATGGGTTCACTTCACACTGCTATAAACAAACATCAACACAGACTCCCTTAAACATCATCCCATAAAGGTTTTACCCTTTCCAGCAACAATCGCAAAGAGAGTGAAGTCTCACCCGAGATGTCTAAGGGGGCTGCAGGAACCAAGTTTTCGCAGTTGTAAGAAATGCATTATCTCACATTCATTCTCATCATAAGCTACAGATTCACATTCGCATCAAAATATCACATTATCAACCTATTAACCATTATTCTCATTCGCACCAACACATTATCATTTCACAGTTAACGAATTAAACAAATTATCAAAACATGCTTAAGTAATCTACGGTACATAGAATAACTGTGATTCATTGAAACAGCAAACACTGTGATACTCGAATTAAATAACAAGACAAAGAGACATAGATATAGCATTATTGATCATTCTCATTATTCATCAAACTGCTCAATACATCGTAGAATTCTCCATATCACACAACCAATATAAACTCAGAGCAAACAATACTTCACAAAAGATAAAGATGCGAAAAGATAGATCAAAGATAGAATATGATAAGGATCATCGAATTCCCTTAGGCTTACAATCATACTACTATTTATAGGCTCACTTGATCATTACAAAATGGTCCAAATGAACCATTCCTAACTAGCTTAACCAAATATCCTGCATTTGTCGGCTCTTTTATACTTCGCGACCGATCCTTTGTTCCTATTGATGACCCTTTCGCCGCTTCGTGGTACCGCACTTGTGCGCTTTGGACCCATTCCAATAGGACCCCAACAAAAACTTGTGGCTCTCCCTCGGGCCACCTTATCTGGATATTGCGGGTGCATTTACCTGCGTATTGAAGTCGTCATATGCTGTACTAACCTGGTCAACAACTTGTTTTTCCGATGCCTTAAGTGCTATACATTCTTCTACTTCTTGTTATGTGGGGTGTTCACCACCCATATGCTGTGATTTCTCCAACTCTGTCCTTGATATTCATCATTTATTCCATTTCTTTGACAACTAATTGCTTAGCTTTTGTCCACAGTTCATCCAAGTGCATTGTTCTCTTTTGCTTCCTTGTGCACACTTTGTTGGCCCGATGTTGCAGTTCTTTTAGCTCTGTTTCCTTTTTCATTTGCGCTAGTAGGGGCATCTCCTTAAGCGATCCCCTCAATTCTTCAACCTGTGCTTTTGCTTCACTGAGTTGCATGTTCAGCTGGTGCACCTACTCGTCCCATACTTACCTTCCCCAAACTTGTGTTATGTCTTATGCGATTGTCTACGTTGTTTTCTCTAGTGCTGCGATCTCTATCACAGCTTCTTCAATTGTGCTCCTCTTCTCTTCGATCTGATCCGGCAGTGTGCTTGACACTTCCCTTGTTTGTAGGTCCTTGTTCTCTTTTCACAAGTCTATAATGATTGCACCTAGCCTTAATTCTATTGCTTCTGCCTACATATCCTTATCAACTTCCGGTGCTTCTTCACATGCCATGGAGATGGCATGTTCCAACCTTTTCCTGTCCTCAATCTCCTTTGTGGTTTAATCAAATCTTTCTCTTCCTTGAGTCGCTGAACCTCCTCCTCAGTCCTCTGCACCTATTGTTTGTATCTTACCATTGATCCTGTGCTGTAGCTTCTCAGTCACCAATTTCATTACTTGATGCAATATGGGCACGATGGAGCATCACCATCGGTAACATGTTGAATTCTATGTTGATCAAGTCATGTCCTTGCATTGCGGCATCCAGGTCGTCATCGCCAGTAGTGATGGAATTTGGTAGTATTTGTACTATCCTCTGTTTCGTGTTGATTTCCACCTCGACTCTACTTGTTGATGCACTTGGCGCCACTTCTCCTTGTGGTAGCCTTGTTTCTGTCAGTACATTGGTCAACACTTGTAGCAGCTATGACACTTGATGGAAAAAGTTAGTTGCATGCTGAGTGAATTTTGTGTGGTTTTCTTTGGCCACCACCATTATCTTTTCCATGAGCTTGTTAATTTGCTCCTCGAAGAGGCCAACAGTTGCACTCCCCTCGCCTCTTTCCATCATGTGCTTCATCCTTGCTTATGTTCACTGCACTTCTAGTTTTGAATCTTTGGGGGCCGCCAATGATTCCCCATCATGAATTTCAGTGTGCGAATTCTCTTCCGCAACATCACCTTCATCTACACCTTCCTCTTCATCGTCTGAATCCTTCATCTCTTCTGGCACCTTCGGTCCATCTATCGGCTTCCCATTCTCTAGGTCTGAAAGTTGGTCTTCTCCAACCAGAACCTTCCACTCTTTTGGCCAGTATTCCACTAGTGCATCCATTTTTGCATCGGTAAGCTTGAATTATGTTGGAAGACACTACTTCTGTGGGTCTACAGGCGCCTGAATGAAAATTTTATGAGGTTCTACCGACAGACTTGCGACTCTTTTGTACTTCTTCATTGCCTCTTCTCTTAATCGCAGAATTGCTTCCGCATCTATTTTCAACATTTCTAAATAAATAAAGAATTGAATATTGTTACCTATTTTCCTTTCTTTGTCGTTTAATGCCCACAGGTTCTTGTACCGTTCCCCTTGGAACACCTTCGCTAATTCTGTTTCCATCCCTTGGTAATGTGATAGTTCCCTCCATCCAACCAACGCAATTAATATCAACATCCATGAATATGTAAATGGATTTCCTTTCTCTTGCATTGGACTTGCGTCCTCCATTAACTCGTTCAACAAGAAAAGAGACAAATTCATTTGAACTCCTGCTGCACACTGCTCTACAAACGCAATTACGCTTGATGTACATTGATTTGGTAAATTCTCCCTTACTAGCTTGATTTCCAGCAACTTTGCTGCAATCCTAACTGCCTGGTCGTTGATTTTGTCGATCAGGTAATCTTTGGTGTTCTTATCCACCTCATATTTTGTCTTTAGCTTCACAACAAGCCTGTTTTTGTTATCCCTCCCCTAGAAATATTCGGGATGATCTACCCCAGCTTTGGGTAATCGGGTGATCCTCAAAATCAAATCGACAGTGGTTTGGATTTTTTTCGCCAACCACAAATACCCTCCATGAAAGCATTCCAGTAGATTCTTTACGCATGAATTCGCCTTTGTCGATCTCCCGAAGTGGAGCATGTGAATAATGGACAAAATTCATGATCATTCTAGCCCCAATTCCCACTTCGTCGACTCTCTTGAGATCAGACCTCCTTCTCCATGCACTACCTCAACATGTGTGTCCTTAGTGCATTCTGGATATGCCAGAATGCCGTGGTCACTATGCTTCATTTTTTGTAGTTGCTCTACTATGTTTCCAGTGGTATGGACACCCTTTGGTATCATTGACTCCTTGATGGTGTATTTTGCATTCTTTCCCAACCGGATTGTTGGTGTCCCTTCCTTCTGCGACAACACATACCCAAGTATGTCTTCTATTGTTGGGCCATGCTACCCTCCTCGCGATGTCCTTTTTTCTTCTATGACACCTAATGTGCCCGCTTCTCTTGATCCAATCTCAGATCATTCCGAACTATAGGTATCTCTCTTTTCCCTTGGGTCGGTATCCACCAGTCGACTAGAACTTCTCTTCTTTTTGAATGATCACGCCGATGCAATCTCCATTTGCTCCTAAAAAATCATCGTTTTCATGGGTCGTGTTGTAGGTACAACATATTCCATGTTTTAATAAAACGTGGGAGCCCCAAATTTTTTATATGCAAAGGTAATAATCCAATTCCAGGGTTGTTTTTGGGGTCTTATTTTTTTTTATAGATTTGCTTCGGTTTGATTGAGTTGGTAATAATTTTCCTTTGAGAAAATTTTGCATGTTTTGAGTATTTTTATAAGTTGCGAAATGCACTAATTTTTGAAAAAAAATCAGGTCTTCCCGCAACCCACAATTCCGCAATGCACGATTGTGGGTTGTCGGAACTTTTTTGTTTATTGTTAGAATGTTCTCTTTCTGCAACCCACAACCTGCAATGCAGAAACAATATTTCAATAATTGTGGTTATTGATTGCCCGCAACACCACAATCTGCAATTGCGGATTACGAGAAGAACTCACTTATGATTTTGGCACCTTGCATTTCTGCAACCCGCAACCTACATTTGAGGATTGCAGATTGCGGAAATACGGATCTAGTTGTTACTATGAATTGCAATCCTGCATCCCACACTGCGCAATTGCGGATTGCGGATTGCGAGATGAATGTATGTATTTCCTAAAATAAAACCCCGCAACGTTTTTCTCCACATCCCGTAAGATCGCCTATCCCTCGTCGATCCATTTTAATCTAATCATTGAGCTTTTGCCCAGCGAAATTAATAAATATGTTCATTTTTCTTATTTTCCTTTATCATTTCTATTTTTCGGAAATTTACCTGCTACTAGGATTTTACTGTGAATTTTTACCAGAGGTCATTCTCGCCATTTGTAGTTTACACAGGTTTGGTTTCGTGTCAACCTCTTATTTGATTGCTTACGGTTTTTGTTGGTTTGAATTGTTATTAATTTGTGTTTATTCATTTATCAGCATTTACTGGTTTTTCAAACATGTCTCGCAACACTCACTCTAAAACTCCACAGAAAGACTCTTTGAATAAGGACCCAAACTTCGACATCTTTTCCGAAACTAGTGATAAGGTTTCATAAACTTACCAACTCAATTGGTCCAAGGTTTACTATATTTTTTATAATGACGACCTATCTGATATTCAGGATGATCGGATAGCCTATGAAAGAATTAGGGATTCCCAACTCCATGCCATAGAATCCAGGCCTACTATATTTCCCTATATTGACGCGGTTAAGTGGATTATCAACCATGCCAACCCTAAGGACCGATCGTTTAATGATAGCGCAAGGTCCCAACTAACCACATTCCGCCCTGAGGTTTTTATCAGAGCATATGTCCTAAAACCTACTATTCAACCCCTTAATCTTGCATTCATGAATTCAGTAATAACCAGGTATAATTTCAATGAAATGCTAAATTCTTGGATGCACAAAATGGCTATGTTCATGCCTAGGGCTGACAATTCGTATCCTGTTTCATGTTTTAAGGAACCTGACTCCGTGCTGGAAGCCATGCTTAGAAGGCTTTATGGCCTTCCAAATTGCTCATTGTTTAAGGCTGAATGGGAACCCATGGCTCATCATATCTTAACAACCGGGGAGTCATTTCCCTAGGCTTCAATTTTGTCAACAGAACTAAAAACGACCATTGAAAAATACTAGAAATCATCAGGTTCAAGGAAGCCACACTTCTTTTTCTCGGCCCATGTGATCGATGTCTTTTGCACACAGTTCCAATATCCCAACATGGGATGGAATTGGACTCCATCAGCCCCTCTTGTTCATATTTATTGTTCAGCACTCTGGGAAAATAATTATGTTCCCTTGTTGTATGACATTTGTGACCACTTCTTTGGAGCTGTCTATTTTCAGATATTTATAGAAGAAGCACCTTCTTTCTCAATTGATGCCACAAATTTTATTGATACAATTGGTAATTGGTATGTGGGAAAGTCTTTATCATATATCTGAGTGTGGGGAAGTAGCATTATTCACCTACTACCCAGAATAGTTCCAGACAGGTCGGTTATTGAGGAAGTTTCTTATCAAACTACTACTGATGGGGATTACCCCAAGCTTATTGGTCCCAAAAGGAAAGGATGGCCTAAGTTTCCTTTATATCTAGGACCTTGGGTTATCCCAACTTCAACCTAGGCTCTAGTCTTGGGAGATAAGATTATTTCTTTGAAATTGGGGTATGCCCCCAAAATCCTAAAGGTTTTCTTGATGAGCATAATCATACGAAAATTGGTTATGTTCATGAAGTTCTTCCCGATGACTCTATTTACCAGGGGGTCAATACTTTCTCTGAAGTCTTGGCAAAGGCCAAGAGCAGAGATGAACAGAATCTCATAATTCAATACCACAAGACCTAAAAACCAAGGTTTTCAGCTACAAAAGATTGGAAATCAAGCTAGATGAGCAAAAAACAAAAGACAGGGAAGCAAAAGAAGCTCAGAAAGAAAACAATCCACTCATGCTCACTTATCCAAATGGGGAAAAAGGAAAAGGCCTTATAGAAGAATCTCCGAAGTTGTAGACTGCTGCAAAAATAAAATTATTAATGCAATCCTCCCAGCAATTAAAGAAAAAATGAGCATAGATGACTTCGGTGATGGATACCCAAGTAGTTGTAGTACCTAAAACCACTACTCATGTTCAATTGGCTTCTGCATCTAAATTGATTGCTAATGTTCAAGTAATAGCTGAGGGAAAACCATCTAAACGATCAAATATTCAAAATCTTGCCTCCCAAATTCCTATGCTAAACATAGAAGATAGTGATGTGGAAGATGAGACACTTCCTCATGTGCCTGTGATAGAAGAAGCAACTGAGAATTATCAGTCAATGGAAGATCTGTTAAATTCCATAACAATGGATGATCCCTTTGTTGATCAACAGTTTCTTGAAACCACCACCGACGCTGACACTACAACTTTAGCACTTCTACTCTCATCCATTCAAACTCTTTTATCTTTATCCGCTGGGGTAACACCACCCACCACCATATCCCAGTGGTTTCATACACTAACTACCCTTACTTTTCCACTTCCTACCCTGTCAATTCCACTTCACATTCCACCACCAATAGTAGCAGAAATCCAGTCTTCCATTGTCTCTCTGCTATCACCATCATTTCCTTCATCACCACCAGCCAATGATGTCCAGGTCCCAGATTTTCCTTCCTCACCATCAACTACTGATGCATCCATTCCACTTTCTAAATTTCTTACTTCAACTCCTATCCTAACCTCTGTACCATCAGTCCCAGAAAGTATTCCTACTACACCAACCACTTCTCAAATCACTGTGCCAATTACTAGCTCCACTGTCACCCAGACCACTCAATTGGTTTCAACACCAAGTGTCACTACATCATTTATTGAGCTGGTAGCTGATCTTGAAGAAGACATAGTAGTCCCTCTTGGAGACTAATTTTATAGTAAAGCAACAAAAGCAGTGATGAAGAAAGGTAAAAAGAGAGCCAGGGATCAAGATGTCTTGCAAGCTCCTGCTCCTAATCAAATCATTTGGACTAAACAATTAGATAACATACAACAGGAAGCACTGGACTATGCTGCTGCCTTGGCTTCTTTTGCAAGTGCCAATTTTGATTCGGTGACAACACTAAACAAAGAAATTGATTTGAAGAAGGAAGAGGTAAATAGACTTGAAGAGCAACTCGCTAAGGCCAATGAAGACCATGAAGCTGATGTTCGTGAGATCAGAAGAGAATTTGAGGATAATATTGAAGATATTCAAACATAGAATGCTTCTCTACAGACCCAATTGCAGGACGCTAAATCCTTGAATATTGCCAATGAAGAAAAAATATCTGACCTGGAAAAGAAGCCGGAGGATGCAACTGCAAGTGCAGCCTCTTCTTCCTTTTCTAAATTCTCTCAACATGAGTTTAAAGACTTGGCTATTCAGGTAAATGAGGAACATTATGAGCTGATTTATGAACTATTTAGTACTCTAAATCATATTCAGGAGACTGACATTGCCTTTGGAAAGATGTCTGTCATTCTGAATGGGAAGATGGATCAAAAATAGGAATCCTCTAAGGCCTATGACAATATTGTTGAATGATAGAGGTATATTAAAGATAAGCCAGAGGACATCCCTGTTCTCAGTAGTTTTCAGTTTAGGAAGGTCAGAACTTCTCTTAATGCATGGTAGAATGTTATCGATGTGGTAGAAGAAGCCATCCAAAAGGCACAGGCCATTTGTGGGATGAGATGGTATGTTGTAGATAGCATTATGGAAAAACTACTGTTCTCCACCATGGACCTCATTGAATATTATTGTCCACTGAAATTGATGATTGAGTAGGTTGAAAGTTGATGCAAGGAGGTAAAAAAAGATATTCAGCAGCTCGAGCATGTACACGTTGCACGTGTGGATCAGTTCATTAGGAAACCTGTTGCTATGGAAGGGAATATCCACATTTTCATACAGATCTAGCATAAGATGGAAAATAACGAAATTGAAGGTTTCATGTGGGATGCCCATTTGGGGCTTGACTCAGTGACCTATCTAGATTGAGATGAATTGTTAGAGATATGTGCCAAGTGGCAAGAGTTCCTTGGTCATTCTTAGCCTGATCCAATTTTGTAATCTCGTTTTATCGGGAATTTACCCTTTGTAACAACATTGTAATTATTATTTAAAGGGGTAGATGTCTCATAGGAATGGATGAGGTGTTTTGGAGGAAGAATCACCAAAAGAGTCTGGAGATGCTCTATTATTGCAGACTATGTAATTTCTTGCAGGCCTTTAATATACAGTTAGTCTTTCTTCAGCTTCTTCTTTTGCTATAATTTATCAAATGTCTTTTATGGGTTGTGAATTCACTCTAATTCATTATTCAACACTGTTTATCATTTGCAATCAATAATCTGCATTGATCTATAGTTCAAATTTTTCTTAATTCATGATCTCTGTGTATTAAATGTTTTGATTGAATTTCTTTAATTAAAATCTTTATCTATTTATGCAAATGATTCATAATAAATACTAAGTTCATGTTAATTTTTCAATTGACAAAAGAACAACATGATAGTCTTGGATACGCTTAATCTTTGAATTATTATCAGTAATTTTCATTGCCTGGTTGTACTTCGAAGTAATGAGTTAATGATTCAATTTCACATTTATGTCAAGTTGATGAGATAACTTGTTGAAACAAAAACCAAGTTACCCTGCATGCAAACAATACACTCCCTTTAGATTAGATCTAACTTAGGTTAGATTTTTTTAGGGTAGAGTTGTTGTAGGTTTAGATCCATGTTAGAATCAGGAATATTTTTTGATTCCATCTCAGGAAGACAAATCCTTCTAGGATCAAACTCCATAAGTTCCAGCGGAGACCTTTGTATTTTTGTGAGATTACTATTCCAAACAGGCTAGGGATAGAACTGTTCTTACATAGGACCTTTTGAAGCCTTTTAGTCTGGGTTTTCCCCCTGTATTGTTAGCCTTAGAACCCATTCCAACACCTACTCATCCGAGGCTTCAACAAATGGCGCTAGAAGGAGGGCTTGAACCAACACATCGCCCATAGTGAGAGATAATCCTTATTTATTATGTTTTCATGGCTCTTTCGCAAATCCCTGCATGGGAGTCTGACACTGCGTTAAGCCTGCATGGGCCTTTACATGAACTCCCTAAAAAGGCAATTAATATCTTGCCGAAGTTCGATGGAGAAGGTAATGTTTCTGTTACCGAGCAGATTAGAAGGTATGAATCTATTTTGCATTTATTTAATGTCATGCATGAAGATCTTTCTTGCATATTATTTCCATTTATCTTCAAAGGTAAGGCTTCTCTTTGGTTTTATTTTCTACCGTTGAATTCAATTTCTAGTTGGTTAGAATTTAAAAATGTTTTTAGAGATTCTTTTGAAGATTATGATATAACTGAGATTCATCAAAATCTGAGTCAAATGCAAGTGCATGATGGAGAGCCGTTTGGATATTTTAATACACGTTTTCGACAAGTGTATTATAGCTTACACGAAGAACATAGGCCTTCATCACAACTTACCTTTTGGTTGTATGTTAGATCTCTTCCCAAGACTATGGCTTTGTTCTTATTACGTGAAGGGATAACAAATTTCAATGAAGCATGTAAAGAGGCTCTAAATCCTGAGAAAGACCTGAAGAGGTATCCTTTAGATCTTTTTCATCCTTCTGTGTTATGTGATGATGAATTTGTTAAAGAAGAATCAAAGTTTTCAGAAATGGTTCAATCAACTAATCAAATTAATGATTTTTATAATGAAGTTATGTCCATTGAAATGAGATAATTATTCAAAATGTTTTACATGATTTGGAACAACTGGTTTATGCATTGAAAATTCCAACTTCCTCAGATACAAAAGGAAAATCAGTTGCAAAACCTGATCTTGGTTTTTCTCTTTCAAATAAATGCAAGTACGATGAGTGTTTCACATATTCCCTTCATTGCTTGGAATCTCAACTGGAAACTGTTGAAGAAAATCTTGATCCTAACACTCCCAATCTATGAAATGAACAATGTGTTTGATCAAATTTTGAATATCTTACTGTTCCACAATTTGATCATAGTGATCCAACTATCAGTGAAAATAAAAAATTTGAGAATTATGAAGAGGAGTTTTTATCTATTTCTAATGATTTTAAAATTACTTCTTTTATAAGTGATAGCCACTCTTCATCATTTAATCAAACAATGGATCCTAGAATAGAAAGATTTGAAGATGTTGATTACACTTCAGATTTTGTGGAACATGTTGGTTCTACTTGTCTTCTGAAATCTAAAAACTCTCTTACCTCAAATCCTGATTGTTATGAACAGAATGAGAATAATAAATATTTAGAAGATGAATTGGCTGAAATTGAGATTGAGTTTCAAACTATTTGTTCCAAATATTCCTTTTCTATAAATCAAATTTTAAATGAAAAGGTAATTCAATCAAATAATTTGAGACCAAACAACACTGACGCACTTGACCAGAATGAACATCTAAATGAAAATCAATAAGAAGAAGAAGTTAATCATGCACAAGATTCAAAATTAGGTGTTTTCCTTCAGTATAATGATATTTTAAAAAAGGAAATACCCTCCACTCTCAATTTTGATGAAGTTCTTTTGAATCATAATTTTAATAATTTCCAACCTATCTTCTATGATCCAATTTATAGGGGGTTGGAACAATCGTTCTTCAACGAATTTCCATGTCATTTTCATGTCTTTGTAAATAAGAACCTTAGATTAATTTGTCCGATTTTCGAATCTCCATTCTTAAGATTTTTATTGTTGATGCATCATGTGTTTTTTCTTGCAGGTTTAAAGTTACTAGATTGGCTTCATTGGAAATTTGACTTCACTTAATTTTGTTGCTTCTAGATTAGTGTAGGAGTAGGTGTAGAATGGATTAGTTTTGATTAGCTTACGTTTTCTTCAATAAAGTATTTACGGTGACAAACCGAGTCCAAGTTCAAAAACTTGGTCCTAGTTCAGTCGGATTGTAGACACTGGAGGGTTTTCACAAACTTATCAAGTGAATGTTTCATTGCTTTAAAAGCACTTTGTTTAGAGGGATGTCTGGGCTCTTTTGTATTTAAGTGTGGTTTGTTTTCTCCTTTCTCTTTATTTTGAATTGATTCTCCTTTTCTCTTTATTATGGGAAGGTTGTCCCCACATTTGGTAAAGGGTTGTCGATCAGTCTGTCTCAACGTTAATACAATCTCAAGTTTGAGGTAACAATGTCAGTTTAATATTCTTAGCCTATGTTTGCAACTGTTTTTCATGAATGAACAACCAAAGTTTGATGGGATTTTGATTGATACCTTCCCACTTTAATCAACTATCTTTATGTATGTTTTGTATGGTTAATTTAAGTTGAGGAACCAATTAGTTCTCTTTCCTTATGTTTCATTAGTGAATGTCAACATATATTTATAGCTTTGACAACCTTAACCATTATGGATCCCATTCTGATCACCTTAACATAATTTACCTTAATAATTATAGATTGCAAGATGGGAGGTCTTATCACAAACCATCCCATTATGTTCATAGATATTTAAGTAGAATGACATCTCCACATCAAGCCACCAAACTTGGGGGATGACTTTCAGCCATTGCTGAAAGGTAGAAGATCCTATCACAGGTCGGTCCATTCATTATCTGCAAAACATCGGAAAGTAACACTGTTGCCATATGGTCACCAAGCCATGGTAGTGTCTTGTGATCTATGAACTGATAAAATTTTGTTTTCCTGTGTTAGACACTTTGTTGTATATAAGGACAAGGGGGATCTTATTACAATCCATCCCTACCATGATCATGGGTCAGATTTTGGACTGAAATTACCACTTATGGTCATCAAGCCATGGTAATTGCTTTTAGTGTCAAAGCAGAAAGACAGGGAGTCTCCTTACCAAGCTAGCTTGTTCAGTTTCCGGATTAGTTCTATGAATGGCATTGCCAATTTCTAACCCCCAAGTCAGGGCAATGGACTTGTATCAACAAAATGTCTTGTTTGTATATTTTTAGTCTTTCTTAAAAAAAAAAGAGGGAAAAAAAGGGTGAAAGAAAATGTATATATTTATGTTCTTAAGTGAATAATCAAGAAAGTCAAGGTGATTTAAGATTTGGTAACCCATAATGGCTCTAGGTTTTTTTTAAGGCTCATCACAAACTGCCTTCCTATGATTGCATAATGGTAAAGGATTTTTGTTTACTTCTAATACTACTTTGTCATATGAACATCATAATTAATTGGTTTTGGAAGGGGATATATCAATCATATGATTAACTTTGCTATTTGGATTGTGTTTTATGAGAACATTTTGTGAGTTACAGGTTAAAATATCAATCTTGCTAACATGTTTTCCTTGCAATTACAGATTTCATTTTCAGAGATAACTGGTTCTTCCGAGTCAGTCACCATTTGTTGTAGGTACAACAGATCCCATGTTTTAATAAAACATGGGAGACCCAAATTTTTTATATGCAAAGGTAATAATCCAATTCCAGGGTCGTTTTCGGGGTCTTATTGTGTTTTTATAGATTTGCTTCGGTTTGATTGAGTTGGTAATAATTTTCCTTTGAAATTTTTTTGCGTGTTTTGAGTATTTTTATAAGTTGCGGAATGCACTAATTTTCAAAAAACAAAATCAGGTCTTCCCACAATTCCACAATGCATGATTGCGGGTTGCGGGAACTTGGTTGTTTGTTGTTAGAATGTTCTCTTTCCGCAACCTGCAACCCGCAATGCGGATTGCGGGATGTGGAAATGATCTTTCAATAATTGTGGTTATTGATTGCCTGTAACCCCGCAACCAACAATTGCGGATTGCGGGAAGAACTCACTTATGATTTTGGCACCTTGCATTTGCGCCACCTGCAACCCACATTTTCACATTGCAGATTGCGGAAATATGGATTTAGTTGTTACTATGAATTGCGATCCCGCATCCTGCATTCCGCAATTGCAGATTGTAGATTGCCAGATGAATGTATGTGTTGCCTAAAATAAAACCCCGCAACCCTTTTCTCCACATCTCGCAAGATCGCCTATCCGCCGTCGGTCTGTTTTAATCTAACGGCTGAGATTTTTCCTAGAGAAATTAATAAATACATTCATTTTTCTTGTTTTCCTTTATCATTTCTATTTTCAGAAATTTACCTACTGCTTGGATTTTACTGTGAATTTTTACCATAGGTCATTCTCGTCGCTTGCAGTTTACACAGGTTTGGTTTTGTGTCACCCTCTTATTTGATTGCTTACGGTTTTTGTTGGTTTGAATTGTTATTGATTTGTGTTTATTCGTTTATCAACAATTACTGGTGTTGATCCTGGCCCAAGTGGGGTATTTTTTTGCAAGTTAAGTTTTGGAACTCCGAAGTGGAGCGCAGTTCAGATGAATACGTTTTGGCAAGATAGATTTTGGGGAGTTGGAAGGTGAGTGCAGTGTAGTATTTACAAGATGTAAATCACGTAGTTGAGGACCAGTTCCGCAAAGTAGCAATGCCGCAATGTGCTACCAGGGGTCCCATTTTGGGTAAAGAATGAAGGTAAGGTCGACTGGGTTACCAAGCGTGCAGGTAAGGAGTAAGGAGGAAGGAAAGTAACTGGTCACATGTGTGGAGGAAGCATGACATGAACCAACCACATAAGGTTGTTAGAGAAGGAACGGCCAAGTGAAAGCGACAGTCGGAATGCAGTCAACAGGGCAGGCTGAAAGCAACATGACCACACGTAGAGGATGGCCACAACAGAAGATTCACTACCAGAATCCAGCAGTCTGGTTAAAGGAAAACCGTGACTGTTTTGGGAAACCTTAGGGTTTTTTCCTGCATGTTGTAAAGACATGACCTACGGGCATGATCTATAAAAGGAACCAATTTGTAAGGGAAAGGTTTAAGTTTTACAATGTTAAAATGCAATTGCTAAATCTGAGTGATACTGTGTTGTTGAAAGCCATTGTAAAGGTTTTGCAAGCTATATGCGTAGAGGCCTACTGAGAGAGAAGAGTGTCTGCAAATGAGTGTGCAAACTGGAACTGTTGTACCCTTCCCAAAGACTAATACATTAACAATTTTTGTGGATGTAGCTCCCATCTTGTGGGTGAACCACGTTAAATTCATGTGTTGTGTGATTGTTTACATGTTTGCATCTTTTATTTGCTTACAATGAATGCTTAAGATCTGGCTTATCAGTTTATGTGTTTACTTTTAAATGTATTCGCCATAAAGAATGACATGGGAGTAATATGTTAAGTATCGCATATATGGATGAATGCTAGAGGTATAAGAATTTCCGAGTCTGAATGAATGCATAAGTATGTTGGATGAATACTTAACTAGGTAGAGTTCGCATCATGTGACTCCGTCGAAGCGCAGCATTAGAAGTGCATAGTATTTTGTGTTCTGTCATATTGTATAAACCATAAGATAAATAACATAGGATAGCTCACGGGGGGTTCACTTAGTGAATTTGTTACATAGCACCATCGTTCGCATGATATTAAAGAATATCCCTAATTTCACTAAATATTGGAAAATTCCTCCTTAAATTTTATTACTGAACCCCCCTCCCAATATGCCTTTCCAATTAAGAAAACCCCTAGTTTCACCATATATTATATGTATCCATTTTTATCAACCCATTTTTAATACCCCCTTTATATCATATTATCAAGTTGTAACAAATAGGATCCCTAACACATATTAGAATAAGCAAACATTATGCTAAATAAAATAATAGTATAATGCTAAATAAAATAATAGTATAATGCTAATAATGATACAACCAAGATTGCAGGGGTGACTGATCAATTTGTAGCGTTGGATAGTGGAAGACCCAATGAAATAGTATTGGGAAGGAAAATGCGTAAAAGGAAACCTAGTCAAGAGATCAACATAACAAAGAATGTAAAAGGTTGATAGTTTAATAGTTAGTGCAATGCTTAGAAAAGAGCATAATTGCAAATGTTTCACACCACAGTCTGTCAATATACCAATTTTATATCAAGTAAATATAAGTATAGACATAAAGAGCTCATGTTTTCTATAATCTTAATAAATTAAACTCCATAAAAATTCAAAATTGAAACCCTTTCGTGGATGGACTCCCCTACCTTCCTATCAAAACAAACATCCTTGATGTTTGAAACCAAATGAACATAACAAAATTCCTCTTACTTTTCCAATAACACCATATGATCATGTGCATAGCTTGGATTTGGATCATTCACAAGATGTAATGAATTTCCCCCACTTCCTCTACATTTATTCTTGCCATCAAGGAAATTAACAACATTTAGTTACATTTTCTTGGGTTATATCTAGTTTTTTTTTTAACAGGAGAGGGAAAAATCTCCATTGTTAGGTTTCAAGCATGCAATAGTTATAAAGATACACAGATGGAGAAATTTATATGATACCATTTCATGGTAACGATAACACATAGGGTATGTAAATAAGGATTTATATTTATACCTATGTTCATGTTAGTTCCAATACAATATTAAGACAAATTCCTTGCATATTATAAGAATTGAAATTACAATTATGAATGCTCCAAATATAACTCAATCTAACAACTATTCATAACTGGCAATGTGAAAATGTTAAAGAAGAATACAAAAAGTTGAAAGAAATAATTGGTCAAGAAAGATTGATCTAACTTTTCTTGGTTCGAGTGAGCCAAGAAAGATTGATCTCACTTTTCTTGGTTGTCATGGAGCAAGGTTTGATTGAATCTCAATACCCACCTAAACCCCAACCTAGAAAATGAAGAGTTAGATATTTTACTCGAATCCCTACCAAAAATAAAATACAATTGTTCAACTATGAAACTCCCAATTAGATACATCTCTTAACTTAAAGATGAAAAACAATATAATGTATCAATTCTAATCCTAAATAAGTTATTGAATGATTATGGATCAAGGCCATTAATCTGAAGAGACTTCCATCGATATTATCATTGGTACAATATTATCATATTAATGCAAAACTTAGGATCACAAGCAATATGAAATAAAAATGGAAGGTCATTAAGTTTTAGGTGGGTATGAATTGAGCCCATGATTTGGAGGTATGAATCCATCCCACAATTTGGAGATTATTCCTCAGCCCACCCAAATAAAATAACCCCCAATATTTATACTACTATGTCAAATTAAAAGCCCCCCTTGACCCCTTAATACGAGGCAATATATTTTTGAGGTTTTTAAGAGTATTCAAGCACTCAATATGAATGGACGTGATATGATATTGCCTCACTAGTGAACCCCCCGTGGGATAGCTGATGAATGATAAAACATTGAGTATAGCTTGTTCAAGATGGTTAAGTCTGAAGAGGAAGCACAGTTATATTTTGTGTTGACCTATTTTTGAGTAATTTCAACATCGCGCAGTCCTTGGATGTGCGAGTCATGTAAGCATCTGTGCTTGCAAAAGTGTTAACCATGAAGAAGGCGATCTTCGTCCAGTCCTCAGTCCACAACGCGAACCCTGCAGCGCGCTGCTCATCAGATTTGTTTAAGCACTCATCACGTGGTTGTGGAAACCTAGTTCAACAACCCCCCCATTACTTCGCCTCAGGTGAGACCTCAGTCTGTTCATAGATTGTTGCTGAAAGGGCCAGCGAAAAGGGGGTTTTGTTGGTTCCTTCAACTGAGAAGTACTTGGGTCTTTATAGAAAACCTCAAGATAGTTATGTAAGACAACAAATGGTTCTATTTCCGCTCTAAGAATCCATGATCAGTTGCCACACTTGAAAGAAGTGATGTGCTCAGAAGAAAAGGTCCCGTTGATTGCAAAAATTTGGCATCCAGACAAGAAAGAAATCTGGGCTTGGTGCGATAAGACAGAAAGAAACTTCGCAAGGAAGGAAAATAGAACTCTGCATCTCTTTGACATAGGTTGGTTGAACAAATACCTGTGGAAAGATATTCACGAAATCTTTTGGGCGTCCTTTGGAAATGAGTTGCACGAGTGGTTATCGCAGCTCGGAGAGCGCAAGAATTGTTTCAGACCAGAAGTACCGACCCAGTGGACTCTAGAGCTCATTGCGAGGCTCAAAGCAGTAGATAACCCATTTTCGCGAGCAATTGGATTTTGGGTTGACAGTATACTAGAATGCTTCATGACAGAGTTTGCTGTGGACACCCTAAAGTCCTACAACGCAGCTGAAGTACAGTTTTTGAAAGGTTTCAGAGGTAAGTACCTCAACAATTTGAGGTTATACATTAAAATGCTTTTAGCTGAAAAGGGTATTTTAAAAATGCAGTAAAGATTCCTAGAAGTTAACATCTATAGTGATTTGGACCAAGAAACAAATAATTTGAGAAGCGGAAAAAGATATAAGTATACCACTAAGAAGACTGGACTCTGTGTAGATATCGATTTACAAACCGCGCCTGATAGCCAAACTGCACCCCTATCCGCTACCTATCAGCCTGTTACACTGCAGAATACACCCATTGGAAGTACCACGCCGCCTATTTCTTAGAATCCATTAGTTCAGAACCGTCCCATTGCTAATATTCCTAATCCTCAGAGGGTTGATACCAGTAACACTGTGGGAGTGAGTACTCAGAACATTCCGACTCATACCATTCTGAATCCAACTATTCCGATTCAGAATAATCCACTTCGAAACATTCCGCGTAGTACCAATTTTACTTTTTCTACTCAGAACCCTACGCAGAACCCTATACCACCTAGGAGAAGGATGACTGATGATATTAAGCTATTGATATTCAAAGAAACAGGTATAGAAGACCCTGAGCAACATTGGTTTCTATGTGAAGCTATATGGAGTGCTAAGCAAGTTCAGGATGATGTTGTGAAGCAAGCGCAACTCATTACCACATTCAGAGATAGAGCCTTGAATTGGTTCATGAAGTATTTTGTTGGACATCAGAGAAACTTAGTAGAGATTAAGGCTGCATTATTGAGTGAGTTCAAGAAACCGAAGTCAGAATCCCAATGTATAACCGAGTTAAAGGAAATTAAGCAAAAACCTAATGAGACGGTTTGGGAATTCGACCAGAAATTTAAGACACTATTGGACAAAGTAAGTCTCATCATAGCACTGCAACAACAACAAGAATGGTTTATACTCGCGATTTTGTCCCATATCAAAATGTCGTTGATGCAACAGAAAGTGGCTTCACAGGAAGAAGCCTTGGAGATTGCGATGAAGTTGAAAGCTTGGAGAGACTAGCACTGGGATGTCTTAGATTTAGACCCATTTAGCTACCCTAACATTACAACTACAGGATATGAAGAAGGGAAAACAAGAGAGTCAAGAAGTCTGGTGTACAGGATGCAAAGGAGAAGGCCACACTAGAGAGCACTACCCTTTATTTCAAGAGTATTTTAACAATGGAGCACCGAATCCACTAAATCAGAATCAAGCACCATGGTATGAAATCTGTAAAACTAGAGGCCATAGGCCTGAAGATTGTTATCTAATACAAAAGTACGTGTGCACCCCTAAGAATTTATATTGCAATTTCTGTAAGTCAGTTGCACATGGTGGATTCAATTGTAGGGCATATGAGCTCATGTAGTAAAGGAAGCGGGACATGGAGCATATGCACGATAGTGGAGTATATAGAGTCCAAGAAGCAACTCCGCAAAAGCAAGACAATGCACAGTATGACCAAGGTGCAAATAGAAGCTGTGGAGGATTCTGCGAAAGAGGAAGAAATATTGGCCGAGGACAAGGAAGGGGAAGAGGTCAAATGATATATTACAACTGTGGCAAGGTAGGTCACTTATCTAGATATTGTACCAATGAATGTACTTCTTGTAATTACTGCAAATATTTTGATCATGCTATTGAGGTCTTCCCAGTGTTAGCGGTATAGATGCAGAAGAGAAAACAAGATGCGCCAAACCCGAACATTCAGTTGATCGCAATAGAGAGAAGGGTTGCGGATCCCTATCTCAATGTAGTGACGCGAAGTGGCGCTACAACGGGAAGTGATAGAGGAGTAGAAGCTTCGACTTCTGGAGACTTTGAAACTAAGCAGACTCCTGTCGAAATAATTTGGATCAGAAAAGATACTGGGAAAGCACCTTCCTTCAATCTAGAGAAATATAGAGAAGTGATTAAAGAAGTGTGGGAAATTTTCAAAGGACAAGCATGTATATCACCAAGAATCTCGTTGCGTAGTGAAATATCGCATATAGAGGATATGGCAGCAGCTTATGACAAAACATGCCACATGGTAGAGACAGGCACCTCTGTTGCGCAGTTCCTAAGGAGCTGCATGAAACTATTAAAGAGCCCAAACGCTATAGCAAAATTGCAAAAACTGTTAGACCAATATGAACCATAGAGCTAAATGTGAACTTCCCAGGGCATAGTTCATCACATAAAAGAACACAAAAGAACAGGCAGAGAAATGCGACTTAGCATGCATATAGGAGACTATGAGATGGATGAGATCATCCTTGAATTGGGATCTGAAGTAAATGTCTTAACTAAATAGACATGGAAGCATATGGGGAGACCAAAGTTGCTATGGTCACCCATAGAGTTGAGAATGGCCAACCAGGAGAAAGTCATACCTTTTGGAAGGTTAGCCAATGTTATTGTTGACATTGATGGAGTGCGAAGTCATGTAGACTTCGAGGTTATCGATATTGTGGATGATAGTCAGCCTTACCCAACACTATTGGGTATAGAATGGGAAATGGATAACCTCACCATCATAAACTTGAAAACAAAGAAGATGATCTTCGAAGGACAACATCTCAGGGTCATCTCATCATTGGACCCTTCAGACGAAGAAAGATACAGTGAGCCAATTCAAGAAGAATCCAGAGCTCAAGACCTGGACCACATCTACAAAATGACTATGAATGATGTTGACTACATTAATCCCATAGCAGATGGAACACTCAGTTGGCGCTATGACAACTCTTGCATATCAGACTCTGAAGAAGGACTAGAGAAATGGCAAGGTTGTATGCATGAAGTAACTGCAAGAAGATGCGTGCATATTAAAAAGCCATTGCAATGGATTCGAAAAGAGGTAAGTCCAATCCCCACCTACGATGGTTAATCTAATGTTTATTCATGTACCCAAAAATATATTGTATCAGTTGCAAATGAACATCGCATACCAGCACTAGACATGCAACTACACGAGATACCTTCCAGTTGGTGGGCTATGCATAAGGAGACATTGACCACATGGGATCAGTGCAAACGCATGATGCAGATCAAGTTCACTGAGAAGTTTGTTCTGACCTTTGGAAAATATAACGGATAGAAGGACACAAGGGATCATATTGGAATATGTTCACAAGCATGGGAGGAGAGACCATAGCCAAAATGGGTGCATCTGTTTGTGTACACACTGGAGGAGAAAACTCCAAAGAAGTGGTATCTAGACACGGAGTTGTGCAGAGAAACTATAGATTGGCCTACCCTGACTACAGACTTCCAAAAAAGTTTCAGTTTTGAAGATGACACCTCAAGTATAAACGAAGCTTTACAGATCATTAAAGAACGAGTATTTAGAGCAGAATGCCCAAGTACAAATGAGGCATTCGAGGAACTCAAAGAGAAAGTCTTTGAAGATGTAAACGTACCATTGAACCTATAGCCAGAATGGGAAAGAACGATAAAGCATGCCCTTGAATGCTATAACCTTGTTGAACATGAAGATTAACAATAAGAAAGCGATGAGGAGGATCCGTGCAATGTCAATATTTTTGAGTCAGAAGGTGCACGCGATGTAGAGGGACCCCCACTTGAAATTCCAGACATGAGTGGACCTATGAAAATAAAAAAAGTGAACATTGGCACAAGCGAAGAACCAAATTTCGCACAAATTGGCAATTACTGGGATGATGCCACGGTTGCGGAGATCACAGACCTGCTACATGAATATTAGGATTTAGTTCCAACTAAGTTAACAGAAATGAAAGGTAATTTGGGTGACGTCTGGGTTATGAAGATACCTCTCAAGCTAGGCGCAAATCCTGTTAAACAAAGAGCCTATAGAATGAATCCTCGATACAAAGAAAGAGTCAAGGAAGAACTTGATAAGATGCTCGATGCAGGGATCGTTGATCCGGTTGAATAATCTAAGTGGATAAGCCCGATGGTTATCCAAGACAAGAAAGCTAAGGGTGAGATCAAGATCTGCGTGGATCTTAGGAAGCTGAATGATGCTTCGCTACATGACCCATTTTCCACTCCTTTTACAGATGAAGTCTTAGATAATGTTGGAGGAAATGAGGCATACTCTTTTACTAATGGATTTTCTAGATATCATCAGATAGGAATTGATCCAACAGATAGACACAAGACAACCTTTGCTACTGAATGGGGGTCATTCCAGTATACAGTAATGCCTTTTGGTCTAAAGAACGCACCTGCCATATTTTCTAGAGTTGTTGTCGTAGCATTTAAGGATTTCATACATAAATTTTTAGAAGCATACTTTGATGATTGGAATGTATTTGGGTTATTGAAGAACCACTGTGAAAACCTCAGAATGATGCTAGAAAAGTACAGATAGCATCAAATATCTTTGAATTTGAAGAAGTGTGTTTTTTGTGTGCCTTATGGTATTCTGTTAGGACACATTGTGTGAAAACAAGGCTTGATGGTTGATCCTGCGAAGATCACAGTGATTGTGAACTTACCTACACCCACCTCAATGAAACAGCTTCGCACCACGTTGGGGCATACGGGTTACTACCAAAAGTTCATTAAAGGTTAGGCTTAGATAACCGAATAGGTGGAGAAGCTGTTGAAGAAAGACATGCAGATCATCTGGAATGCAGAATGTGAACAAGGCTATGACACATTAAAAGAGAAAATGGTAACTGCACCTATCCTAGTTTTTCTAGACTGGGAGAATCCGTTTCATGTACATGTTGATGCTTCATGTAGAGCACTAGGATTTGTACTCACACAACTAGGAGAGGGTGGTATTGACCATACCATTGCATTTTCAAGCAAGAATATCTCATCTACAGAAAAGAATTATATGACCATTGAGAGAGAAAGTCTAGCTATGGTCCACGCACTGCATAAGTTCATGCATTATTTGCTCGGTGCACACTTCTCTATGTACATTGACCATTCAGCTTTGAAATACCTGGTCAACAAGGCGGTGTTAGGGGGAGAATCTGCAGATGGTTGTTACTCTTTCAGGAGTATGACTTTGAAATTGTAGATAAGCCAGGCAGATCAAACTTAGGGCTTGACCATCGGTCAAGAATTGAGTCAAGAGAGGAACCCACCAATCCTGAAGACAGTCTATCTGACACATAGTTATTTGCTATACAGATCGCAGTTGACTATTATAAATACATTGTTGATTTCTTGACTACTGGATTAACACCGAAAGAGTTTACTATGCAACAGAAGAAGCGGTTGGTAGTAGGAGTAGCATACTTCACCATAATCGGGGGACAACTATACAAATTGGCCTCAAATGAAGTGCCGTGTGTACTAGAGCATGAAAATCCATTCATTCTTGCTAAGGAACATTCAGGTGTCTCAGGAGGCCACTACGCAGGAACAACCACTATGCATAAGATATTGTGAGTAGGGATATGGTGGCCTACTATCCACAAAGATGCAAAGGAATATTTCCAGAACTGCGATGTCTGTCAAAGGATAGGAAATCCGTTGCATAGAGATGAAATGCCTTTGAATCCACAGTTGACACTTCAAGCATTTGAAAAACTGGAAATTGATTTCGTGGGACATGTAAACCCACAAGGAAAAAGAACTGGTGCAAGATATATTATTACTGCTACTGATTATCTCACCAGATGGGAAGAAGCGAAGCCAGTGAAGGACTGTAGCGCATTCACTTCTGTGCAGTTCATCTTTGAGAACATCCTTACTAGGTTTGGATGCCCAAAGATTTTGATGAGCGATTAAGGCACTCATTTTCTGAATAGAACTATTAAGTCCCTAACTGAAGAGTTCCACATTCATGATCAGAGGAGTACGCCATATCATCCACAAGCAAATGGAACTGTGGAATCTTTCAATAAGGTATTGGAGAATGCGCTAACTAAGATATGCAATGTGAATAGGGATGACTGGGATATGCGCATTCCAGCTATATTATGGGCATACATAACTACTTGCAATAAATTGACTAGCCATACACCTTTTAGCTTGACCTATGGACAGGAAGCAGTGATGCCTATGGAGTATATTGTTCCCAGCTTGAGAATAGTTTCATTTACAAGCATGGAAGATCAAGAAGCACTAGAAGAAAGGCTTACACACTTGGTTCGATTGGAGAAAGATCGATTCATTGCAGGCTTTCACGAGCAAGTGTAGAAAGATAGAGAAAAGGCATGGCATGATATCCATATCAAGAAGAAGTCCTTTCAGGTAGGTGATTTAGTCCTCCTATATGATAGCAAATTTACGAAATTTCCTGGAAAGTTTAAGATGCATTGGTTTTGTCCATATACTGTTGTACATGTTACTAACTCTGGCGTAGTTCAGTTAGCCACGTTAGCTGGAGATGATCTACTTGGATTAGTAAATGGAAGTAGGCTAAAACCATATTGGGATAGCCATACTTTGCAAAACCCTTTGTAGAGTGAAGCCACGAAGTTTAAAAAAAAAGAGAGAAAAAGAAAGAAAAGAAGAACCGCACAGCTCGAAGCTCAAAAAAGTAGCTGCACAAATCCAATGAAGCATAGAAGGTTCAAGTTTAGGACCGAGAAGCTTGACACAGTGAAGTAATTGTGTTGGAGTAGTGACTATCCACCGCGTAGTTGGATGCAACGATCTAGAAAACTAACCGTTAGAATGTCAGCCACAAATATAGCCGTTATACAGTACTTTTGCCGACAATCGCTTGTGCATTTAACATAGAAATAACCATTCTGAATGAGTTAATGAAGCAAAGGACCCAAATCCGTGAAGGATTTGACCAACGAACATGTCATTTAATTATTTTCTAGCCATTGAGAGGCATGGCTAGGCCTCGTTGTGCCTATAAATACTCTTGTATTTGGACTCATGAGCATTACCGAGACTCTAGAATTTTCTTGCGAGCCATACTTTGAAATTGTTGACAGTTAGTGAGCAGTGATCTTGTAATTCTGTAATGAGCATCGAGTGAATGTCCGAAATTTCATCCATTGAAGAAGAATTCATAGTCAAGGAAACTGTGAAGGTGTTTAAATACAAAGGGATTGAAGCATTGATGAGAACCCCTACCAAGAAAGTGGTTATAGAGCATGGTCAAAGCTCCCGAAGATCACCAAGGCACACAACTATTATGCAAGACAAGGGAAAAAACCTGGCCATGGAGAAGATGAAGCCAAAGTTGGTGAGCTCCACAGCACTATAAATTCCGCTGAGCAAAAAAGAAATTCCCTTAACGTTAACGCCGTAGTATATCTCATCACACACAAGAGATGCACCATCCGTTAAGCTACTCAATAATGTTAAGTATGAGATTCTGATTCCACGGATGTCAAAGCATGTACAAGTAGAAGGAAATATGTTGGGAAAAATTCCAGAATGCAAGTTTGAAGACTTCGACCTGCTTCAGATGCAGAAAGACTCAGTTGAACCAAAGTTCCCATAGTTTTAGCCAAATAAATATATGGGATGGAAGGATGTAAAAGGAAACTCTGTGTTAGTTGCACAGAACTGGCTAAGTGGAGTAGTCGAGTCAGGGTTGCTCAACCTGTTGAGACTCCCTCACTTTGACCGAACACCAGAATTGAATGCAGTGGTGAGCACTCTTAGCTCATGCACCAAGGCTATCTTTGGATTGATCATAATGTCGACCTAAACATTGATTTGATCCACCGGATTACTAGTTTAACCAAGAGAGGCGAGGACCCCAAGCAATGTTTTTTAGGCAAGAGCCGCGATAAGCAGTTCACTGCGAAGATGAAGAAGGCACAGCCTGTTGTCAAAGGAAAAAGAGGATATGTCACAGATGATATAGATGATGATGCTATGCAGTTTGTCTCACAACTGCTAGAAGCAAAAATTTTGGGAAAAGCAAGACCTTTGGAAGTACCCACGGGCGCAGTGCTCCTTGGGGCAAAGGCCGCGATAGGAGGAAGGTTTAATTGGTGTCAGTACCTACTAAATGAGTTTCTAGAAGAGCTTAATGACATGCAAACACATGGTAGTAACTTCCACTATACATGGTTGATAGTGATGATTTCCTTTGTAGGGTGAAAGGACGCAAAACATTACATTGGCCTAAACACTAACAACAGTGATTATAGAGGATCCCGTTATGCAAACCTTTGGGCGAATTCAATATCAAAAAGATAGCACACGTCAGTTGAAGTCTTCTACACTGATTACCAGTAGCTACGTGAAGCCATTATCGCCACGCCATGGATATCAAAAGAGGTAACGGCTAAGTATATTCGCACCATCAATTTTAAAGCTAATTTGAATTCTATATTTATTTCAGCAAAGGCTCAGTTGAAGAACCCTGAATTGTTCCAAGGAAGCTACCACATGAACAAGGAATATATTGACACAATTATGAAGGAATGGATCCCTGAGTTCAAATTCGAAGGGATGGTGGAAATGGAAAGTGACTCCGATGAGACTAACCGAATCCCTACACTTATTGTTGAAGAGATATGGACGGGAAAAAGGAAGGAATCCAAGAGTCCTGTACAACAAAAGGTACAGAAGAAGCAGAAGCAGAAGCCAGTAAGGGCCAGTTCGAATCCAAAATCCATGATGATGATGACGAGATGATCTCATCTACAGTAACAACGTAGATGGAATACCTAATGACTACCAAAGAGAAAAATAATGATGTAATTCAAAAGAGTCTACAGAAGAATCTGACCACCCTACAAAACATTACCTAAAATATTGAACAAATCCAACGTTGCTTACCCTTTCCGCGAGACTTAGAATCAGAAGGGAATTCAAGGGGTACTTCACAACCAAAGACAATGCCTCTATCCCTGACTTTTCCATCGAAACCACGCATAGTCAAACTTGATCCACTGAGTGTAAGATTACCACCGCACAAATAGTTAGATTTGGGTGAGCAGGATATCTAGCATGTGGAAGTTGACATCTTGGTACTGCCAATGGAGGGTCTACATGATCTGCACCTGCAAGTCATGGAGGAGATCCATGAGAGAGATGTAGTTGCTCGGAACTAGCACCATGAATTAGTTGCAAACTATAAGCAATTGCAGGAATCTAGCTCATAGAGATCCATGCAACTTCAAGATGAGCACGACCGAAGAATCAGATTAGATTCTACGGTCGATGCAGTAGTCATGGAGATACCTGAATGCAACGAGCAGCAAGAACCTGTGGACATTTTCATTAAGATCGGCGAGGTGGTCATCGATATTAAGTCTAGAATGAAAGATATGGAGATTAATTACGAAGGAAAGATTGTTTCCTTGGAAGTGTAGAATCAGCCGAAGACACCACCTGATCAGCAACAGGTTCAGGCAAAGGAAGTGAAAGCTACAGTAGAAAGTATAGCTTATGATGTGGCTAAGTGTCAAACTCTGTTAGATGAGGCAACAAAAACATTTACTACCCTGGAAGAGAATCCATAGTTGTCGGAAATCCAAAGTGCTTTGAAGGATAGGCAGACTGCATGGGAACTGCTGGACGTGGAGTTCAAGGCCCTTCAGCCAAAAGACCAAATTCGCAGATATCCAGAAGTTAGGGGATTGAAGAAATAATTGTGAGTACTGCAAGAGTAGGAGATTGAAGTTAGAGATAAGTCACAACCCCTGTAACAAAGAGCGCACGAACTCACACAAAAAATTGAATAAAAGTTGAGGGACTCAGCTAAGGACAAGATTTCGTGCAAGAAAAAGCTGATGATTAAATGTGGATTAAATAACAACTGATGTGTTGGAGACCGTTAAGAAAATTGAGCAGGAAACCAAGGAAGAGGGTGCCAAGTTGACTGCAACATACCAAGAGTTTGTTGCGAAGTTAGCTCCACAGGAGGAAGAACAACTAAGAGAAGTAGAGCTTAAAGGTGGCTTTGGGATGAGCCACATGTCAGTGTTAGGGGCCTGTTGGGCCCGGCCCAAGTGGGGCATTTTTGTGCAAGTCAAGTTTTGTAACTGTGAAGTGGAGAGTAGTTCAGATGAAGAAATTTTGGCTATCAGTTTTTGGGGAGCTGCGAGATGAGTGCAACGCAATATCGGCAGGATGGGAACCACACAGTTGAGGACCAGTTCTGCGAAGTAGCAACGCCACGATGTGCTAGCAGGGAACCCGTTTTGGGTAAAGAATGAAGGTAAGGTCAGCTGGGTGAAAGAGACCTATTTTTGGTAAAAAATGACATGATTACCAAGTAGGTGGGTAGGGAGTAAGGATGAAGGAAAGCGACCGGTCATACGCACGGAGGAAGCACAATGTGAACCAACCGCATAATGTCGTTAGAGAAGGGACAACCAGGTGAAAGCGACAGTCGGCATGTGGTTGACAGGGCAGGCTGAAAGTGATGTGACCATGCACACAGGATGGCCACGATAGAAGATTCGCTACCGGAAGCCAGCATTCTGGTTAAGGGAAAATTGCGACAGTTTTGGGAAACCTTAGGGTTTTTGCCTGCGTGTTGTAGAGACATGACCTACGACCATGATATATAAATGGCACCAATTTGCAAGGAAAAGGGCTAATTTGTATAATATTGAAATGTAATTGCTGAATCCGAGTGATACTATGTTGTTGAAAGCCATTGTAAAGGCTCTGTAATCTATGTGCGTACAGGCCTACTGAGAGAGAAGAGAGTCTGTATCTAAGTGCATAGAATGGAACTCTTCTACCATTCCCAAAGACTAATACAAGAACAGTTGTTGTGGACGTAGATGTCGGTTGTGGAGCCAGATATTCTAGTCTCATAGATGATATTGTATCAACCGTGTTTGTACCCTAGTTTTATATGATATGTAGGTGGACTGTACGGTCAACCCTGCGGGGGGGTGTGGGGGGGCATTTCCCCCCACGGGGTTCTAGGGGGGATGATCCCCCCTGGCTGGGGGGTCTGGGGTCCAGTGGTCCTTGAGAAATGGGGGTTCGGGGGCAACGCCCCCAAAGAAAATTTTTGGGGCTGTTTTCACCAGTTGTTTTGCAGGCCCATGGTTTTGGGTATGCCATAGTATTTTCCAATTGTATTTCCCTTATAAAATAAAGACATTGTAATACGGCTAGGGATGATGATGTATTAGGTTTTATGCATTGTAAATATCTCTGAGATTAGGAGAGAGACTGTGCAACAGAGAAGAGGAAGTGCAGCGGTTGTGCTGCAGGTTGTATCCCTTCACCTTGCTGGACGGTAATAATAATAAGGACTGGGAAATTCAGTGTGGACGTAGCCCAAGTTGGGTGAACCACGATATATCTGTGTCTCTCTTGTAATGTGTATGTGTGATTATATTTGCATTGATGTTTATTTTTATTGCTCTGCGATCCTATTTTTCTAACAATTGGTATCAGAGCCAAAGGTCTATTTGGTAGTTAAACCTGCAGGAAGCTAGGGTTTCTGGTTCGAGTGGGAGGAATGGCAGAAGAAGGAAATTTTAAGGTCGAGAAGTTTAATGGCCAAAAATTCGGGTTATGGAAGATGCAAATGGAGGACTATCTGTACCAGAAGGATCTATTCCTACCATTGGAAGGAAAAGCAAAGCAGCTGATGGCTATGAAGGACAAAGAATGGGAGGTTCTTGGTAGAAAGGCTCTGGGAACAATACGGTTGAGCCTGGCTTCATCGGTGGCTTTCAATATCTCAAAAGAAACGACAACAGAGGGTTTGATGAGCGCATTGGGTAAGCTGTATGAAAAAACCTCGGCCTCCAACAAGGTATTTCTAATGAAGCATTTATTTAATATGAAGATGTCTGAAGGTGGATCTATTACTGATCATTTAAATGAGTTTAATACGGTTACAAATCAGCTAAGTTCTGTAAGTGTGAACCTTGATGATGAGGTTAGGGCTCTTCTAATCTTGTGTTCATTGCCAGAAAGTTGGAATAGCTTGGTCATGGTTGTAAGTAACTCTATCTCTGGTTCAAACACCTTGAAATTTGATGATGGTATTGGTGTTATTCTTAGCGAGGAAATGCGAAGAAAAAGCACAGGTGAGACATCAGGTAATGCGTTGACCATGGAGAGCAGGGGAAGACAAAAGGAGAGAGGAAAGAGCCAAGGTAATCGTGGAAAGTATAAAATGGGTAGATCCAAGTCCAGAATGGGAAAGATAGAGTGCTGGAAGTGTGGAAAGAAAGGACATCTGAAGAAAGACTACAAATCTCTAAACAAGAAAGGAGATGCATAGAAGGAAACTACCCAGGAAGCAAGTGTAACAGGTGATGTGTTACAAGATGCTTTGACTCTTACATTAGATAATACTAGTGATTATTGGGTAGTAGATTCAGGAGCTTCATGTAATGCTGCACCCCATAGGAAATACTTTCATGAGTATGTTCCTGGCGACTTTGGACATGTTTTATTGGGTGATGGTGAGCCATGTAAAATTGTTGGAATGGGTAACGTATGGATAAAAGTTAAGAATGGAACTGATTGGTTGTTGAAAGAAGTTAGACATATTCCTACTATGAAAAGAATTATGATCTCAACAGGGCAGTTGGGAGATGGCGGCTGTCTATCTACGTTTGGAGAAAAGTGGTGGAAGATCACTAAAGGATCATTGGTGATAACAAAAGGAGACAGAGTAGGTACATTGTATTTATGTCCTCATAATACTGACCATTCTATCTATTTAGCTTCCACAAGAACAGATACAGCATTGTGGCATCATAGGCTTGGCCACATGAGTGAGAAAGGGATGCAGATTCTCCACTCAAGGAAGTTGCTGCCGGATTTGAAGCAGGTAAGTTTGGAATTCTGTGTAAACTGTGTTTATGGAAAATAGAAGAGAGTCAGATTTCTCAGGGTTGGGAAACAGAAGAAGAATGAAAAAGTAGAGCTTGTGCATATAGATGTATGGGGACCGGCTTAGGTACAATCTCTTGGTGGCTCTCATTATTATGTTACATTTATTGATGATGCAACCAGAAAAACTTGGGTTTATTGCATTAGACAAAAATCTGATGTGTTTGCTACTTTTAAGAAGTGGAAACCTTTGGTTGAGAATGAGACAAGAAAAAGATGGAAGTGTCTCAGATTTGATAATGGAGGTTAGTACTGTGGCAAGGAGTTTGATAATTACTGTTCATACCATGGGATTCATAGAGAGAAGACAGTCCCATGAACACCACAGGAAAATGGTGTGTCATAAAGGATGAACAGAACGATCATGGAGCGTGCAAGGTGTATGAGACTGCATGCAGGGTTTCCATTACAGTTTTGGGCAGATGCTGTAAATATTGTTGTTTATTTATTAAACAGAGGACCTTCAAGTGCTTTGGATGGTGGTATTCCAGAGGAAGCATGGACAGATAAAAAGGTAAACTACTCATTTCCGAGAACATTTGGTTGTGAAGCATTTGACTATATTGATAAAGAAAATAAAACAAAGCTTGAATCTACATCCAAGAAATGTACCTTTATTGGATATGGGGTTGATGAATTTGGTTATAGTTTATGGGATTATGAAAATAACAAAATCATCAGGAGTAGAGATGTGATATTCAATGAAAAGGTCATGTATAAAGATAAGTTGCAGGGAAAGAAACAGGAAAAGAAAAACACAGATTACATAGTGCTTGATGAAATTAAAGAAAATGAAGTTCTGAAGGTGGCAGAAAATCAAGAGCAGCAGCAAATACCTGAAACTCCTGCAACTGTATGAAGATCTACCAGGTTAAGTAGACTCCCTGAATGATACTCTCCTTCAATGTATTATTTATTGATGACTGATTCTGGTGAACCAGAATGTTATGAAGAAGCAATGCAGGAGGAAACTAGAAAGAAGTGGGAGCAAGGCATGAATGAGGAGATGGACTCATTGGTAGGAAACCAGACTTGGGATTTGGTTTAGTTGCCTGCTGGTAAAAGAGCATTGCAAAACAAATGGATTCACAGGTTGAAGGAAGAAGAAGGAGGTAAGAAGAAGTACAAGGCCAGACTTGTTGTAAAGGGGTTTGCATAGAATAAAGGTATAGATTTTGATGAAATATTTTCTCCTGTTTTTAAGATGACTTCAGCTAGGACTATCTTAAGTCTAGTGCCGGTAGAACATTTGCATCTTGAACAGTTAGATGTAAAAAAAACCTTCCTCCATGGGGATTTGGAGGAATAAATATATATGCAGCAGCTACAAGGATATGAGGTCAAAGGTACGGAGGATCTGGTATGCAGGTTGAAAAAGAGCTTGTATGGCTTGAAGCAAGCTCCAAGGCAGTGGTATCTAAAGTTTGACAGGTTTATGACAGAACAAGGTTATAGTAGATGTCATTCTGACCACTGTGTTTATTTCAAGAAGCTAGACAATGGAAGATATATTATCTTATTATTGTATGTGGATGACATGCTTGTTGCAGGGTCTGACATGCAGGATATAAATGTAATCAAAAGAAAGCTAGCTAATTCATTTGCGATGAAGGATTTGGGTGCTGCAAAGCAAATCCTTGGTATGAGAATAACGAGAGATAGGAAAAATCGCAAATTGACATTGTCTCAAAGTGAGTATATACAAAAGGTGTTGGAGAGGTTCAGAATGCAGAATGCAAAACCTGTAAGTACACCTTCGGCTAGCCATTTCAGTCTAAGTAAGGAAATGTGTCCGAAGACACAAGAAGAGACAGATTACATGTCCAAGATTCCCTATCAATCAACAGTTGGCAGCTTGATGTATGCCATGGTGTGCACAAGACTAGATATTGCACATGCAGTGGGAGTTGTGAGCAGATATATGAACAATCTAGTTAAAGAACATTGGACGGCAGTACAATGGATTCTTAGGTATTTGATAGGTACTACCACTGAGGCATTATGTTTTGGAGGTTTAGACACTGTTCTACAGGGATATGTTGATGCAAATATGGCAGGTGACAAGGATAGCAGGAGGAGCACCACAGGGTATGTGTTTACTATAGGTGGAATAGCAGTAAGCTGGATTTCGAAACTACAGAAGGTTGTTGCACTTTCAACAATAGAAGCAGAGTATGTTGCCATTACAAAGGCTAGTAAAGAGATGATTTGGTTACAGAGGTTTATGGAGGAAGTGGGTAAGAAGCAGAAGGATAGCAGATTGTATAGTGACAGCCAGAGTGCCATTCACCTTGCAAAGAACTCAGCATTCCATTCCAGGACTAAACATATACAGCTCAAGTACCATTTCATACGCTCTGTTCTGGAAGATGAATTGTTAAAGATGAAAAAGATACATACTAGCCAGAATCCTACAGACATGTTCATAAAGGTAGTGACCAAAGAGAAACTGAGTTCGTGCTCGGTTTCAGTTGGCCTTCTAACATGAAGATGAAGAGGAGAAATTTTTCAAGTCCAAGTCCAGCAAGTGCGGCATCAGTGGAGTTTTTGTGATCACTCTCCAAGTGGGAGATTGTTGGTTATGGAGCCATATCTTCTAGTCTCATAGATGATATTGTATCAACCGTGTTTGTACCCCAGTTTTATATGATATGTAGGTGGACTGTACAGTGACCCCACCGGTGGGGGTGTGGGGGGGCATCGCCCCCCCACGGGGTTCCAGGGGTATCATCCCCCCTGGCTGGGGGGTCCGGGGGCCAGCGGTCCTCGAGAAATGGGGGTTCATGGGAAACGCCCCCGAAGAAAATTTTTGGGGTTATTTTCGCCAACTGTTTTGCAGGCCCATGGTTTTGTGTATCCCGTAGTATTTTCCCATTGTATTTCCCTTATAAAATAAAGACATTGTAATACAGCTATGGATGATGATGTATTAGGTTTTATGCATTGCAAATATCTTCTGAGATCAGGAGAGAGATTGTGCAATAGAGAAGAGGAAGTGCAGCAGTTGTGCTGCAGGTTGTATCGCTTCACCTTGATGGACAGTAATAATAATAAGGACTGGCAAATTCAGTGTGGACATATCCCAAGTTGGGTGAACCACGATATATATGTGTCTCTCTTGTAATGTGTATGTGTCATTATATTTGCATTTTTCTTTATTGTTATTGCTCTGCGATCCTGTTTTTCTAACAATAGCTCCCATCCTGGGGGTGACCCATGTTAAATTCCTATGTTGTGTGATTGTTTACATGCTTGCATCTGTTTATTTGCTTACAATGAATGCTTAAGATTTGGCTTATCAATTTATGTGTTTACTTTTATATGTATTCGCCATAAGGAATGAGATGGGAGTAATATGTTAAGTATCACATGGATGGATGAATCATAGATGTATAAGTATTTCCAAGTTTGAATGAATGCATAAGTCTCTTGGATAAATACTTAAGTAGGTAGAGTTTGCGCTGTGCAACTCCCTCGAAGCACAGCACTGGAAGTGTGCAGTATTTTGTGTTCTGTCATATTGTATAAACCATAAGATAAATAACATAGGACAACTAATGAATGGATAAAATGTTAATTATAGCTTGTTGAAGATGGTTAAGTCTAAAGAGGAAGAGTATTTATCTATTGCACTGTCCATTTGTTGAGTAATTTCTGCACTGCACAGTCCTTGGATGCGCGAGACATGCAAGTGTTTGTGCTTAGCGAAGTGTTAACTGCGAAGAAAGAGATCTTCACACAGTCCTTAGTCCGCAGCGCGGTGCTCATCAAATCTGTTTAAGCACTCATCACATGGTTATGGAAACATAATTCCACAACCCCCCCATTACTTCACATCAGGTGAGACCTCAGTCTGCTCGCAGATTGTTGCCGAAAGGGCCAGTGAAAAGGGGTTTTGTTGGTTCCTTGAACTGTGAAGAATCTGGGTATTTATAGAAAACCTCAAGACATTTATGTAATCCAACAACCGGTTTTTCAAACATGTCTCTCAACAATCGCTCTAAAACTTCACAGAAAGACTCTCTGAACAAGGACCCAGACTTCAGCATCTTTTTTGACACCAGTGATAAGATTTCAGAAACTTACCAGCTTGATTGGTCCATGGTTTACTCTATTTTTGATAATGATGACCTATTTGATATTCAGGACGACTGGATAGCTTATGAAATAATTAGGGATTCCCAATGCCATTCCATAGCATCCAGGACTGCTAGACTTCCCTATACTAATGCGGTCAAGTGGATTATCCACCATGCCAACCCTAAGGACCGGTCTTTTAATGATAGCACAGGGTCTCAACTAACCACATTCCACCCTGAGGTTTTTATTAGATCATATGCCCTAAAACCTGTTGTTCAACCCCTTAATCCTGCATTCATGAATTCGCAATAACCAAGTATATTTCAATGAAATGTTGAAGTCTTGGATGCACAAACTGGCTATTTTCATTCCTAGGGCTAACAGTTCGTATCCTCTTTCATGGTTTAAGGAACCTTACTCCCTGCTGGAAGCCATTCTTAGCAGGATTTATGGCCTTCATAATTTTTAAGTGTTTAAGTCTGAATGGGAACCCATGGCTCATCATATCTTAACAACCGGGGAGTCATTTCCCCGGGCTTCAATTTTGTCAGCAGAACTGAAAATGACCATTGAAAAATAACATAAATCGACAACTTCCAAGAAGCCACACTTCTTTTTCTCAACCTATGTGATCGATGTCTTTTGCACAGAGTTCCAATATCCCAACATGGGATGGAATTGGACTCCATCATCCCCTTTTGTTCATATTTATTGTTCAACACTCTAGGAAAGCAATTATGTGCCCTTGCTGTATGACATTTGTGACCACTTCTTTGGAGCTTTCTATTTTCAGATATTTAGAGAAGAAGCACCTTCTTTCTTAGTTGATGCCAAAACTTTTATTGATACAATTGTTAATTGGTATGTGGGAGATTCTTTCTCATATATCAGAGTCTGGGGAAGCATCACTGTTCACCTACTACCTAGAATAGTTCCAAGCATGTTGGTTATTGAGGAATTTTCTTATCAAACTGCTATTGATGGGGTTTACCGCAAGGATACTGGTCCCAAAAGAAAGGGATGGCCTAAGTTTCCTTTAAATCTAGGACCTTGGGTTATCCTAGCTTCAACCCGGGCTTTAGTGCTGGGAGATAAGATTATTTCTTTGAAATTGGGGTATGCTCCCAAAAGGATGCATGATCCTAAAGGTTTTCTCAATGCTCATTTCAAGCAGAATCATATGAAAATTGGTTATGTTTATGAAAATCTTCCATATGAATCTATTTACCACGGGATCAATACTTTCTTTGAAGTCTTGGCAAAGGCCAATATCAAAGATTAACATAATCTCATAATTCGGTACCAACATTACCTAAAAATGAAGGTTTTCAGCTACAGAAGAATGGAACTCAAGCTAGATGAGAAAACAAGGAAAGAAAAGGAAGCAAAAAAAGCTCATAAAGCAAACACTTCACTAATGCTCACTTATCCATATGGGGACAAAGGAAAATTCCTTATGGAAGAATCTCTAAAGTTGCAGACTGCTACAAAAATAAAAGTATTAATGCAATCATCCCAACAATTAAAGCAAAAATTAGCACAGATGACTTCGGTGCTGGATACCCAAGTAGTTGCAGTGCCTAAACCCACTACTCATGTTCAAGTGGCTGCTACAGCTAACTTGATTGCTGATGTTCAATTAATAGCTAAGGGAAAAATAACTAAAAGACAACAGGTTCAAACTCTTGCCTCCCAAATTCCTAATATGCTAAATATAGAAGATAGTGATGTGGAAGATGAGATACTTCCTCCAGTTCCTGTGATAGAAGAAGCAACTGAGAATTATCAGACAAGGGAAGATCTGTTGAATAACATAACAATGAATGATCCTTTTCTTGATCAACAGTTTCTTGAAACCACCACCACTGCTGACACTACAACTTTAGCACTTCTACTCTCATCCATTGAAAATATTTCAACTTTATCCTATGGTGTAACACCACCATCCACCATATACCAGTTGTTTCATACACTAACCACCCTTACTGCTCCACTTCCTATCCTGTCAATTCCACTTCACATTCCACCACCAATAGTGGCAGAAATCCAGTCTTCCACTGTCTCTCTGCCATCAACATCATTTTCTTCATCACCACTGGCCAATGATGTCTAGGTCCCAAATGGTCCTTCCTCACCATCATCTACTGATGCATCCATTCCACTTTCTAAAGTTCTTACATCAATTTATGTCCCAACCTCTGTACCATCAGTCCCAGAAAGTATTCTTGCTACACCAACCAGTTCTCAAATCACTGTGCCAATTACTAGCTCCACTGTCACCCAGACGACTCCATTGGTTTCAACACCAGGTACTACTACATCATTTACTAAGCTGGTAACGGATTTTGAAGAAGACATGGTAGAACTGTTAACACCCAAATCGACCCTCAGGTTGTAGGAAGGGGGTTTCGGGGTAACCACTAACCAATCTTTGGACTGTTATTATTAATCGAATCCAGTCTGATAGGGATCTCTCAATAAACCAATGAAACACTGGAAATAATCAACATCACCAATCATGAAAAAGGACACCAGCATTCATTCCTCAAGATGTTCTATTTAAACATATGTAGAAGGTCAGTTTTCTGTAGGGAAAAATTAACTTCTATGAACCATTGGTTGGAGAACAGCAGGTATTTATTTTGGGCAATGGAGTCAATTTAAGTATAACATAAACATCATCATCAAATGCTTAGCGGATACATTTACACAGAGGCAAGGTAGCAACCAACTAGTAGTCAAAGTGATTTAATTGGTGAAAAAGAAGAAAGATGCACAGTCCATTGATATAAGGCATACACAGATGAATCCTATACCAACTTTAGTAGAAATATTTCGTGAAATACTCGATAAGAAATGAACAAGGCATAATCTCTATAAATCTCATTCAGATGCTACACTGAACCAAGTACGAAGGAAAGTAAACAATATGGATTGAGAATGGAAAGAAACACATATCACATAGGAAAAGGAGAAACATACTACCAGACCAATTACACAGGAATCTCTGTAAAACATACGTAAGCTTTTGACAACTTTATTCAAGAAATATCTCAGAATAATAACAGTAGACAAAATATGCAAAGCTCCAAAAGTTCTCCACACTTTTCCATTTGAAATTACATGGAACTTATAGAGGCCCGGAGTCTAATACTCGGCCTATTTTGAAACATAAATTAGTTACAATATAGGGACACCTCATCATAGCTCAGATATCACTATCACAAAACAGAAAATACAACAAGAGAAGCTTAACCATTTTCTTGCTCGATTAACCTCTCCTCCTCCTTTAACCTAAAAATATAGGAAATATTACATATGTGTCCTACCTTTAACAGACTAATTAAGACAATGAACGGAATATTATAGACAAAGGACTGTCCTAACCGCGGATTCACAAACGGCCTTGTGATTCGAAGAAATCCTCTACTTTCAATGATATGTCAGCCTGTGGTGCATTACCTGGAAAGACAGGTGTTGTTCTTTTAGTAGAGAGTACCAAATCGTGAACTATTTCTGCATCTAGTTGACCGCTCTGTTTGGCTTTGTGGCTCTCCTTCTTCGTTCTTTTCCAACTTCCTTTGGACACTTGTCCTTCATCAAGATTCTCATCTCCGCTGGCAGAAATGGGTTCTACGAGGTCAAGTACCGGAAGAGGAGGAAGGGTATAATTTTCCTCCATCTCATCCCACATTTTCTTTGGCATGAATATCACTTCACTTTTCCATGCTTTCTCCATTAGCCAATAGTAACAGGGGGAGTGGTCGTACTGTCCGGTGCACCATCTTTTTGTTATGCCAATAGTAGATAAAAGACGTGAAAACCTTATCCATAACTGTTGTGATGATGATGGTAGCTATAAATGGTTATGATTGTCATGATTTCTACAATTGGGTAACTGAAGTGCTCTAAGGTCTGAACTGACCTTCCGCATGCTCCATGACGTTGTCCCAAATAGGAAACGTAGCCAATGATGATGCAAAAAGTGCATGCCATCATACCGGTAATCCTCTGGGATAATACTCGACTTTGCAGGTCCTTCCCCCTGACATCCCGCATGTGACAATACTTAATCTCAAGTCTTTTCCACATGCTCTGAAAAACGTCGGTCATCTTACTTTCACCACCTTTCAAGCCAACTTTTAATCCATGTGAGGGACCTTCTTCCCTTCTTTACCTTCTTTTCAAACTTTTCTCGTGCTTCCACACATCTGCTAGCTTCTTAGTCATAAGCATCCAGCACCTTTAGGATGCCTATAACCTTCTGCAAAATCCCACCTCCATCTTAGTAAGGCTGGGATCAATGTCTTCTTCCCTTACCTATCTCAATCTTTTCACTTTATCTGAAAACTCGGCCTGAAGCCATTAGTATCTAAGGAAGAAACTGCCAGTGAGAGGATACCTTTGGTCAGAAAATCTCCCATGTTGGGGTTTGATTTCGGCCCACTTGTGCTTTCGAACAGACCAACCGCTACATTGAACCTTTGCCATGTCGGGGGACTATTCTTATTTTCCAGGTCGGGTCCATGACGGGGAATTACAGAAGTTTGGTGACCTTCAAATGGACTTTGATGAAATAGGACAACCTCCGATATTCTGGGAATGGTTAGGGTGTTCTGGATAAAGGCAGGGTCGATACTACAGACGATTTTAGACTTCTTGGAGTTTATTATTACTCGTTGGGACTCTGAGTAGTTTGTTGAGCACCATGACATGAACTCAGGGAACGGCATAATCTGTTCTAGACAAAAGAAAATGAAAAAGGACTGATGGACCCTATGGACATCTACCCCTTGCTCAAGCAGAGCTCTTAGCCTTCCTTTAATATCTGGTATAGGGAGCCAAAGGCCTGGGTCGTAAATGTCACAATCTTTGTCTTCTAGGGTTACTCAGACTTTAGAGCTAGCAGAAGCCTGTTCTTCTATCATTTTATAGCTAGAAAACACACTACACATTGAAAACAGAGAAGTTTGGGACCCTACCTGTCACAAGAAAAGCTTGAGAGTGACCTTTTTCCCTGTCGTCCTCTTCGGCTTCTGTGCTTCCAGAAGCTTCCAACTCCGACATGTCCAAGAACAAAATGTTTATTCTTCTCATGCTGTGCTATATATATAAAACCCTTTTTCGTTTAACTTCTACCCACTTTTTCCAGCTGTCCCTTTCTCTTATCCATCGATCTGCCGGGTGTTATCTCTGATCCATTGATTCAAGCCTTTATTTAACCTTTTTTTATTTGACCTTTCTTCATCTCAACCATAGGATCTTTTATTGGCTTTAAATCCCAGCCGTCGATCATATCCAACAATGGTTTTGCGACTCGACCTTTGGTTTTGGATTACCACTTAGCCCTCCTCGCAAGGTGTTTAGAAGGTGACACGTGGGAGATGGTATACAATCTCGCAACCACCCTCCCTGCTTATATGGAGTGCTCTTTTACCTCACGAGAACCACTAGGGATCGTTGATCTTTCCTCTGACATATCTACGGCGGGGAGTCACCCAGGTGTCTAATTTTTAGTACCTTTGTAGGTGGAGCCTACTAACATCCGCGAGCCGTAGATCTGACTTCTTTTGTTGCAAGTCATTGATCTTCTTTGATCCTTGTGCTGATGTAACCATATGTCTTATGCACCATCAGATTCATGGCTATGTGATCGCACCATTGATATTATTTCTTATTGCTCCACTATGGTGGTATTGCAAGCCCTTTGGTGGTTTTTGTTTATCGCTGAAACACTCCTGCGAGAGTTCCTTTGGCTGCAACCTGTCTAGGCGGTATGCCTCTCGCGACCACTCTCTTGCATTCCTTTCGCACATTTTCTCAATGCGAGGATGATCTATGGATCATGGATCTCTTTCGCGCCTCGGATCAACGGTTGGAAAATGTCCGCTCTTTATCTTATACTTTATTTCTCATCGGACTATAGGTTATCATCATTTTCACCCATTTTCATTATTCGGGCTACCTCCTTAGGCTCAAAGTGCTCAAACCCTTCATCTTTCTCATCATTTCCCTTCTTACTTAGATATTTTCTTGGCTTTAGCAACCTGGACTTGAATAGAGAAGGGGTTTTAACCATCTTTTCACAGAGCCTACCCATGGGGATAGTCTTAGGATTAGGATTTTGGGCAAAAATTTATGGGTGCCAACAACTGGCTCCAACCGGGGATGCTATCCTCCTTGCCAGGTAGCAAAGAACACCATAGACTAAGTGCCTAATCCATTAGGTGGTTTAAACTTTGGGGTCAATGACCTCCTCTGAATTCTTAGAACTGCAACTGTATCTGCCTCATATCTAGGTTGCTTCACACATAAAATGAAAAGGAACCATGGCTAGCCTTCTAGACCTTATCTTCTTTTCTTCAGGGTTTCAAGTCTTTTAGGTTGGTTGTCAGGGATTTCTAAAACAATTGCAAAAAACAAATGAAAAATATATACAGAGACTATGGTACATAGAATACCTGCTTCCCTTAGGACAGGTAGTGTTTTAAGAACTTCCCGTTGACCACATCTCCCGATCAGGAAGACCCGTCTTGATGTTCCAAGAAAAAAAGATTTACCCCTCAGACTGCTACAATATATACGGTGCCATCCACATATGGTCAAACTTTCCGTTTTTTTCTTCTTTAGGGGCATTCCACTTCAGAACTAGGTCATTAACCTGAAAATAATCTTCCGTGGCCTTTTTGTCGAAAGCTTCCTTCATTTTCTCTTGATGGCTTTCTACTTTGTCATATGCCCTGTTTCTTAGCTCATTCAGCTCGACCATCTGATTTACTCTTCTTTGCATGGGATTTGGTTCTTCTTCTATCCCCTGCAATATCATCAAGACAGGAAATCCTAGGGATGCTGGAAAAATTACCTCATCTCCATACACCAATTGAAACAGCGACATCCTGATGGCCCTTTTCGTGCTGATTATGTCGACCCACCGAGCATACTTTAGCTTTGTGTGCCAAGACCTCTTGTTATCTTCTAACAATTTTTTTATGATTCTTACCAGGCTTTTGTTTGAAGACTCGGCTAGTTCGTTCCCTTGTGGGTAATAAGTCGTGGAATGCTTTAGGCTGATATGGTATTTATGGAAGAATATAATCATCTCTTTGGAACAGAAAGATGGAGCATTATCAGTCACAATTCTTTTGGGGCATCCGAACCTGGAAAGGATGTTATCTTCCAGGAAATCCATGATTACTCCTTCAGTCGTTTGCCTGGTAGGTATGGCTTCTATCCATTTAGTAAAATAATCAGTAGCTGTCAAGATCCATCTGTGCTTCCCATAGGAGTTTGGGTTTATTTCTCCAATGAAATCTAAACCCGACTATTGAAAAGGTGCTTCAACTATAATAGGATGTAGAGGAAGGAAAACAACCTTTCTTTTTACGTCGAAAATATGACATTGTTTACAAACCACAATCTCTTTGTAAACATCGGAAAACATAGTGGGCCAGTAAAACCCTGCTCTCAGGATTTTATTTATTGTTGCTTTCCAGGAGTGATGTCCCCCACAGTCCCCTTTGTGGAAATCTTCTTTTATGTGTCTAGCTTCGTCTTCCACCAAACAGTTTAGCAGTACCCCTCCAGGGTCTTTCCAATACAGGTATTGGTTCATGATATAGTACTTGGCAGCCTTTAGTTTTACATACCTTGCCCTACTTTTACTTAACCGTGCAGGTGCTTGTAAATTATGTAGTACAAAAACAATGTCAGTATACCAAGGAGACTCAGATAATTTAGGTTTCACCTATATGTGTGCATCGAGCTGGTTTGGTTGATTCTCCATAAAATTTAGCTACAAGGAGTCACAATTTCCTTCGGTCATTAATTTTGCTAACCCCCGGCCTTTCACCAACTTAGTAGGTTTTATCTCCAAATCATACTCCAATAACACTTCAATCCACTTGGCCCTTTTTCCTTCAGGATTAGACTGGGTCAAAATACTTTTCACAACACTATTTGGGACATAGGCAATGATGTGTGAGTGTATGATATAAACCCTAAAATCTTTCAGAGATTTTATGAGAGCATAAGCCTGTTTCTCCATGATATCGTATTTCAGTTCCATGTCTCTCAGGACTCTGCTGAAAAAAGAAATAGGTTGCTCAACATTTTGATCATTTCTTTGTAACAACACCCCAGCTATTGTATGTTCAGATGCATATCATAAAACTAGGAAATCCTTAGTAAAGTTTGGGCTAGCCAACACTGGAGCTTCAGTGATAGCTGTCTTGATCCCTTTGAAAGAATCTCTGGCTTCTTCGGTCCATTTTATCTGGTTCTCTTTCCTTAGCATATTTTTAATGCTCCTCATTATTTCGGCAAAACTTGGTATGAATCTTCTTAAAAAACCCACTTGGCCTATGAAATATTGTATTTCTTTTTTGCTTCTAGGCTCTCCTACTTTCTGAATAGCACTGACCCTTTGAGGATTAATTTTTATCCCTTCTTTGGTGATGATATGTCCTAAAAGCTTAGCTTCATCAAGAACGAAAAAAGGATTTTTTGGGATTCAAGGAAATTCCATATTTCCTGCATTTTATGAGAACTCTTTCCAAATGCTTGAGATGTTCTTCATCTGATTTTGAAAAAACTGTTATATCATCTATGTATACCACCACAAATTTTTCCTTTTCTTCAGCAAAGGCAATATCCATAGCTCTTTGAAAAGTGGCTCCACCGTTCATCAAACCAAATAGTGTACATGAAAGTACCCCAAGGAGTTGTGAAAGCAATCTTTTCCTGGTCTTCTGGTCGTACTTTAATTTGATTATACCCTGAGAAACCATCCATGGTGAAAATTCTTTTGGCTCCTACCACTTGCTGCAACATGTACTCCATTTTAGGCAAAGGGTAATTGTCTTTAATTGATGTTCTGTTCATGTTCCTGAAATCAATACAGATTCTGATCTCTCCACTTTTCTTTCTGACTGGGACCAGATTTGCTATACATTGTGAGAACCTTAAGGCAACAATTATCTTTGCATTGAAAAGCTTTTTGAATTATTTCTCTATAATATCTGTTAGCTTAGGATTGATTCTTCTTAATTTTTGCTTAAAATGTTTCTCACCTGGCTTGAGCAGAATAGTATGCTGTATGATTGATATGTCATATTCCTTCAAGTCTTCATAGGTCTAGGCGAAAACATCAGTGTGTCTTTTCATCAACTCTACATAGCGTTTCTTTTTGTCAGCCTCTAGTCTTTTAGACAACTTTACCATTCGAGAATCTTTTTCTGTAGCCAAGTTTTGATCTTCTACTAATTCTAGGGCAAGCTCAAATTTTTGATTTTTGGCAACATCATCTTGATGAAAGAGCTTTTCCGAGGGTATCAGACCTTTAGGGATGTAATTATTCTTCAATTGAATAATATCCTTACCACCTATCATGTTTTTCCACCTTTGTTCTTTGGCTTCTTCTTCAGCATTTTCTCCTTCCACAAAGTTTTCCAGGTTCTCATTTTCAGTATCAATATGCACATTTGTAAACACATCAGAGAGTTCCAAAAATATCCCAAGCTGTAAGTCATCTTCAAATACCTGCCAATACTTAGAATTATCAGGAATAGAAGGTTTGTTTATTATCTCGACCTCATACTTAGCCTAAGAGAAAATCGGAGTCTTAAATCCTCCAGCAGTAGTCACCAAAGAATTTTCTATGTCATTTTCATGTCTGGGTATTACTCTAATCTTGTGTTCTGTGAAACAATTCCCAAAGAAATCCCAAGCTTCATTTCTATATTCCCTCATTCTCGGGTGTTTAGCTTAGTAACTATCATTTTTCTGGTTTACTACCAACTCACAGTCTCCAAACACTTGTATCTTCTTAGCTCCCAAGTCTTTTAGAGCCCACAATCCCAACAGTAATGCTTCGTATTTGGCCACATTATTAGTGCACACAAAATTTTGCTTGGATGAGAGTGCCCTAGACTCCTGGTTGGGAGGGGTGATCCAAACCCCTGCTCCAACACAATTTTTGCTCACAGAACCATCAAAATACATATTCCACTAGCCTTACTCATTTTTTTCTCTTTTAGAAGCTTCATACCTAGCTACGAATTCCTTATCTTCATCAACTTCCCTATATGAGCAAGGGTTAGGATCACAATGAGGACCATCAACAACAAAAATGGAGCATCCCATGTCTATATCAATGGCATAGATAGGGTGATTCTTAGGTTTTCTTTTGTTGCTGACAACATATTCCATCCTGTTTTCTCTATACAATCTCCTATTTTCTCCAAACACGGGAATCGTAGCCTAAGACAAGTCCATCTTCATAGTTCCCTTCAACTTTGAAACCCGGGATCTTGACAAAAACATCCCAAACTTTGGAGGCACATCAGCCACCACCACATCCATCATGATACTTTTAGCAGGGAGTTGGGTTAGAGTTACTACCATATTCTTAATCAATACCAAACATGGTACCTTTCTAGAATCAAAGGAGTAAAGATCTTGGTATGGCCTTGTCACTTCTAATACTAGCTCTTTCAACACATATTTTGGCATTAGGTTATGAGATGTCCTAGATTCTATTAAGGCATTATGTAAGATCTGATCATGGACATTTAAGCTTAAGTAGAAAGGAGGGACTTCTTCATCTCCTGATTCTTCCAACTTAGATCCAAAGATTATGGTAGGGGCATCATCAGACAATTCTAGAATATCATGCTGATGTTCATTTTTCCCTTTAACCATCTTCATTATCTCTTCCCTGTATTCATTATTTTTCAATAGCTTGTTAAGAGTGATGGAGATTTTTACTTTTGACAGTTCAGCTTTGAGGCTAAAAGTGAAGGCAAGTTTCATTACCACTGTGATTTCTGGTGGTTTAACCTCATTTGAAGGTTGGCCCTCTTCTTCTTTATTTTCAGGTCTTTTTTTTGCAATAACCTTTTGTTGTTTCTCTTTCGGTTCTTCTGCAACTTGTTGGGTGATTGGATGTTGGTTCAAAGGAAGCTTTCCTTTACTCATGACAACTTTTCTACTTCTCAATTTTAGCTTTCTTTGAAGATCATCCACAACATTTTGATAACCCATTAGGTTTGTTCGGATTCTGACTCAGGTTTGCTACTAGTACTTCCTTTGTTAAAAAAGTCATGCTCCCTTTTAGTCAGGTATATTTCATGGTCTAGGGAATCAACAAAATGAATTTGGGCTTCGGTGGGCTCTTTAGTTATTTCATTGTCTACCATATCTTCAGCAAAAGGAGGGCGCATTGGCTGTTATTAAACATTTCTTTGATTTCTTGCAGGGGGTGGTGGTCTCCTAAAGTTTGGATTTCGGATCTGGTTTTCAGGGTTTTCTCAAGGAGGAGGCTTGATATCTATGGTCAACCTATCAATCAATTTTTCCATGGTTTTCATCATGGTATCAAATTTAGCATCGTTAGAGGCAGATGAGGTAGAGATTTGCGTTTCCTACTTCTTTCTCTCAGCCTCTGTTTTACCCTTTATTTTCCCCGGGGCCCTCATGTTCGCCTCCATTTCTAGGGCATCCTTAACAAAACATGCAGGCAGACATAATTTCTTTCTCTTAATGTACATGAGAAATCTCCATCAAATACATCTGCGAAATGGAGTTTCCTAGTGCCTACTCAGGGCCTTAGGTCATCTGGAATAGAATTATATGCCCTGCTAAACCTAGCAAAAAATTCGTGCACAGACTCAAAACCTCCTTTCCTGATGTGATTGTACTGGGAGAAGACTAGGGAAAGACTTCCTATCATTTCCCATCTTTCTAAGAACAGGGTCTTGAACTCCGCAAAGTCATTTATGGAGGAATGTGGTAGTAACCTATACCATTTCTTAGGTTCTCCAAACAAACTTTGGGCAAATAACCTCATATTTGCATCATGGTGATCCACCTCTTCCCGATCAATAAAATCTTAAAATCTGTCTACGTGCTGTTTGGTGGAAAAATTTCCCTCTCCATCATAGGAGACGATGCTTTGTGCATAGTTTTGAGGTAGGTCATGTAAAACAGCTTGCAGGGCTAAAGGCGCAAATCTGGTAGCCATGATTATAGGCGGATTTTTTGAAAGGGGTGGGATATTTTGGGAACAGGGTTTTGCTTTCTTAGCTTTGATAGTATCTTGTAAAACACACCAGATAGGATCTACCAAGTAATATTTAGTATTTTTTTGGCTTCCTTCACCTAAGCTTAGATAAGATTCAGATCTTAATCTTGGTAAAGGTTCCCCAATGTCAATCTCTATATCTAATTCCTGAAAAACAGGGAATTCTGCTTCAGACACAACTCTTTCACTGTTTGGAGTGCTAACTTTATCTTTTTTCAGCTTTTCGTCTAAGCAGACTTTCCGAATTGTCAACAATTAACAAAGTTTCAGGAATAGGGTTACCTTTGGTGTGGATATTTCTTGAGGCTAGGATGCCTTGTGGAGATCTTCTTTAGAATTAGGATTCAGCTTCGAAGGTCCTCCCTAGTGGAGCACTTTCTTGAATATGAATCTTTATGAGTGGAGTCGCCAGGGAAAAGATTGTACAACCCTTAAAGATATGGAAATCTTCGTTTTCCCACAAGGATCTCTCTTTTCTTCGAATTTTTGTCGTTCTTGCAAGGAAAACAAGAAAACTTGCGCTCCCCAGCAATGACGCCAATTTTTTAACACCCAAATCAACCCTCAGGTTGTAGGAAGGGGGTTTCGGGGTAACCACTAACCAATCTTTGGACTGTTATTACTGACCGAATATAGTCTGAGAGGGATCTCTCAATAAACCTATGAAACACTGGAAATAATCAAGGTTGTCAATCATGAAAAAGGACACCAGCATTCATTCCTCAAGATGTTCTATTTAAACATATGCAGAAGGTTAGTTTTCTGTAGGGAAAAATTAACTTCTATGAACCATTGGTTGGAGAACAACAGGGATTTATATTGGGAAATGGAGTGAATTTAAGTATGCCATAAACATCATCATCAAATGCTTAGCGGATACATTTACAAAGAGGCAAGGTAGCAACCAACTAGTAGTCAAAGTGATTTAATTGGTGAAAAAGAAGAAAGATGCACAGTCCATTGATATAAGGCATACACAGATGAATCCTATACCAACTTTAGTAGAAATATTTTGTGAAATACTCGGTAAGAAATGAACAAGGCATTATCTCTATGAATCTCATTCAGATGCTACACTGAACCAATTACAAAGGAAAGTAAACAATATTATGGATTGACAATGGAAAGAAACACATATCACATAGGAAAAGGAGAAACAAACTACCAGACCAATTACACAGGAATATCTGTAAAACATACGTAAGCTTTTGACAACTTTATTCAAGAAATATCTTAGAATAACAATAGTAGAAAAAATATGCAAAGTTCCAAAATTTCTCCACACTTTTCCATTTGAAATTACATGGAACTTATAGAGGCCTAGAGTCTCATACTCGGCCTATTTGGAAACAGAAATTAGTTACAATATAGGGACACCTCATCACAGCTCAGATGTCACTATCACAAAACAAAAAATATAACAAGACAAGCTTAACCATTTTCTTGCTTGATTAACCTCTCCTCCTCCTTTAACCTAAAAATCTACGAAATATTACATATGAATCCTACCTTTAACAGACTAATTAAGACAATGAACGGAATATTATAGACAAAGGACTGTCCTAATCCTAGATTCACAAATGGCCTTGCGAGTCAAAGAAATCCTCTACTTTCAATGATCTGTCATCCTGTGGTGCATTAACTGGCAAGACAGGTGTCATTCCTTTAGTAGAGAGTACCAAATAGTGAACTATTTCTGCATCTGGTTGACCGCTCTGTTTGGATTTGTGGCTCTTCTTCTTCGTTCGTCACCGACTTCCTTTGGACACTTGTCCTTCATCAAGATTCTCATCTCCGCTGGGAAAACTGGGTTCTAGGAGGTCAAGTACCAGAAGAGGAGGAAGGGTAGAATTTCCTCCATCTCATCCCACATTTGCTTTGGCATGAATATCACTTCGCTCTTCCATGCTTTCTCCATGAGCCAATAGTAACAGGGGGAGTGGTCAGACTGCCAGGTGCACCATCTTTCTGTTATGCCAATAGTAGATAAAAGATGCGAAAACCTTATCCATAACTGTTGTGATGATGACGGCGGATATAAATGGTTCTGATTGTCATGATATCTACAATTGGGTAACTGAAGTGCTCTAAGGTCTGAACTGACCATCCCCATGCTCCGTGACGTTGTCCCAGATAGGCGGCGTAACCAATGATGATGCAAAAAGTGCCTGCCATCATACCGGTAATCCTCTGGGATATTACTCGACTTTGCAGGTCCTTCCCCCTGACATCTCGTGTGTGACAATACTTAATCTCAAGTCTTTTCCACATGCTCTGAAAAATGTTAGTCATCCTACTTTCACCACCTTTCAAGCCAACTTTTAATCCATGCGAGGGACCTTCTTCCCTTTTTTACCTTCTTTTCAGACTTTTCTCGGGCTTCCACACGTCTGCTAGCTTCTCAGTCATAAGCATCTAGCACCTTTAAGATGCCTATAACCTTCTACAAAATCCCGCCTCCATCTTAGTAAGGCTGGGATCAATGTCTTCTTCCCTTACCTGTCTCAATCTTTTCCCTTTATCTAGAAACTCGACCTGAAGCCATTAGTATCCGAGGAAGAAAATGACAGTGAGAGGATACCTTTGGTCAGAAAATCTCCCATGTTGGGGTTTGATTTCAGCTCACTTGTGCTTTCGGACAGACCAACCGCTACATTGAACCTTTTCCATGTCGTGGGAACTAGTCTTATTTTCCAGGTCAAGTCTGTGATGGGGAATTACAAAGGTCCGGTGACCTTCGGACGGACTTTGACGAAACAAGACAACCACCGATATTCTGGGAATGGTCAGGGTGATTTGGATAAAGGCAGGTTCGATACTATAGAGGATTTTAAACTTCTTGGAGTTCATTATTACTGATTGGGACTCTAAGTAGTTTATTGAACACCATGACACGAACTCAGGGAACATCATAATCTGTTCAAGACAAAAGAAAATGAAAAATAACTGATGGACCCTATGGACATCTACCCCTTACTCGAGCAGAGCTCTTAGCCTTCCTTTAATCTGTGGTATAAGGAGCCGAAGGCCTAGGTCATAAACGTCACAATCTTTGTCTTCTAGGGTTACTCAGACTTTAGAGCTAGCAGAAGCCTGTTCTTCTGTCATTTTATAGCTAGAAAACACACTGCACGTTGAAAACAGAGAAGTTTGGGACCCTACCTGTCACAAGAAAAGCTTGAGAGTGACCTTTTTCCCTATCGTCCTCTTCGGCTTCTGCGCTTCCAGAAGTTTCCAACTCTGACAGGTCCAAGAATGAAATGTTTATTCTTCTCATGTCGTGCTATATATATAAAACCCTTTTTCGGATAACTTCCACCCACTTTTTCCAGCTGTCCCTTTCTCTTATCTGTCAATATGCCGGGTGTTGTCTTCGATCTATTGATTCGAGCCTTTATTTAACCTTTTTGATTTGACCATTCTTCATCTCATCCGTAGGATCTTTTATTGGCTTTAAATCCCAGCCGTTGATCATATCCAACGATCGTATCACGACCTGACCTTTGGTTTTGGATTACCACTTAGCCCTCATCACGAGGTGTTTAGAAGGTGACACGTGGAATATGGTATACAATCTCGCAACCACCCTACCTACTTGTATGGAGTTCTCTTTTACCTCGCGAAAACCACTGGGGATCGTTGGTCTTGCCTCTGACATATCTATTGCGGGGAGTCACCTAGGTGTCTGATTTTTAGTACCTTCGTAGGTGGAGCCTACTAACATCCGCTATTCATAGATCTGACTTATTTTGTTGCGAGTCATTGATCATCTTTGATCCTTGTGATGATGTAACCATATGTCTTCTGCACTGTCATATTCATAGCTATGCGATCGCACAGTTGATCTTATTTCTTATTGCTCCACTATGGTGATATCGCAAGCCCTTTGGCGGTTTTTGTTTACCGTCGAAACACTCCTTCAAGAGTTCCTCTCACTTCCATCTGTCCAGGCAGAATGCCTCTTGCGACCACACTCTTGTGTTCCTTTCGCGCAACTTCGCAATGCGAGGATGATCTATGGACCGTGGATCTCTTTCATGCCTCAGATCAATGGTTGGAAAATGCTCGCTCTTTATCTTATACTTTATTTCTCATCGCACTATGGGTTATCAGCATTTGCACCCATTTTCATTATACAGGCTACCTTCTTAGGCTCAAAGTGCTCAAACCCTTCATCTTTCTCATCATTTTCCTTCTTACTTAGATATTTTCTTTTCCTTAACAACCTGGACCTGAACAGGGAAGGGGTTTTAACCATCTTTTCACAGAGCCTACCCGTGGGGATAGTCTTAGGATTAGGATTTTGGGAAAACATTTATGGGTGCCAAGAAGAACCTCTTGGAGACTACTTTTATAATAAAGAAACAAACACAATGATGAATAAAGGTGAAAAGAGAGCCAAGGATCAAGATGTCTTACATGCTCATATTCTTAATCAAATCATTTGGAATTAGCAATCAGATAACATACAACAAGAAGCACTAGACTCTACTGTTGCCTTGGGTGCTTTTGCAGGTGCCAATTTTGATTCAGTGACAACAATGAACAAAGAAATTGATATGAATAAGGAAGAGGTAAAGAGACTCGAAGAGAAACCGGCTAAGGCCAATGAAGACCATGAAGCTGATGTTAGTAATATCAGAAGAGCATTTGAGGATAAGATTGAAGATCTTCAAACACAAAATGATTCTCTGCAGACCCAATTGCAAGACATTGAAGCCTTGAATACTGCCAACGAAGAAAAAATATCTAACCTGGAAAAGAAGCTGGAGGATGCAACTACAAGTGCAACCTCTTCTTCCTTTTCTAAATTCTCTTAGTAGGAGTTTAAAGACTTGGGTATTTAGGTAAATGTTAGGAACCCATGTCTTTACCTTGTTATTATATTGTTGTTGGACGCATATGATTGGTAAGTCGTCTCGTAGTATTTGTTGATCCATAGTTGTGTTATTGTTGTTTGGTGCATATGCTTTATAAGTCACCCATAGTGTTGTTGATTCATTCAGTTTTTTCTCCATATCTCCCTTGTTTTCACTCTGTTTCCCTTGAAAATTCCCAGGAACCCCTGTAATCCCATTATGCAAATTTTATTCCTGCAGACCCTATCCCAAATTCCACTTCCCAAAGCCCGAAATCCCACATTTGTCTATTTTTAGGGTTTGCCATAACTTCCTTAGATTTCACCCAATCACCTTCATATTTTACCATAGAGTTCCTTTCCTAAGTCTGCTTCTTTGTCCCTGGGGTGGGCTAAGTTGGAAGAAGACAAGATTTCTTCCCAACAGTGCTCCAAACCCACTTTTGTTCCCTTCCGAAATATGGGTTCTCAATGACCTCCCATCCCACCAGCTCCTAGACCAACTCCTATCAAGCATTTGTCTGAAACTGATATGCAGGAACATAGAGAAAAGGGGCTTTGTTATAATTGTGATGAGAAATTCACTTGAGGACATAGATGTGTTCAGCAAAATCTCTATCTCTTGGATATGGATTCTCCACCTGCCCCTGAAATTGGCGAAGAAGCTCCAGATACAATGGATGCTTAGGTCCACATTTTGGAGCCGCCTATTGACCCTCCATCTCAGGATGACCAACCAGAGATATATCTCCATGCTTTAGCTGGAATCACCACCCCCCAAACCATGTGGGTCAGGGGTTACTTCAAGAAGCTTCCTCTTACAATACTCATTTCTTATGGTAGCTCTCATAATTTCATTGACCCTCGGATCACCAAACAGGCTGATTGTTTTATCAATCCTTGCTCCAACTTTGAAGTTATGGTTACTAATGGGGGCACCCTACCTTGCAAAGGGAAGTGTCGTAATTTTCGTATATCTATGGGAGATTATAACTTGCGCTCTGGCATGTTTACGTTAACTTTAGGCGGATGTGATGTGGTTTTGGGTGCTCAATGGCTACGCATACTTGGCCCCATCTTCTGGGATTGTGCCGAACTTTGGATGCAGTTTTCCCCCAATGGACAAAAACACACATTGACAGGCTTACAACTAGGGTCTCTCAACATCATCAGCTCACATCACATGGAAAACCTCCTTAAGAAGAATTCACATGGTGTCATCGCTCAGATCCATTCCATTCAGATGCAACCATCAGCGGTCTCCACTACTCCTTTGGATCTACAACAAATTTTGGATCGATATACTGGTGTCTTTGCTGAACCAGCAGGATCGCCACCTTCAAGACTAGAGGACCATCATATTCAGGTCCTTCCTGGAAGTGTTCCTCCCAATATAAGGCCCTATCGCTACCCATTTCACCAAAAAAATGAGATTGAAATGCTCATTCAGGACTTACTAAAGCAAGGTATTGTTTGCCCAAGCACCAGTTCCTTTTCTTCACCAATTCTTCTCGTCCGCAAGAAATATGGGTCATGGCACCTTTGCATTGACTTCCGAGCACTTAATCACCTCACTATCAAGGATAAGTTTCCAATTCCTGTTGTTGATGAGCTTCATGGTGCTCAATTTTTCTCCAAGTTGGATCTTCGTTCTGCGTATCATCAAATTTGGGTTCATGAGGATGATATCCCTAAAACAGCTTTCCATACACATGATGGCCACTATGAATTTTTGGTCATGCCCTTTGGCCTCACTAATGCTCCTTCCACATTCCAGACCTTGATGAATAAAATATTTGGCCCTACTTGCGGAAATTCATTCTGGTATTCTTTGATGATATCCTCATCTACAGTAAAACCTGGGATGAACATCTCCAGCATCTGGATCTTGTAATGAAACTTTTCTCTGACCATCATCTCCATGCCAAATAGTATAAATGTTTTTTTGGACAGCAGGAAGTCAAGTATCTCGGGCACATTATCTCAGCAGAAGCGGTTCACGTGGATCCTGCCAAAATTGTTGCCATGAACAATTGGCCATGTCCTCAGACACTCAAGAGGCTTTGTGGTTTTTTTGGGTTGACTAGATAGTACCACAAGTTTGTCAAGGATTATGGGAAGATTGCAGCTCCATTAACTTCTCTATTGAAAAAGGATGCTTTTACATGGACACATGCTACTGAGTGTGCATTTGAAAAACTAAAACAAGCTATGCGTACTACACCTGTTCTAGCTATGCCTGCTTTTTCCAAGCCCTTCACTCTTGAGAGTGATGCTTGCGATAATGGACTTGGTGCTATTCTCCTTCAATATGAACACCCCATTGCATTCACCAGCAAATCCCTTTCATGTAAGAATTTAGCTGCCTCTACATATGAGAAGGAAATGATGGATATTTTGCATGCAGTACAGAAGTGGCGCCAAGACCTATTAGGGAATCATTTTTGCATCAAGACTGATCACCAGAGCCTGAAATATTTTTTGGAACAACATGTATCCTCCCCAGCACAGCATAAATGGGTCAACAAACTCATCGGTTATGACTATGAGATCACTTACAAGAAGGGTAAGGACAATATTTTGGTGGATGCTCTTTCTCGCACATTTGATGACCAAGGTTCTCTTTTAGCTATTTCTATGCCTGTTCCAAATTGGTTGCAATCTATTCAATAGGGATATGTCAATGACTCTTGATTATCTCAAATCATATAACGCTTGAGCAACAACCCTTCTGTTGTACCGCATTACTCTTGGGATGGTGCTTCCCCGAGATACAAGAATCGTCTAGTGCTTCCCCAGAGCATAGATATTCAACAGGATATCTTCTATGAACTCTATGCTTCTCCACGGGCAGGGCACTCTGGGTTCCTCAAAACATATGAGTAGGAACGACATAACTTCTTTTCGCAAGGAATGAAAAGGATAATTCAACAGATGGTGGCTGAATGTGATACCTACCAGCGTAATAAGGGTGAAATGATACTCCTTCCAGGACTGCTCGAACCCTTGCCCATACCTACACGGATTTGGACAGATATTTCTATGGATTTCATTGAAAGGATCCCTATGTCTGGAGGGAAGACAATGATTTTGGTTGTGGTTGTTCGCCTCTCCAAATATAGTCATTTTTATGCTCTCAGCCATCCCTATATAGCCTCTTTAGTGGCTCAAATTTTCCTAGACCAGATCTTTTGTCTTCATGGCATTCCTTCTTCCATTGTCTCAGATCGTGATGCGACTTTCACCAGTCATTTTTGGAGAGAACTCTTTCACCACAGTAGCACCAAACTGAAGATACATTTAGGGTATCACCCACAAACAGATGGTCAGACTAAAATTATAAATAAATGCTTGGAAACTTATCTTTGTTTCTTCATCTCTGAACAACAACATTAGTGAGAAAAGTGGCTCCCTCTCACTGAATGGTGGTACAATACCTCTTACCACACTGCCTCTAAAATGACCCCATATGAAGCAGTCTATAGTCAGGCACCGCCAGTTCTTCTTCCATACACCCCCAGTCACCAGTTCAGGCAGTTGACAGAGTCCGTCGCAACCACGATTAGATTCTTTGCATTTTGTGGGACAATCTTCACATGGCAAGAAATTGCATGAAGCAACAAGCTGATCAACACCGTTCTTAGCGCACTTTTTAAGCAGGTGATATGGTTTTTATTCGTCTCCAGTCGTACAAGCAATCCTCCCTGAAACTCAAAGGGCATCATAAGCTCACTCCAAAATTTCTATGGGCCATATCGGATTCTTCAGAAGATTCAGTCTGTTGCTTATAAATTGGAACTTCCTCCTTCTTCCCACATTCATCAAGTATTTCATGTCTCTTGTCTAAAGAAAGTTCTTGGCACCAACATCAGAGGACAAACTATTTTACTTGAACTAGATAATGAAGGATCCATCCTTTTGGAGTCAGAGGCCATCCTCAATAAGCACACTCGTCAGCTTCGCTCTCGCTCTATCATAGAGGTCTTAATTCAGTGGCATGGCATGCAACCAGAGGATGCTACATGGGAACCACTCCTGGAGATTCAACAATAATTTCCACATCTAAAGCTTTGAGGACAAAGCTTTTTCTAAGGGGGAGGGGATGTTAGGAACCCATGTCTTTACTTTGTTAGTATATTTTTGTTGGATGCATATGCTTTGTAAGTCATCCCATAGTATTTGTTGATCCATAATTGTGTTATTGTTGTTTGGTGCATATGCTTTGTAAGTCGCCCATAGTATTGTTGATCCATAGTTTGTATTGGCCCATGGTTTTGACCCATAGTATTGGCGCCTAGACTTAGTATATAAGTGTGTGTTTAGGCCTATGAAGGCACCGTGAAGTTATTTGTATTGAGCTTTCTCAAAGGATGTTTCCCCCTCAAAGTGGCCTGCGATCAATAAAGTGATTCTGAGTTCTGTCATTTCTGCTATATCACATATTCTTATTAATTAATTGTTGCAGGTTCTCCACAGTAAATGACGAACATTATGAGTTGATTTATGAACTGTTTAGTACTCTAAATCAAATTTAGGAAACTCACATTTCCTTTGGAAAGATGTTTGTCATTTTGAATGGGCAGATGGATAAAAAAAAGGAATCCTCTAAGGCCTATGACGATATTGTTGAATGGAAGTTGTATATTAAAGATAAACCAGAGGACATCCCTGTTCTCAACAGTTTTTAGTTTAGGAAAGTCAGAACTTATCTTAATGCATGCTCAAATGTTATCGATGTCGTAGAAGAAGCCATCCAAAAGGCACAGGCTATTTGTGGGAGGAGATGGTAGGCTGTAGATAACATTATGGAAAAACTATAGTTCTTCACCATGGAGCTCATTGAAGATTCTTGTCCACCGAAATTGATGATTGAGCAGGTTGAAAGATGATGCAAGGAGGTAAAACAAGAGATTCAGCAGCACGAGCATGTACACATTACACATGTGGATCAATTCGCTAGGAAACCTGTCGCTATGGAAGGGAAGATCCACAATTTCATACAAATCTGGCATAAGCTAGCAAAGAATGAAATGGAAGGTTTCATGTGTGATGCCCAGCTGGGGCTTGAATTAGGGAACTATCTAGATTTGGACAAATTTTTAAAGATATGTTCCAAGTGGCACGAGTTCCTTGGTCATTCTTAGTCTGATCCGATTTTTTAATCTCGTTTTATAGGGAATTTACCCTTTTTAACAACATTGTAATTATTATTTAAAGGGGTAGATGTATCATAGGAACGGATGAGGTGTTTTGAAGGAAGAATCACCAAAAGAGACTAGAGATGCTCTGTTATTGCAAACTATGTAATTTCTTGCAGGCCTTTAATATACAGTTAGTCTTTCTTTAGCTTCTTCTTTTGTTATAATTTATCAAATGTCTTTGATGGGTTGTGAATTCACTCTAATTCATTAGTCAACATTGTTGATCATTTGCAATCAATAATCTACATTGATCTATAGTTTAGATTTGTCTTAATTCATGGTCTCTGTGTATTAAATTTTTTGATTGATTTTCTTTAATTAAAATCTTTATCTATTTTTGCAAATGATTCACAGTAAATATTAAGTTCATGTTAATTTTTCAATTTACAAAGGAACATCAGGATAGTCTTGGATACGCTTAGTATTTGAATTATTATCAGTAATTTTCATTGTCTGATTGTACTTCCAAGTAATGAGTTAATTATTCAGTTTCACATTTCTGTCAAGTTGATGAGATAACTTGTTGAAACACAAACCAAGTTACCCTGCATGCAAACAATACACTCCCTTTATATTAGATCTGACTTAGGTTAGATTTATTTTAAGGTAGATTTTTTGTAGGTTTAGATCCATTTTAGAATCAAAACTCTTTTGTGCTTCCATCTCAGGAAGATAGATCCTTCTAGGATCAAACCCCATAACTGCCAATGGAGGCCTTTGTATTCATGGGATATTACTATTCCAAACAGGCTGGGGATAGAAATTTTCTTGCGTAGGACCTTTTGAATCATTTTAGTATGGGTTTTCCCCCTCTGTTGTTAGCCTTAGAACCCATTCCAACACCTACTCATTCTAGGCTTCAACAGGTCAGTATTGTGTACTCGTGCTGGAAATGAAATGCGCCATCATAACTTCCTAACTACACTATTGCTCTTCACTCTAACTCTTCTTCTACAAATTATTCACTAACATCTCTCAATCCATAGTGAGTCAAACTGTCCATCTGTGTGTATATTTATAAGTTCAATTTCCTACTTTCCATCCATCTTGTCGATATTTGGACAATGATTATCAAATCCTGCATCGATTTACCGAATCCTCTGTCGATTTGTCAAATCTTGTGCACTCATTGGCCATCAAATGTTCCTCCATTCACTTGCTTTTTCGTCCGTTGCATCTTAATTGTCACTTTTATTACTGTATTTGACCCATTCGCGCTTCGCTGAGTATCGACAGGTCCTAAACCTCGTCGATATTCCATACTTCGTTGCAGTTCCATCGACAAACATTGTGTTGTCAACAGAATCACAAATTTTGCAATGTACTTAGGTTTTTTTTTATCTTGACGCAATTTCTTTTTCATTTGATATGTCGTGAAGCCTCCTACAAGTTAGAGTCTGGGATGTCTTTAAAGATGCAAGATGTTCTATATGTACCTGGACTCAAGAATAATCTTCTCTCCATATCATCTTTGGATGCAAAAGGGATGAGAGTTGCATTTGTCGATGCCCAAGTACTTATGTGGCCAAAAGGTAAGACCATAGATGATGCAGTAGTGATTAAAGAACAAGAGAGAAGAATGGAACAAATTGAAGGGACAACCTAAACATGCAATGGTACATGAATGCATGGAACCACGTGAACTTTGGCATAGAAGTCTTTCTCATGTGCACTATAGGGCACTACCAATTGCAAGCAAAGAAGTGGAAGGTCTTCCTGTAATCCAGTCAAAGCATGAAGGTGTTTACAAAGTATGTGCAAAAGGAGAGAACACAAAGAAGGAATTTCCAAGCAGTCAAAGCAAAGAAAAAGGAATCTTGGAGATTATCCACTCCGATGTATGCGGACCAATGTCATCCAGTTCTCTGAGTGCGCATGTATATTATGTTTCTTTCATTCATGATTTCTCTAGGAAGACTTGGGTTTATTTCTTGAAGAACAAAGATGAAGTGTTTGATAAGTTCAAGGAATTCAAAGCCTTAATAGAAAATCAATCTGATAAGAATATCAAGACATTTAGATCCGACAATGGCATAGAATCCACTTCAGGGGACTTCAAGAAGCTATGCAGTGATTCAAGGATTAAGAGGGAGTTGACCACTCCCTACAATCCACAACAGAATGGGGTTGCAGAAAGGAAGAATAGAACAATCATGGAAGCAACACGGGAAATGCTGCATGGCCAAGATCTACCCATGCACCTATGGGAAGAAGCAACAAGGACAACTGTATATGTACAAAATAGAAGACCACAAAAGATACTTGACAACAAGACACTAGAATAAGTTTTCTCTGGTAAGAGACCAAAAGTTAGCCATCTTAGAATATTTGGTCGTCCAATTTATATACATATTCCAAAAGAAAAGAGGACAAAGTTAGATCCTTCAGGAAAGAAGGGTATATTTTTGGGGTACATTGAAAGCTCGAAGGCATACAGAATCTACTTTCCAGGGTTCAAGAAGATTGACATCAGCAAGGATGTGAGTTTTGATGAAGACCCAACATACATCAAATCAACGAAGAAGCCTGTTGAAGAATATGAAGAACCAAGGGTACCCAGAACAAAAGACACTACCATGAATGAAGCAATACTAGAAGTAGATCGTGAAACAAAAGATCCACAAGAACCTGTAGATCCACCCTGTGAGAAGAATTCTCACAAGAGGAAACCTACATGGGCTAGAGAGCTCATCCAAGATGCAGAAAGGTATGGTATTCCACAGGAGGAACACAGAGAAAGAAAGAGGACATGATCACACACCAGCTATGTTTCCTTACTCTGTGACATTATGAATAGAGAAACTTCCAGTTATGAAGAAGCAACAAAAAAGAAAGAATGGAAGGAAGCCATGGTCAAGGAATTCCAGTCGATCATGAATATTGATGTTTGGGATGTTGTCCCAAGACCAGAAGGGAAGTCTATTGTGACTTCAAAGTGGATCTATAAGATCCAGCATCCTGCAGATAGTAGCATACAGAATTACAAGGAAATATTTGTAGCTCGTGGATTCTCCCGGAAAGAGGGGATAGATTATAAAGAAACTTTTTCTCCTATAGCCAAATACACTTCCATCATAACAATACTTGCTCTGGCTGCAATAATGAAATGGAAGATACACCGAATGTATGTCCATACAACTCCCTTGAATGGTGTAGTCGAAGAGGAAGTGTATGGGGAGCAGCCACTCCGTTTTGAGATACATGACAGGGATTCATATGTGTGCAGATTGATGAAATCCTTGTATGGATTGAAGCAAGCACCTAGGACATAGTACAAAAGGATAGACAACTTCGTGTCCAGTTTGGGATTTACCAAGAGTAAAGCAGATTCTGACCTTTACTACAAGGTTGAGGAAGGCAATCCAGTGATACTCCTATTATATGTGGATGACCTGTTTGTGATAGGTGAGGATAGATTGATTTTCGACACGAAGAGGAAGCTTGCTGCCAAGTTTGAGATGAAGGACTTGGGGATGGCATTACTTTCTAGGTATGGAGGTGTGGCAGAGTGCAGATGGAATCTTCCTTGGACAAGGGACCTATGCAGTAGAGATCCTGAAGTGGTTCAGGATGATGGACTGCAAGGCCATGGCCGCACCTATGGCATCGAACCTAAATCTATTGAGTGATGCTTCTTTAGAGTCGGTTGATTCCATGATGTATCGTCAGATGATTGGGTCCTTGATGTACCTTACGAACATGAGACCAAATATTTTCTTTGTGGTGAACACCTTGAGCCAGTTTTTGACAGATCCTAGACATGTTCACCTGATTGATGTAAAGCATATTCTGAGGTACTTGAAGGGTACAATTGATTATGGGCTCAAGCATGATGCGAATCAAAAGTTTAACCTGGAGGGTTATGTCAATTCAAATTGGGCAGGTAGTGCTACAGATAGGAAGAGCACTTCGGGGTGTTGCTTCAGTATGGGATTAGGTGTGATCTCTTGGTTTAGCAAGAATAAATCCTACGTAGCACTGAGTACAGCCGAAGTAGAGTATGTTGTAGCTTTTTCGTCTAGTTGTGAGGCAGTATGGCTAAGGAAGCTACTGTCTAATTTATTTGATCTCCAATTGGATGCTACCTGTATCTTCTGTGACAACCAGAGTTGTGTGAAATTGTATGAGAACCTGGTGTTCCATGACAGGTCAAAGCACATCGAGATAAAATATCACTATATCAGGGGTATGTTGCGACAGATGCACAGATTGCAAATGTGTTGACCAAACCACTAGCTAGAGTGAAGTTCGAGTACTTCAGAGATAGGCTTGGTGTTCTTCAGATAGAAGATACTTCGAGGAAGAAGTGATGGGACACATTTGTAGGAGCCATTCCAAGCATGGCGGTAGGAGGACCGTTTCCATGGTTGTGGATGTAAGCGTTGTGTGATGAGCATCAGGACGATGCTCCGAATGATGTTCTACATGATAATGATCAGGGTGATCATGTGTGATGATATGCATCCGGATGATGTTGTGATGATGATCAGGATGATCGTGCAATGATGATATGCATCAGGACAATGATGTGACGATGATCAGGATGATCATTTAATGATGATATGATTCAAGATGATTCTATGATGATGATGAGGATGATCATGTGATTATGATGTGCATCAGGATGATGTACTGTATGATAATGATCAGTATGATCATGATCATCAGGATGATGCTCCATGCGAGGATGATCAGATTGATCATGAGTATCAGGATGATACTCCGTGGCCGTGGACAGGTTGTGCGATAAGCATATAATATTTCCCTGGGATATTTGCAGATACTCTTACGAGGCTTTGCCTATGGAATATAACATCTCCCTGGGAGATCTAGCAAATGCTCTTTCAAGGTTTTGCTTGGGAGGACATATAATCTTTCCCTGGGAGATTTGTAGTTACTCTTGCGGGGTTTTTCCTATGGCATATAATAGCTCCCTGATAGATCTACAAAATGCGCTTTTGAGGCTTTGTCCTGTGGCATTAAATATTTCCCTGGGAGATCTGATAGGTTGATTAGTAAGCTCGTAATCAGTCCTAGGATGCTCTTTTGAGGTTTTTCCAGACCACATGTAATATGTCCTAGAGATCCGATAGGTTATGCTAGGCAGGCAAAAGTCCTAGGATTCTCTTTAGAGTTCTTGCCGATCGGGCTATGCACATAAAGGTTCCTAGGACACTCTTTTAAGCTTTTGTGGTGGTCACATGTAATAGCTTCCTGGGAGATCCGATAAGTTGAGTAGTAGGCTCGTAATCAATCATGGGATGCTCTTTCGAGGTTTTGTTGATGCACGTAATAATTCCTGAGGATTCCACGAGATGGCCATCTCGTAGAGATGATGAAGACCTACAGGAGGTTAGGCCTACAACCAACATGATGTTGATGTATATGTAACTTCGGAATGTATTCCACCTATGTATTTCATCTATGTATATTGTACTCCTATAGAGATGTTATTATTCCTCTATACGGAAGTCTTATCATTTGTATTGACAAGTGTCACAAGTGTCGATGGGTTATTAGACCACCATGTTTGGGGTCAGCCCTGATTAAGTTAACCATGGGTTATTAGACTAAGCTAGATAATTCGGCCGCATTAGTTTATTGGGAAGGATAGGACAAGTACAAATAGAGATCGGGAGATCTCTATTTGGACATCTCATTACTCACTTCTACATCACTCGGAAAGTGGCACACATGTGAGGATGAGAATCATCTTCTAGGAGAAGACTATCTCTTGTACATGGGTTTTAATTTGGCTGTATTATTGCTCTATCTATCTCCGAGGAAGTTGTGGGGTTTTTCACCTTAGGGTTTTCCGCACAGAAACTCTGTGTATCTATTGTCTCTTATGTTTGCCTCTTGTTGTGATTGACATGATTGACATGCTTGATATGTTTGATATGTTGTACATGTTATTCTCTCAGTAAATATCCTAGAGTATATTGAATTAATGCTCAAAAATTAACACGGTATCAGAGCTTCCCTGAGAAGAAGACATTGTGCAATGTCGGAAACTAGGGTTTCTTTTTTATTGGGTTTCTCTCCATAGATTTTGGAAAAGCATTAAGGTAGATTAACTCTACTCATCAAGGAGAATCTATCTGTCCTATCAGAATTCAATTCTGAGCACTTTCAGTTTTGGCCGTAAAAATTAGGGTTTCCACAAAAATAGGAATTTATGAAATCTAAAGACATAGCTGGAAGCTCCTTGGAAAAATCGAAGTTTAGAGCTTTGGATTGAGATTTTTGGTTGGGTGAAGCTCTAGGAAACTCAAACCCTAATTCAAGGTCCTCCTTAGTGAATCCGAGAAGACTAAAAAACATTTCCGAAGGGTGAAACTTTGCAGATCTCAAATTCTGAATATACCAGGCTAATTTGCTCATCAAGGCACATCTTTCTATCTTTCAGAATTTTGAAATTCACATTTTTAATTTTTAGGGTTTCTCTGACAAACCCTAATGCAGGACCAGATCTAGTTTTCAGCAAATCAAGTAGTAAGACCTAAGTCTTTTCTATTTCCATTTGAAGTACTCTTTAAGATGTCTCACCACACCAAGCTTGAGGAGAAGCTTGAAGGGGCTGATAACTTTCGAGCATGGAAGTATAGGATTGGGTTAACCCTGGAAGAAAATGAATTGGATACTTACATAAGGGAAGAGGTCCCTATCCCAGAAGAAGAAGAGGCTAAGGATCTTCATAAGAATAACCTGGTCAAGGCAAAGAGGATCATTGCTGATTCTATCAAGGACCATCTCATTCCACATGTGTCATCTCTAAAGACACCCAAGGCTATGTTTGACTCTTTGACCAGGCTATTTGAAGGGAAGAACATAAATCGGAAGATGACTCCGCGGAACCAATTGAAAGGGGTAAAGTTTCAGAATGGAGAGACCATTCAATCCTATTTCTGCAAGGTCTCTCAGATCAAGGAACAACTTGAAGCTGTGGATGAAATGGTGGAGAATGGAGAAATTGTCATGACCACTCTGAATGGCCTACCTAGGTCATGGGATTCCTTTATTTAAGGAATTTGTGCAAGAAGGAAGTTGATCTCCTTCAGTAGACTATGGGAATAATGCTCTCAAGAAGAAGCAAGGCTTGTGGCACGAGAAGAAAATATGGGGAATGAAGATCAAGCTCTCACAACTCACACCAAGAAAGGGAAGATCAAAAGGAAGTCATATCACAAAAGAAGACCTTCACACCACCATCATAAGAAAGATCTCAAATGCTTCACTTGCAATGAGAAGGGACACTTTGCTGCAGATTGTCCCAAGAACAAAGGGGACAACAACAACAACAACTTCAACAAGAAGAAGAAAAATAACAAAAGAAGATATCATCCTCATGTTGCTGAGGATGATGAACCACCAAAGAAGAAGGCTAGGGAAAAAAGTGATGACTCATCAAGTGAAGATGAATATGTTCTAATCTCTGCTCTCACAGGTACTATTTATCATGGTTGTAATGATTGACTTATTGATAGTGTGGCTTCCAAACACATGACTAGGTTTAAAGAATCCTTTGCTAATCTATTTGAACATGAGTTACCACATAAGGTGAAACCTGGGGATGACTACAAATATCCTATCAAAGGAAGTGGTGAAGCCTCCTACAACCTAGACTCTAGGACGTCTTTGAAGATGAAAGATGTTCTGTATGTACCTGGGATCAAGAAGAATATACTCTCCATATCTGCATTGGATGCCAAAGGCACGAGGGTTGCATTTGTAGATGGCCAAGTCTTAATGTGGCTAAAAGGTAAAACTATTGATGATGTAGTAGTGATTGGAGAGCAAGAGGGAGGGTTGTATAAATTAAAGGGACAACCTGAACATGTCATGGTACATGAATCCATGGAGCCAAGTGAACTTTGGCATAGAAGACTTGCACATGTGAACTATAGGGCACTAGCAATTGCAAGTAAAGCAGTAGAGGGTATTCTTGAAATCAAGACCAAGCATGAAGGTGTTTACAAAGGCTGTGCAAAAGGAAAGAACATAAAGAAGGCATTTCCAAGCAGTGAAAGCAAATAAAAAGGAATCTTGGAAATTATCCACTCCGATGTATGTGGTCCAATGTCATCCAGTTCTCTGAGTGGGTATGTTTACTATGTCTCTTTCATTGATGACTTCTCCAGGAAGACTTGGGTTTATTTCTTGAAGAACAAAGATGAAGTATTGATAAGTTCAAGGAATTCAAAGCTTTGATGGAAAATCAAACTGATAAGAAGATCAAGACATTCATATCCGACAATGGCGGAGAATTCACTTCAAGTGATTTCAATAAACTATGTAGTGATTCAGGGATTAAGAGGGAGTTGACTGCTCTCTACAATCCACAACAGAATGGAGTTGCGGAAAGAAAGAATAGAACAATCATGGAGGCAGAACGAGCAATGTTGCATGACCAGGATCTACCTATGCATCTATGGGAAGAAGCAGCTAGGACAACTGTTTATGTGCAGAACACCATCCCTGTGCTCTGCCACAAAAACTGTTGTCCTCAACAAGATCGACTGCCACTGACGCGGCGCACCGAAGCAACGCTCCACGATGTCCCGGTCCAAATCTCTCCAGCCATACTCGGGGAGTCCAGCTAGAATCATGTCAAATGTCTGTTTGACACCCTCTATGGCATCATTTCGAGGGCCAACCTCTCGCCCACGAGCCGCAAATCTTCCGCCATGTGGAGGTGGTACCGCTGCAGGAGGTTGAGCAACCACCATCGCCCACCCCCGACGAGCCACGTAGTCGGCCAGTGGTACAGGACCAACATCTGCACATTGCAAGTAAACCATCATATACATATCTAACTATAATCATAAACAAATCACATGATATAGTATAAAAAAAACCACAAAACATACCGTCTAAACCCCAGGCCTGTCCCTAGGCTCGAGGCATCTCTGGGTCGCCTCGATAGTCCATGCCAGCATATGGGTAATCCTCAATCACCGGGGGCATCTGTTCCCACTGCTCGTATACCTCCTCCGTAAAAAAACCGCTGACACCACAACCGCCAACGATTTTACCCCTTTCCACTTAGTTTACGGTGTCGAATCCGTCCTCCCCATTGAGTGCCAGATTCCAACCCTACATATGGCCGTCGAACTCCTACCGGACACTGCCCCACTTGAGCAACGCTTACTACTCCTGGAGCAGGCCGATGAAGATTGGTGCACAGCCCTTCAAAACATGGACGCAGCCAAGAACCGATCCAAATTGAATTATGATAAACATGTCCACCCAAGAACTTTTTCTAAAGGGGACCTTGTCCTCACCTACGATCAGGCTCATGACAAAACTGGGAAAGGAAAGTTTGTGTCCATGTGGCAAGGCCCATATATTATACACACTTGCCTCGGACAGGGGGCATACATTCTGAACGATTCAGAAGGCAACCCCCTCCTCAACCCACACAACAGGTTGTACCTCAAACAATTTTACCCATAGTAAACCGGATGGACACCACCATCCATTGTAGAACTTCATGTAGTTCTTTTCTTTTTTTGGTTTTCATCAGGTCCATTTTTTTACCATTTTTTGGATGCCCTTGTTGCCTCGATTTACGTGCCACATCGGTCGTCACCCATTTTCGATGAGCCTTATATCGCCAAATTCAGTTTTCGCGCTCGTGATGATGCTTGAGATCATTTCTCGCTCTCACGCCCAGATTTTTTGGGCATTTTTCCATGCCCCCTCGTCGCCTCGGTTTGCGTGCCACATTGGTCGACGCCCATTTTTTACAAACCTTATATCGCCGGATTCAGTTTTCTGCGCTCGTGATGATGCTCGAGATCATTTCTCGCTCTCACGCCCAGATGTTTAGGGCATTTTTCCATGCCCCTCGTCGCCTCGGTTTGCGTGCCACATCGATCGTCATCCATTTTTAGCGAGCCTTATATCACCAGATTCAGTTTTCTGCACTCGTGATGATGCTTGAGATCATTTCTCGATCTCACGCCCAGATTTTTAGGGCATTTTTCCATGCCCCCTCGTCACCTCGGTTTGCGTGCCACATCGCCCGTCGTCCGTTTTCAGTGAGTCTTGTATCGTCGGATTCAGTTTTTTGTGCTCGTGATGATGCTTGAGATCATTTCTCGCTCTCACCTCCAGATTTTTTGGACATTTTTTCCAATGTCACCCATCACCTCGATTTGCGTGCCACATTGGTCGTTGCCCCTTTCTTACAATCTTTATGTCACCAGATCCAGTTTTCTGCACTCATGATGATGCTTGAGACCTTTTCTCGCTATCATCAATCCCTTTTTGTTCGGTATAATTTTATCCCTTTTTCGGGCTGAGCAATCCCTTTTTATGAAAAAGGCACTTAGGGAGTTTTTGTTAAGCTCTTTTCTGACTCCTAAAACAATGAAAACATCACCGAGCAACCTTGCTTCCTTTCATGCTTGCTAAACGTATCTGAAAGGGCGTCTACCTAGTATAAGTTTACCCCTTTTCTGGACCTTGTAGACTAATTACGAAAAAGGAAAACTCTAGTCACATCGGCTAGAAGAGTTCTCCATTTGCATCATTTTATGCTTCTTCAGGCCTTGGAGACTAACTTACGAAAAAGAACACCAATGGAGTCCACTTACCGCTTTAAGACTCTCTAAAAATGAAAGCGACCACGAGCAATAACCATCCTGGGCTCGTAAAACCAACAGCAAAGTAGTCATAACCACTGCAGAGTCTTCTTATCATTTTCAGACTCCTTAAAAATGAAAGCACCAATGAGCACGAACAGTCCTGGGCTCACAAATCCACACGACAGTACCATTTCAGAGCACACTTTTATCCCTTCTTGGAGCTCATTAAAACTATGAAGAAGGACCCAATGGTGCTTCTCGGTGCCACAACAGATCACGTCTACTCATATGGCAGCTTCCCCGTTTTGTTTTCCTTTGTTCAGAGTATTCTGTAGTATGTCACCCTGAGAATCCCTCGACAGCACCCATCAGCTTGACCCCCCCAGAGTCAATACATACCCTTCAGTCCCTAAAAAGCAGTGATACCCACACCTACAAGTCAGTTCCCTATGTTTCCAGGTCAACCATGTCATCATACCCTAAACAAAGGAAGTTTGAGTCTACCCACTATATGACCCCAGTTACTTCCCATCCTTACAAGTATGTGAGTCCTACCATCAGTACTACCACACTTCAGTTCTACACCTCACGCTCCTATCAAGGAAACATCCTTGCCTTGTTAGTTGCTAGTCTCGCTCTGTCGACGACAACCACATTTATTCTAGAGGATATACCTAGAGGTCCCTGTGTCTTGGACTCATCACCATTTATGATGAGTGCCTATGAATCATTTCGAGAAGAGTCCTCACTGCCTCTCCAAATGGTTGTTTCTCACATGCTCGACTTCAACACCTTGATCGCATCGTTGAGACTCGCACATGGCATCGGTCCGTTCAGTTTTTAGTCGAAGACCCCGGATACCATCTAACTCCTCCACATTTGAGAGTCTACCTATGAATACAACCAGTTACACTTTTCCTATAGATATCCGGGTTGCGCATGGTGACAGTATTTAGATATACCCCAGTTTCATACTCCCTTGAGTGTACAGTTACATTAATTCTCAGAGATGGCTCACAGTCATTACGTCCCTACAGATGTTGGACACCTTCAGTTTCAGCAGTTCATCAGTTATTCCAGTGTATCAGTTATTGAGATCATTCATGTCATGATCATGAGTACATCCCAAAATAATGTCCCCTCTGGACCATTATGATGTACCAGTAATTTTTTTATGTATTAGATCCCCCTTCTTGGGACTAATTGTTATGTATATGTCTTGATACGAGCATGGGTATGCCCACCTCGTCCATTATCAGAGATTATTCCTCATTCATATTGAGGCCATGTAATATTTGTTTATATTTGCAGCTTCCAAGGGCCGTGGATCCAGTCTCCAATCGATCTCTTCTCCTCCCCAAAACCCCAGAAAAAAGACAAAAGAACTATGATGTCTATCGGCCATACGATGAGCTCCTGCCCTCACACATCAGGGAGAAATCTGTTAACACCCAAAAAGTGCTCACTAGCTCATTTCCCTATTCACATGACCCATTTGTCCACTTTTTCACCATTTGAGCCTCTAAAGCCAACAAAAGGTCACCAAAAGGCCTTAATACACCCCTTTTTCCACTCAAAATGAGTATTTTTCCTAAAAAAGCATAAAAAACCCTAAAAAAGGGTCCAAAATTCCCAAAATATTAAAAAGGGAATAAAAATATTCAAAAAAGGAAAAAGGAGGGAAAAGATACCTACACCATGTTCGTCAATACCATTGGTTTCCACAAAACCACAATGGTATTCCCCACCACCAAAACCTATAAAAAGGTGGTAGGGGCTCCTCATTTCACATCCATCCATCTTCCTATCCTCATGCTACCAAAATCTCCCTTGAGCTTTTGGCCATTGTAGCAACCTTGGAGAAAGGACCCTTTGGAGTTTGGAGATGCTCACCCTTGGAGCTTCTCAACTATCTTCATCATTTGGAGGTATTATTATTGCAAGCACTTTCCTACCCCCATTTTCAATACAAAGTTATTTTTTCATTTCTTGTTCTTGTTTTTTAATTCAAAAGTTTATTATGATATGCACATGATAGCTTAGTTTTAGATTTAGATTTAGTTTATTGTTTTTGCTTAATATTTAAACTACTGCTACTAGTTAGCAGGTGCCCATAGCACTAAGCTTGGTTTCAAAACCAAGCCAACAAGTATATACACATGTTCCAAAGGAAAAGAGGACAAAGCTAGATCCTTCAGGAAACATAGGGTATCTTTGTGGGGTACAGTGAAAGCTCAAAGGCTTAAAAAATATACTTTCCAGGGTTCAAGAATATTGATGCCATTAGGGATGTAACATTTGATGAAAACTCAGCCTTCATCAAATCAAGAAAGACACCTATTGAAGATCATGAAGAACCAAAGGAAAACCGATTTCAAGACATCACCATGACTGAATCAATTCCAGAAGCAGATCGTGAAGTTGAAGATCCACAATTAACAGTAGATCCACCCCATGAGAATAAATCTCACAAGAGGAAACTTGCATGGGCTAGAGAACTCATCCAAGATGAAGAAAGGTATGGCATTCTAGAAGAAGAACACAAAGCAAGGAAGAGAACTAGATCTCATACCAACTATGTTCCCTTACTCTGTGAAATTATGAACAAAGAACCTTCCAGTTATGAGGAAGCAGCAGAAAAGAAAGAATGGAAGGATGCCATGGTCGAAGAGTATCAGATGATCATGAAGAAGGATGTTTTGGATGTGGTCCCGAGACCTGAAGGGAAGTCTGTTGTGACTTCCAAGTGGATCTACAAGATCAAACATGTTGCAAATGGAAGCATAGAGAAATACAAAGAGAGATTTGTAGCTCGTGGCTTCTCCCACAGAGAAGGGATTGATTATGAAGAAACTTTTGATCCTGTAGCTAGGTACACTTCCATTAGAACAATACTTGCTCTGGATACAACGATGAAATGGAAGATACACAAGATAGATGTCAAGATAACTTTCTTGAATGGTGTAGTCAAAGAGGAAGTGTATGTGGAGCAACCACTCGGTTTTGAGACACATTACAGAGAGTCATATGTGTGTAGGTTGAAGAAAGCCTTGTATGGATTGAAGCAAGCTCCTAGGACTTGGTATGGTAGGATGGACAGCTTTCTATCAAGTTTGGGATTTACCAAGAGTAAAGGAGACTCTAACCTTTACTACAAGGTTGAGGAAGGCAATCCTGTGATGCTACTCTTGTATGTGGATGACCTGTTTGTAACGGGTGAAGACAGTTTGATGGTTGATACCAAGAGGAAGCTTGCTATCAAGTTCGAGATGAAGGACTTGGGAATGATGCACTATTTTTTAGGTATGGAGGTGTGGCAGAGTGCATATGGGATCTTCCTTGGACAAGGGAAGTATGCAGTAGATATACTAAAGAGGTTTGAGATGATGGACTGCAAGGCCATGGCTACACCTATGGCATAGAACATGAAGCTTCTATGTGATGCTTCATCTGAGATGGTTGATGTCACTATGTATCATCAGATGATTGGGTCCTTCATGTACCTGATGAACATGAAACCAGATCTTTGCTTTGTAGTGAACACATTGAGCCAGTTCCTATGGATCCGAGAGGTGTTCACTTGGTTGCTCTAAAGCATATTCTGAGGTACCTGAAGGGTACGATTGATTATGGGCTCAAGTATGATGCGAATCAAAAGCTTAACCTACAGGGTTATGTTGATTCAGACTGGGCAGGCAGTGCTGCAGAGAGGAAGAGAACATCTGGGTGCTGCAGAGAGGAAGAGAACATCTGGGTGCTGCTTCAGTATGGGATCAGGTGTGATCTCTTGGTTTAGAAGGAATTAGTCCTGCATAGCACTGAGTACAGCCGAGGCAGAATATGTTGGAGCATGTTCAGCTAGTTGTGAGGTAGTATGGCTCTGGAAGCTACTGTCTGAGTTATTTGATCTCCTGCTGGAGGCTACTGGTATCTTTTGTGACAACCAGAGTTGTGTGAAGCTATCTGAGAACACAGTGTTTCACGACAGGTCGAAGCACATTGAGATCAAATATCACTATATCAGGGATATGGTGCAGAGAGGAGTAGTAAAGCTCCTATATGTTGCGACGGATGAGCAGATTGCAGATATGCTAACGAAACCACTAGCCAGAGTGAAGTTCGAGTACTTCAGAGAGCTGTTTGGTGTTCTTCAGATTGAGGACACATAGAGGAAGAAGTGATGGACATATTTGCTGGAAGCCATTCCAAGCATGGTGAGAGGAGGATCCTTCCGATGGCTGTGGATGTAAGCACTGGATGATTAGCATCAGGACGATGCTCTAGTTACTGCTATGTATATGCATCATGTTGGATGCTTGATATGATCAGTTGGATCATTTATATGTATGTATGTATGCATCATGTTGGATGCTGGATATGATCAGTTGGATCATTTATATGTATGTATGTATGCATCATGTTGGATGCTGGATATGATCAGTTGGATCATGTATATGTATATGCATCATGTTGGATGCTTGGACCATGTATCTGTATATGTATCAGGTGGATAGGTTGTATGATTAGGTAGATCATCTATGTTGATTAATATTAGATGGATACATTGTATGATCAGGTGAATCATGTATGATGATATGTATCAGGTATATACTTGATATGCATCAGGTGGATGCACTGTATGATCAGGATGATCATGGATGATGAGCTTCAGGATGTTGCTCCAAATGACATGCATCAATACGATGCAGTGATGATGATCAAGTTGATCATGTGATGATGTACATCAGGATGATATATGGTGAGTATCAGGTTGATACTTTGTGGCCATGGACAGGTTGTGCAGATGAGCATATAAGTATACTTGGGAGATCTGACAGGTAGAGTCATGTGCTCATAACAGCCTCGGATGCTCTTTCAAGGCATTGTCCTATGTCATGTAAGTAGACCTGGAGATTTGATATGTTGGACTGTGTGCCCATAATAAGTCCCGGGATTCTTTTTCGAGGCATTGCCATGACCACATGTAAGTAGACCTGGGAGATCCGATAGGTTGGGCCATTTTCCTATAATAAGTCCTGGGATGCTCTTTCAAGGCGTTGTGGTAGGGGCACATGTAATAATCCCTAGAGATATGGACAGGATGCAAAAGGCCTCAGATGCTCTTTAGAGATCTTGCTTGGCAAGACACTCTTTTAAGGTTTCGTGATAGTCACATGTAAGTGGACCTAGGATATCTTGTCGGTAATTCTTCGACACATAAATGGTCCTGGGATACTCTTTCAAGGAATTGTGATGCACTTAATAAGTCCTAAGGATTCCACAGTATGGCCAGTGATGATGAAGACCTGCAGGTGGTGGGCCTACATCCAGTATGAAAAAGTACTAGCTCTGTAGAACTTCTTATGACGAGTAGATTCAGAGATTGATTGAGATAGCAGCAGTGATGACGATGACGATGATTCGAGGATGATGATTCGATGATGATGATCCAGAGAAGAAGACTTGTTCTAGAAGATCTGTGTCGAGAAATACCTTCCTATTTAAGAGGGAGTGTTGATGTATATGTAACTTCAGAATGTATTTCACCTATGTATATTGTACTCTTATAGAGATGTTATTATTCCTCTATACAGAAGTGTCATCATTTGTATTGACAAGTGTCGCAAGTGTTGATGGGTTATTATACCACCATGTGTGGGGTCGACCCTTGATTAAGTTAACCATGGGTTATTAGACTAAGCTAGACAAGTCGGCCCCATTAGTTTATTAGGCAGGACAAGACAAGTATAAATAGAGATCAGTAGATCTCTATTTGGACATCTCATTACTCACTTCTATATCACTCAAAAAGTGGTGCACATGTGAGGAGGAGGATCATCTGCTAGGAGAACACTATCTCTTGTACTTGGGTTGTACTTTGGTTATTATTGCTCTATCTATCTCTGAGGAAGTTGTGGGGTTTTTCACCTTCGGGTTTTCCCCACAGAAACTCTATGTGTCTATTGTCTCTTATGTTTGCCTCTTGTTGTGATTGACATTATTGACATGCTTGATATGATTGATATGTTGTACATGTTATTATCACAGTAAATATCCTAGAGTATATTGAATTAATGCTAAAAAATTAACACATGAAAAAGGGTTGGCTCTGTAGAACTTCCTATGATGAGAAGAATTGAGAGATATCCCAGTGATCGAGATGAAAAGTACAACAGTAGTGACGATGATCCTCTGTGATCCAGTGATGATGATCCAACTCTAGAATTGAAGACTTGTGGCGATATGTATTGATGACCTATGTCTAGAGAATACCTTCCTAGTTAAGAGGGAGTGTTGATGTATTTGTAACTTTAGAAGACATTCTTCTATGTATTACACTTGTACTTTATTATATTCATGATGGAGATGTATTATTCCTCTAATCAGAAGTGTCGTCATTTGTATTTGTAAGTGTCGCAACTTATACTTGATGGGTTATTAGACCACCAGTGTGGGTTAGACCTGTATGAGTCATGTGGTTGGGTTATTAGGATTCCTTAGGAAGTTGTCCCTATTAGAATTAAAGGCATGTTAAGTTGTGTATAAATAGAGAGTGAGTGTGTCTCATTCTATTCATTCACTCACTCATCCAACTCGCATAGTTGAGAGAGAGGAGTGCACACAAGTGGAGGAGGAGTAGCTGCTGGAGTCATCTATCCTTTGGGGATTGATCCTTGTGATCTTTGTATTGGGGCTTATTCCGTCCTCGAGGAAGTTGTGGGGTTTCACCTTCTTGGTTTTCCCCAGTGAAATGCTTTGTGTCCATTGTGTCTTTTGATTGTTATGCTGTGCTTGTTATTCTCTTAGTAATCCTAGATAATATTGAATGAAATTATCAAAAAATTAACACAACCCATATATGGTCCAATCATCCATGTACACTACCAAAAACTTGTGAATGAAATCTTTAAATGCAGTGACAACCAGCCTTGAAAAGATTGCAGGAGCGTTCTTGATACCAAACGACATCACTATGTATTGAAAGCAACAACATTCTATCACAAAATTTGTTTTATGTCGATCTTCCTTTGCAATCCTAATCTGGTGGTATGTTGAAAATACATCTGTAAATGCATATATCTCCTGGCCTCTAACACCTTCCAGTACTTCATCAGTAAATGGCATGGGGAATGGATTGTGAAGACATGCATTGTTCGGTTTCCTTAGATCGACACAGATTGAGATTTTGACTATCCTCTTATCTTGGATGACCATTGGGCTGATCCATTATGTTTCTTTGATAGGTTCTATGATTCTTGCTTCCAATAATCACTCTATCTCAGCCTTTACTCGCTTCTTATACCTGGGATTCAATTTATACGGACTCTTCTTTATTGGCTTCGCATCAAGTTTAAGATGGATCTTCATCTCACCCAGGTCTCCGAAGATGCCCTTCATTTCTGAAAATTTTGTTGGGAACAAGTCTTGAAACTCATGCAGTAGATCAGTAACTTTTCCAATTGTCGAATCATCCCAGTAATATACCATACTAGCGAACTTGGGATTTTACTCTTACCCAATATTAACCTTCTTTATTTTTAGTGGTTGATGGAATTTGTCGAATGACATTTTTGGTGCTTTGACATTACGGCTTCCCTCTAAATCTAGGACATAAATGGCTCCAGGATGATCCTCGTCGCTAGGTCCTCCTGACACAGTATAGAATTCTATCATCATTTTTTGTATTGACATCAATTTAATCCCATTGGTATTTCTATCGAAATTATTTCAAGTACCTTCTTGCAGATATCCTGCAGTGCACTATGGATGAAGGGGTTCTAATCAGCGAAGATGAATGTCTAAGTGAAGATAATGGTCAATTCTTCCCATGTAGTTGTTCCGCATCGCAGTTCCATTGCGATGTACCAACTCCACGGTACTTCATATAGTGGATGGATGAATGCATGAACCCATTCCTGCTTCGGTCTCATTTCCCATGCACTTTGGAAATCTCCCAGATGATCCCTTGGATCACCCCTTCCATTGTATTTCTTCCCTTAGTAGCATTCAGTTTTCCCGAACCTGACTTACATTAATTGTTGACATAGTTTCCAGCTCGTTATCAATGACTTATATGCAACCCACCACCTTGCTGGAGTAGCCTTCAATGGCTCTTCAAGCACCAGGAGTCGATATGGTTCTAATACCTTTTCTTCGAATTCGATAATGAATATCGACATATTGGGTAATTCTTTATATTTCGAAAAATCACATACCTCCATTGCTACCTATCTCAGCAACTGAGTGATTCATGTGCACCTTCTAAATGACACCTCATGTAACCGATTCTGCTAGTTTTCTAATGCCTTGTCAGATTCTGACGACGCCAAACTAACAGTTTGCCACCTCAACTCCCTATCAGTGGTGGGATTGATGTAATCCTCCAAAACATTGAATACATTCTCCCATGCTTTTGTAAACTCGTCCCTCATTTGTTCGACATACCTTTTCCCCTCCATTGGATCAAGCAGGGTGATTACCCTCATGTTGCAATTTTCAAAAGACATCATCCTTTTCTTAAAATTGATGACAACCTGATTTTCCATTTTCCAGTCTATTACCAACAACATCGGATATGGGCTCATGGTTTCAACTATCTCTATGATATCGAAGTCTACGTAAGTCTTCAGTCCTTTTATCCCGACAAGAAGATGAGATAATCGACTAATTGGTTTGAACTTGCTCTGATTTTCTAATCGAAGCTGCATAGGGGACCATGCCAACTACGGTTTCCCCATCATTTCCTATGTTTGCTCAGTCAGGATGTTTACGTTTGATCCTAGGTCCAAAATGACAGAATCTACATTGTATGCACCAATATGGGCGTTCATCCTTATCTCTCTTCTCATCTTCTTCCCGTGCAATCAGTTCACTATCTGATCTTGTCGTCCTTCCTCCTGTCGATACAATAAACTAGCTATCTCTGCTAGTGCATTTTGATCCTTTGCTAACATCAAACAAATTTCTAGGAAATTCGTCAGGGTGTTGACCTTCCCTGGTGGCCTCTCTGAATTTTTCGTTTCAAATATCGATGGCATCTCATAGTCATGTTCCTTCTTTCTTGTATGTGGAAACTTAGTATTATTATTTCTTAGCACATCTCCCGCTCCTAAACAGGTTTCCTTCTCTGCTTCCGCATCAAATCGAAATTGTTTCTGTGTTGCAGGCCGGACACTTGGCAGTGTTATGTCCTCTCCTGTCGCAGCTCCTCACCTGGTTACTACTGCGGCATTCATGGGTCCACTTCTTATTTCTATTGATATCTTGCGCACATTTGGATTAGGGTTTTGATTATGATTTACATTCGGATTTGGTTGTAGTTGTGCCACATTCTTAGTCTGCCACTTGCAATCAACTTAAGACAATCTTCGACACTATGGTCCACTGCACTGTAATAGGTACACTGTGGAGTTGGATTCGAGAAATCTCTCTGATAATGTCCAATCTGACTCGCGGCTTATTGTACTGATTTTTATTATATTGCAGCGGTTGATACTACGGTTGGATGTACTGCAACAATGATTGGTTATAATTCTCCTGCAACTGATTGTAATGCGGCTGCATCTAATTATATGGTGGCTATAGTTGATTATACTATTGTTTTGGTTGTACAGGAGGGTTCTCCTCTTCCTTCATAAAAAATGTGTCTGCAGTTCTCTCTTAGAGAAAATCATATGCTCTACAATCCTTCTCCTCATGACCGGCTGATCGATAGAAATTACAAAAAAGGTTAGCTGTCTTCGACACAATATTCTCTAAGTACATAGATTCTTCTAATCGATGTTCCCTTGTTTGAAAAATTCGACACAAGGGAATTCCTCCTTGATTGAGTGGGTTTGGTGCATCGGACTATAAGTATTCATGGAATTCTGGGCATTGATCCTTGTGATGTGCTTCATACTTGCATCAAATGCACCATATTTCTTTGTGAAACTCCTTACGCTTTTTGATATCCCGTAGTTGGATAGTCAATTTCACTAGTTGCGCTTGGATCTGGTTCATTCCAATCCCTGTTTCGTCGACTGACAAAGCCTCGAGCTTCATCACAATTTCCAATGCCTCCTCCCAGGATACAATATTATGTTGCATCAGTGGCATCCAAATGTGAGGTACCAATCCTTCAATGAGCCATTCTTTATGCTTCATATCGCTCATTCAAAAACTTACTTTGGCCATCATATTTTTGTACCTATGATTAAATTCCCATACCGATTCATTATGAAACTACTTTATTTCCTTCAACTCTATGATATACTGCGATTCTTATTTTGGTTTCCTAAATTCATCGATCAACCCTTCACTGATTTGTGCCAAGGTTTTCTATTGTTTTCCTATAGGTACCTGTACAAAATTCATAAACCAATCCAGCACATGGACCCTAAAGGTCATCACCATTTGTGCCTTTTCAATATCATCATCCTAGACTTCTTTCACTATCCACACTGCTTCACATAAGAGCCAGTATTGTTCAGGACCTTCGGTCTTGTTACCCTAAAAGAGAGGCAACTTTATGTTGTTTCCTTCCATCCTTGGTTTCCTACTAGTGTTTTTAGATCCGCTACTCCTACAACTATTCTAACACATAGGACAACCCTGTGAAGAGCTTATGTTTCTTCCTCCAAAGTTTGGCGCAGTGCACGGGGTTGTGGGTACATGTAACTTTGGGTCTGTCCTTCCTTAGGTTTAGGGGTATCCTAGTCTTTTTCTTCATCAAAATAGGGTCGGTTAGTCCCTTGTGGTCCTGTTTCATAGGTCTCTATTCCGGTCGCACTAGGAGACTCTATTTCTATCTCAGTGCTTTTCTTTTTCTCCATCCAGAACCTAATGCCACTTTGCAGGTGACCACAGTATTCCATAGCATCCCTCAAAATTTCTTCATAGCTCATATCCATCTACCCCACATCATTCTATCAGACCCACATCCACGTGATACCGACTGTAATACCTCATTTTGACCCTTAGGATATATTAGTTTTCAATGTAAATATTGTATACATGTGATGTATGTTTACCTAGTGTGGATCTCAAGGCCAAGGTCCCCGCTAGTGTATGTTCGTATTTTATTTAAAATGGAAAAGCATTGGACATTATGTTACCCATGTGCTATTTGTTGATGTATATGTAACTTCGGAATGTATTTCATCTGTATATTATATATATATTTATTGTACCCTTATAAGAGATGTGTTATTCCTCTATAAGGAAGTCTCGTCATGTGGATTGACAAGTGTCGCAAGTGTGTGTACTTGCCCATGGGTTATTAGACCACCTTATGGGGTCGGCCCTGATTAATATATAATATATTGTGGGTGTATCAAAGTAGACAAGTCGGCCTGAGTAGGTCACTGGGCAAAAAGGTGAGTATAAATAGAGATAGGAGATCTCTATTTTATTCACTCGAAAAAGTAACTATCTCTCTCTCTGAAAAGTGGAGCACTAGTGAGGAGGAGGAGGATCATCTGCTAGGAGACTATATCAGTGTTATTTGGTTGTATTTTGGTTGAGCCATTGCTCTCTCTATCTCTAAGGAAGTTGTGGGGTTTTTCACCTTAGGGTTTTCCCCACGGAAACTCTGTGTCTCTTGTCTCTATGCTTTTGATTCTTGTGATGCTTGTGATGATTGTCATGCATTGATATACTGTAGATGTTATTCTCTCAGCAAAGATCCTATATTATTGTGATTTAATACTAAAATTTAACATGGTATCAGAGCTTAATTGAGAAGAAGACATTTTGCAGTGACGGAAGCTTGTATTCCTTGTTTATTGGGTTTCTCTCCACAGATTTTTGAAATTCATTATAGTAGATTGGATCTACTCATCAAGGCGCATCTATCTGTCCAATCAGAATTCAGTTCCGAGCATTTTCAGATTTGGCCCTAAAAATTAGGGTTTCCACAAAAATAGGAATGTCTGGAAACTGAAGGCACAGCTGGAAGCTCCTTGCAAAAATCAAAGGTTTGAGCTTTGGATCAAGATTTTTGGCTGGGTAGATCTTCGGGAAACTCAAACCCTAATTCAGGGCTCTCCCCAATGAACCCGAGAGGACAAAAAGACAATTTTGAAGGGCAAGACCTTGCTGATCTCAAATTCTGGATGTACTAGGCTGATCAGCTCTCCAAGGCGCATCTTTCTATCCTTTCAGAATTTTGAAATTCACATTTTGAATTTTTAGGGTTTCTCTTACAAACCCTAATCCGGGACCAGATCCAGTTTTCAACACTTCAAGTGGTAAGTCCTAAATCTTTTCTATTTCCATTTGAAGTACTCTTAAAGATGTCTCTCCACACTAAGCTTGAGGATAAGCTTGAAGGGGCTGATAACTTCCGAGCCTGGAAGTATAGGATTGGGTTAATCCTGGAAGAGAATGAGTTGGACTCATATGTGAAAGAAGACATCCCTATCCCAGAGGATGAAGAATCCAAGGCATTGCACAAGAAGAACTTGGTCAAGGCAAAGAGAATCATTGCTGATTCTATCAAAGACCATCTCATTCCTCATGTGTCTTCTCTTAAGACACCCAAAGAGATGTTTGAATCTTTGACCAAGCTATTTGAAGGAAAGAACATAAATCGGAAGATGACCCTGCAGAACCAATTGAAAGCAGTGAAGTTTCAGAAAGGAGAAACCATTCAATCTTACTTTTCAAGGGTCTCCCAGATCAAGGAACAATTAGAAGTAATATATGAAATGGTGGAGAATGGTGAAGTGGTGATGACCACTCTAAATGGCCTACCCAGGTCATGGGATTCCTTTATTCAAGGAATTTGTGCAAGGAAGAAGTTGATCTCATTCAGTAGACTTTGGGAAGAATGCTCTCAAGAAGAAGCTAGACTTATAGCTCGTGAAGAAAAGATGGGAGGTGAAGATCAAGCTCTTGCAACTCACACCAAAAGAAGCAAAGCCAAGAAGGATCACTCTCGCCACAATAGATCCTATAAAAGGAACAAGAAAGACCTAAGATGCTTCACATGCAATGAGAAGGATCACTTTGCTTCAGATTGTCCCAAGAACAAAAGGGATAATAACAACAACTCTAGTAAGAAGAAGAAGGGCAGCAAAAGAAGGTTTCATGCTCATGCTGCCGAAGATGATGAACCTCCAAAGAAGAAGGCTAGGGCAGAAAGTGATAGTGATGATGACTCATCAAGTGAAGAAGAGTATGTTCTGATCTCTGCTCTCACAGGTACTATTTCTCATGGTTGTAATGATTGGTTGATTGATAGTGGGGCCTCCAAACACATGACTGGGTTCAAGGAATCTTTTGTGAACCTTTCTGAACATGAATCACCCCATAAGGTGAAACTTGGGGATGATTATCACTATCCAATCAAAGGAAGTGGTGAAGCCTCCTACAACCTAGATTCTGGAAAATCATTGAAGATGAAAGAAGTACTATATGTACCTGGACTCAAGAAGAACTTACTCTCCATCTCTGCATTGGATGCAAAAGGTATGAGGGTTGCATTTGTGGATGGCCAAGTCCTAATGTGGCCAAAGGGAAAGACCATAGATGATGCAGTAGTGATTGGAAAGCAAGAGGGAGGTTTGTACAATTTGAAGGGACAACCTGAACATGCCATGGTGACATAAATACAAAGATTCATCCATAGTCATGGATCACATAGAGCTATGTATAATTTGTTTTTGCAAAAGTTAACTAATGAGTTATGCAGGTCATTGAAGAGAACAAGAACACATTGCTAGACATAACTAGCAAATATGGTGACCAGGTATGTGTTTCTTATATCATAGGATCTATCATATAAGTATGCATGGCATGATTGATGATGATTGTTCATAAAGTCATAAGTTTGAATAATCATGGGCATATGCATATTATGTGTCTTACCTTAATTAATAATATGACTAACCAGAAGAGTCATAGGTTTGAATAATTACAGGTTTAGACATGTTATGTTTCTTATGATATGACTAACCATAAGAGTCCTATATAAACCTTGAATGCTAATGCTTATTATTTGTGTTTGAAATGATCATGACTATACATACTTGAGATTATTGTGTTTTAATGAATGTATGATTTTGTATGAGATCACAAGGATAACACAATCATGATACTAATAAGCATGCATAGGGACCAAGGATGAATATGAGTTCAAGAACAGGTAATCCAGGAAGCAAAGATCAAGAGGGAGCACACTCCAGTGGTTTCTGCAAGGGTGCAGATATTCAGAGGGAGTTGTCCATCTCTCTACATTCCACAACAAGAAGGTGTAGAAGGACTCCAGCAGCTCCTGCAAGGAAGAAAAGACTCAGAGGGAGTCCACCCAACAAACAAACAAAGATAAGTATTTTAATTTTCTTGCATATTTGTTTGCTTAAATAAAATTGTTCAATGATGTATATGCTCATGTTCCTAGACTTAGGATATGTATTGTGCATATTAGAATGATTGAATTAATGAACAGTATACTACTAATATGCATGTGTTGGATAAGTGGCCTATGGTATTGTACAACATTCCATTGCTACTTATCTAGAATGAAACCTCTTTGCTGACATGTTGGGAGTTGTGCACACTCTTAACAATGTTCTGGTAGAGATTGGAAGGCATCTAGAAAGTTATGGGATATGGATAAATGTTGTATTGAAGCATTGGCTAAGATAATTGCATGACTGTATGACATATTTCTTCATGTGTAAGAATTTCTTCTAAAAATTATGAGACGTTTCTAATCATGCAATTTAACCTGTTTTGTAGGAAAGACCGTATATGTTCACCTACAAAAGGACTACAACATTTGTTCCAGCAACAAAGATATCTATTGAAGATATTGAAGTTCCCAGGATCTGGGATGAAGAAATGGAATGCCATGATCCGTCGATCATGAAGAATGATGTTTGGGATGCGATCCCAAGAGCTAAAGGGAAGTCTGTTGTGACTTCCAAATAGAACTTTCAGATCAAGCATGTTGCAGATGGCAGCATAGAGAAATATAAAAGTGATGAAATAGAAGATACACCAGATGGATTCAAGATAGCTTTCTTGAATGGTGTAGTTGAAGAAGAAGCAGCCACTTGGTTCTGAGACACATGATAGGAAATCATATATGTGCAGAACTTGGTATGGTGAAGATAGATTGATTGCCGACACGCAGCGGAAGCTTTCTACCGAGTTCGAGATGAAGAACTTGGGGATGATGCACTATTTGTTTTTGGCATGGAGGTGTGGCAGAGTGCAGAAGGAATCTTCCTTGGACAAGGGAAGTATGCAGTAGAGATCCTAAAGAGGTTCGGGATGATGGATTGCAAGGCCATGGCCACACCTATGGCATCGAATCTGAAGCTTTTATGTGATGCTTCATCTGAATCGGTTGATATCACTATGTATCGTCAGATGATTGGGTCCTTGATGTACCTGACGAACACGAGACCAGACATTTGCTTTGCTGTGAACACATTGAGCCAGTTCCTGACGGATCCGAGGAGTGTTCACCTAGTTGCTGTAAAGCATGTTCTGAGGTACCTGAAGGGTACAGTGGATTATGGGCTCAAGTATGAAGCAAATCAAAAGTTTAACCTACAGGGTTATGTTGATTCAGATTGGGATGGCAATGCTGCAGATAGGAAGAGCACATCTGGGTGCTGCTTCAGTATGGGATCAGGTGTGATCTCTTGGTTTAGCAGGAAGCAGTCCTGCGTAGCACTGAGTACAGCTGAGGCAGAATATGTTGCAGCCTGCTCAGCTAGTTGCGAGGAAGTATGGCTACGGAAGCTACTGTTTGAGTTATTTGATCTTCCGTTGGGGGCTACTGGTATCTTCTGTGATAACCAGAGTTGTGTGAAGCTGTCCGAGAACCCAGTGTTTCATGACAGGTCGAAACACATAGAGATCAAATATGACTATATCAGGGATATGGTACAGAGAGGAGCTGTGAAGCTCCTGTATGTTGCGACGGATGAGCAGATTGTAGATGTGTTAACGAAGCCACTAGCCAGAGTGAAGTTCGAGTACTTCAGAGAGAGGCTTGGCGTTCTTCAGATCGAGGACACTTCAAGGAAGAAGTGATGGACACATTTGCTGAAGCCATTCCAAGCATGTTGGAAGTAGGATCCTTCACATGGCTGTGGATGTAAGCGCTGGATGATGAGCATCAGGATGATGTTCTAGTTTCTGCTTGATATGATCAGTTGGATAATTTTTATGTATGTATATATGCATCATGTTAGATGCTGGATATGATCAGTTGGATCATTTTTATGTATGTATGTACGCATCATGTTGGATGCTGGATATGATCAGTTGGATCATTTTTATGTACGCATCATGTTGGATGCTGGATATGATCAGTTGGATCATTTATGTATGTATGCATCATGTTGGATGCTGGATATGATCAGTTGGATCATGTGTACGTATTTTGTATATGCATCATGTTGGATGCTTGGACCATGTATCTGTATATGTATCAGGTGGATACATTGTATGATCAGGTGGATCATGTATGGTGATATGTATCATGTATTTGTATTTGTATCAGGTGGATACATTGATGATCAGGAGGATCATGTATGATGATATGTATCATGTATTTGTATCAGGTGGATACATTGATGATCAGGAGGATCATGTATGATGATATGTATCAGGTAGATACTTGGTATGCATCAGGTAGATGCGTTGATGATCAGGTGGATCATGCAGCAGGATGTTGCAGTGATGATCAGGATGATCATAGATGACGAGCTTCAGGATGTTGCTCCAGATGACATGCAGCAGGATGTTGCAGTGATGATCAGGATGATCATAGATGACGCGCTTCAGGATGTTGCTCCAGATGACATGCAGCAGGATGTTGCAGTGATGATCAGGATGATCATAGATGACGAGCTTCAGGATGTTGCTCCAGATGACATGCAGCAGGACGTTGCAGTGATGATGATCAGGATGATCATGGATACATCAGGATGATGTATGGTGAGTATCAGGTTGATACTCTGTGGCCGTGGATCAGGTTGTGCAGATGAGCATGTAATCCGGTGCCCTGGGAGATTTGCAGATGGTCTTTCGAGGTTTTTCCTATGGCATGTAATTCGGTGCCCTGGGACATCTGGAAAATGCTCTTTCGAGGTTTTGCTCTGGGAGGACATGTAATTCGGTACCCTGGGAGATCTGCAGACAGTCTTTCGAGGTTTTGACTATGGCATGTAATTCGGTTCCCTGGGATATCTGGCAGATGCTCTTTCGAGGTTTTGTCCTATGGCATGTAATTCGTTTCCCTAGGAGATCCAATAGGTTGGGCTGTGTGCCCGTAATCAGTCCTAGGATGCACTTGCGAGGTTTTGCCATGACCACATGTAATTCGTTGCCCTGGGAGATCCTATAGGTAGAGCTGTGTGCTCGTAACAGACTGGGATGCTCTTGCGAGGTTTTGTGGTGAGGTCACATATAATTCGGTGCCCTGGGAGATCCTATAGGTAGAGCTGTGTGCTCGTAATAGCCTGGGATGCTCTTTCGAGGTTTTGTGACGCACGTAATAAGTCCTGAGGATTCCACAGTATGGCCAGCGATGATGAAGACCTGCAGGTGGTGGGCCTACATCCAGTATGAAAAAGGACTAGCTCTGTAGAACTTCCTATGACGAGTAGAGTCAGAGATTGGTTGAGATAGTAGCAGCAGTGACGATGATGATGACGATGCATCGATGACGATGATCCAGAGAAGAAGACTTGTCTAGCAGATCTGTGTCGAGAAATACCTTCCTAGTTAAGAGGGAGTGTTGATGTATATGTAACTTCGGAATGTATTTCATCTGTATATTATATATATATTTATTGTACCCTTATAAGAGATGTGTTATTCCTCTATAAGGAAGTGTCGTCATGTGGATTGACAAGTGTTTCAAGTGTGTGTACTTGCCGATGGGTTATTAGACCACCTTATGGGGTCGGCCCTGATTAATATATAATATATTGTGGGTGTATCAAAGTAGAGAAGTCGGCCCCAGTAGGTCACTGGGCAAAAAGGTGAGTATAAATAGAGATAGGAGATCTCTATTTTATTCACTCGGAAAAGTAACTATCTCTCTCTCTGAAAAGTGGCGCACTAATGAGGAGGAGGAGGATCATCTGCTAGGAGACTATCTCAATGTTATTTGGTTTTATTTTGGTTGAGCCATTGCTCTCTCTATCTCTAAGGAAGTTGTGGGGTTTTTCACCTTAGGGTTTTCCCCACGGAAACTCTGTGTCTCTTGTCTCTATGCTTTTGATTCTTGTGATGCTTGTGATGATTGTCATATTAAGATTGTCATGCATTGATATACTGTAGATGTTATTCTCTCAGCAAAGATCCTATAGTATTGTGATTTAATACTAAAATTTAACACTATTTAGCCATGGAACATTGTAAAAACGATGTAAATAAACATCAAGCAAAAAAATACCAAAATTGGCTATGGAGGCAATGAATGAGAAGGGGTCATGTGTATCCACTAGGGAGTGGTGAGGGGGATGTGGGATTGAATGATAAGCTGCCATATTTCACCTTGAGAACCCATTTGACTTTCCTTGCTGACATTTAATTCTGTTGTAAGGAAGTGGTTGAAGAAAATAGTCCATGGCTTTAATGGAGCATGTGCAGCCTAGAAATTCATATGGCAGAGTATGGGCTCTGTTTTCTTCTGCCACAAGTCACTCTACCTCATGGGGATTGCTTCTTTCTCATCTCCAATCCATTGTGGAAGTCACCAGCATCATTTTCCATCCAAAAACAAATTTCCAGCAGTTAGAAAAACTAGAAATCGCAATTGTGCAAGAACCCATGTTTTCAAGAGCCAAAAATGCTCAGATTTGGTATTTGACAGTGAAATCTAATGGGGGATAGATAGGTATGAACCTTGGAGCGAATTTGGGAGCATTAGCTACCCAAAAATCCATAGGAAAACTCAGCTTTTGTAGCTCAGAAAACCAGTGACGGATTTGAGTTATTCATTGACAGAATGGTGAGAAATCCAAGTGTGGATGTTGAAACAGAGGATTGGATTGCTTGAATTTAGCCTGAGATGTCTGTAGCTTTGTGGTTTAGTTCATTGGCTTAGCACCCTCATCCTCTACTATTTGCATGCTTGACAAACCCAGCTATGTTCTGGCTTAGCATGACCATTTGAGTGAACCCATGGCTGTGAGTGAGCTTGTCTAGTTCCTCCTTAGTGGATGCACAGCCCAGCTCGGCAGTGATCTCTCAGCTGGAAGAATAGATTCTGGACAGATATCTATGGTTGGGTGAAACGTTGCTCTCACATAGCCAGTTGTTGGACAACTTCATCTCAAAGCTAAGTAGTCTCTGTGGTTTAAATTATGATCCTTATGTGTTATGTTCTGTAGGTCTAATTATTCATGTAAATTGAATGAAATGATTATCTCAAACTAGTTGGCATGAATCCTGTCCATAGCATGAGAATGAGATTGATTATTCTATGACTGTTTCATCATTATGCCTGGAAGAAATATGCTGATGCATTCCATTCCGTGTGTGTGTCAATATGGTTATTCTATTGTGTTTACTAATTGAGAGTTATTAATTCCATGTTCTGCAATGTCTTAATTAATGACTGTTGTTTACATTCTGATTGGATGATGAAACTATGTGCATACATAGTGTTTAATTCTGCTGTGCTTGTTGAGTATGAATAGGTATGCACAAGTTTTATTTAACCATGCATTTCTAAAGAAATTGACTGGGTCTGAGTTTTTCCAATAAGCCTGGTAGTTTGGTTAACGTTTCCTTCCTTGCATCGGATTGATGGAAGGGGACATTACAACCAAATCCTCCTCACACCCTAGCTTTACTCATTGGAGCTCATCTTCAATATTCCCTTTTCACAAATGATCATCTCGACCCATAGTTTTAGTAACAATAGATATTTTCCTTTGGGTCCTTTGAAATTTTTTCTTTTTGCATAAGTGTATGACTTAATGGTGTCAACAACAAATTCAGTAATGTATCCTTCCAAAATACTATTTACCAAAAACTCGACAACCCTTGAAGCTTTGTTGTTCACCTGTTTCAATTGTTGGATCAGTTCTGGGATCCAGTGTTTAGGCTCACCTCCTTGGAAACTTCTTCTAAAAATTCAATTGTGCCAACCATTTGTGTAGTAGTATAGGAAACCCGTATAAGAAAACTTTTTGGATATGAGAGTAGATGTACTTTTGTAACCAATCGATTTTCAACAATCTAGGGTTACTATTTTATTCCTCAGAAAATTCTTTCATATTCTTGTGGAACCATTCCATGATCTTCGGCTTTGTTGGATGCCACAACATCTCCTCTCTCCTTTCGCACTAAGGTCCCGACAATGGAACCACTTGCTGACAAAGTTCTGTCGATGGGGGTTCACTTCATACTGCTATCAACAAACATCGACACAGACTCCCTTAAACATTGACCTATAAAGGTTTTACCCTTTCCAGCAACACTCGTAGAGCGAGTGAAGTCTCACCCGAGATGTCTAAGGGGGTTGTAGGAACCAAGTTTTCGCAGTTGTAAGAAGACATGAATTATCTGACATTCATTCGCATCATAAGCTATAGATTCGCATTCGCATCAAAATATAACATTATCAACCTATTAACCATTATCCTCATTCACATGACCGACACATTATCATCACACAGTTAACGAATTAAACAAATTATCAAAAAAATATGCTTATGGAATCTATGGTACATAGTATAATTACAATTTCATTGAAACATCAAACATTATGATACTCAAATTCAATAATAAGACAAAGAGACAAAGATATAGCATTATCGATCATTATAATTATTAATCAAGTTATTCAATACATCACAGAATTATCCATATCACACAACCAGTACAAAATCAGAGCGAACAATAATCCACAAAAGATAAACATGCCAAAAGATAGATCAAAGATAGAAGATGATAAGGATCATCGGATTCCCTCACTAGTACATATGGTCAATTTTGCCATGTTTTTTCGTTGTAATAGCCAAGAATTTTCGTCCCTATTGCAATGTTTGGGGTTTCATTTTTTCATGGAACAACATTCATGGATATATGGATAAAAATTCCTTGTCGTGGCAATAGCAACGCTTCATAGTGGCCATCTATCAACTACACAACAGTTCTTAGATCCATCGAAAATGAATCCTGCCATGAAGTTTCATCTCTATATCGACGTAAAGCACCTATAAGTTCCTCAAACCTGCGTGGAAATATTTATAAAGTTCCACGAATCATCGTCGCAGTATCCATGCAGTGTTTCACAATCTTTCGTGGCAGGTCCAATACTTGCATGGAAATTTTTTTATATTTCCACAAATCATTGTCGCAGTATCCAAGGAGCATTTCACAATCTTTCGTGGCAAGTTCGGCACCTGCATAGAAACATTTTTATAGTTCCATGAATCATTGTCGCAGTATCCATACAATGTTTCACAATATTTCGTGTCAGGCTTAGCACCTGCGTGGAAACGTTTTTATAGTGTCATGAATCATCATCGCAGTATCCACGAATCATTTCACAATCTTTCGTGGTAGGTTCAGCACTTGCATGGAACTAATTTCTATAGCCTACACTAATGTTTTTTGATATAGCGACGATACTTGGAAGTGTTTAAAAACTAAATAAATTTGAATGCACATAAAATCACGAGGTATCAGCCTACACCTCATTCTTCACCGGTTGTTGCATTTGCTTAGTTTGCTATATCATTCATCGGGAACTCTACAAACCTAAAAATACACCATAAAACACTATGTTCTGTAACATGTAATGTTTTGGCATAAATTAGCAGTTGGAGCATACCTGGAGGGACGTATCCAACTGAGCCAACAATTGCAAAAATAATCCCTTTGATCTTAGAAGGATCAACAATATTGCAAAGCTCAATATCACCTATTTATGGCTCTATAAAAGAATTCAAAATATTTTTTTTGTAAGTGAGATAGAGATGGAAGATTGGTTGTTGACACCCATGTAGAAAAGCCAAACCTTGCGCTACATCTTTAGCAATGCTGCAATGTGATGGCCAATCCAATATAGAAACATTAATAGTGTGAAGGAAGTCTGAGAGGTTTCCTTTATGAACACATTGATAGAAAAGGTAAGCACAATTTGTGTCTAGAACATGTGCCAACGGTCTCAGAATTTAGGGATGCCGTACCCTCCCCTGCTTCTTCAATTCTGCACCAAACGTTCGGTAGTTTCCCGATTTGAAACTTTCGTCATTCTAGTTGAGATTCTTTATAGAATAACTAGTGCCAGAAGGCATGACAACTTTGTAATGGGTACTAAACTTGTTCTTTAGGAAGACATTTGCAGGATCTAGAGTAGCTTCAACACCCTTTTCAAATTCTCTCACTCATACTTTTCCTACAATTGCAACCATATTTGCAAAGTTTCCCTAAAAGGAAGGATGACAAAAACTTACACAAATGTACCATAGGCTCTATAAAACACTAGCTAGAGTAGGACACGTTAGTACATATTATGGGTTGAAATTCATGTTCCTTATTCCAGCATTCAAATGAAGTTCTAAGCACTAAACAAGCCACCTACATCCATAAATAGTTATGAAAGGTAGATCTGGGTTACCAAGTCTTTGTGATAATAAGTAACACAAAAAAATTTGTTCAGGTAGTTTTCAGACTTATCCCTTTTCAACAATCAATTCTTCAACTTCAAGTTTTGTCTTTTAATGGCACAAATCTGTTTTAAAAAACTATTCTTCACTTTTGATTCAACATGCATACAGGTAACACTGATGTTGTCCCATAACACTATTCAAACTCAACTTCAATTTGGTCACAAAGAATAGGCTCAGCCTTCAAGTTATAACACAAGTCCTTCAAATATTCTATAAAGAATTATACCTTAGCTATATTCACTTCTTAAGAATGTCTATATGCTTCTATAATGGTATTTAGATGCTCAATAAAACTTTCTCCGACTCATTTATCATCAAACGTTTCATGAGCTTGTAAACAACAAACAAAATCCTAGATAGATATCTCAAGAACTTGAACTAAATGTATAAACAAGAAGAATTGTAAGGCATAGTCTTAAGCACATGTGGATAGCGGTTGAATGATAATCCGATCCAACACAATTTGCAGTCAGCATATCCAGATACCAGTGTCAGCCTTTGTATCCATAATTTTCTCAGATAATAGTTTCAAAACACCTTGTAGTGGGGCCTGGTCTTCTAAAAGAATGAAATCTTGTCACCATCTAAGGCTTAATATCTCATTCAATAAGACTGATCCTCCTATTGGACACCCTGTTTGTCGTTGGAGAAACTTTTACACCAATTTGAAGTGACATTTGTACATTATTGGGCATGTCTTGAACCAAAAAGTTTCATTTTATTAACCCTTATCAAATGCACATTCAAGGACTCCAACAATTTTGATAACCCACAAACATATACGAATAATGATGAAGTTGGAATCTAGTAGTCATCAAAATGGAAAAAGGGGATCAACATCTAAGGATATCCCACCGATACAATACATAATTGTTAAGCAAGATAATAAGGCATCACACTCAGTTGGTGCACCTCCGTACACCAAATCACCCAAGCTCCAAGACTCTGCAATTTTATTGAATTGAGAAGTTCAAAGTTGTACACAAAAGATGATCATTTGTAGAATTGGTCTTAGCATCTTCATATTTTTAGTATTCGGACAATTTTCTCAACATGGATGTTGATAACATGAAAATTCCAGCCTTATCTCGAGTGTGGGGGATATGGAGGTGTCCAATCCATTCATCATCTTCAATAACAACCTATTGATTCTTCCTAGAAGCAATATCTATATCATCACTCAAGCATCCTAGGAGCTCAAGTGTAGTACTTGTACATCAAAGAAGGAAAGCTAGAGAAGAGTACTTAGGACCAACAACATATCAACCTTTGATTGAGAAGTTGCAGAACATACTTTCACCAGGGACAAATATCCTAGATACACTTGTCTTCTCATCCATGTGAGAAAATTAGCAAGGCACATGCAGTTGTAAGAGGTCCAAAAGTTTCTAATATTTGTATTGTGGGGCTAATTATGTGCAGATGGTTGTGAAAGACAAGCTATGATTGATGCCTAGGAGGTCTGTTATGTGCTATAAATATGCACATTGTATCAAGTGAATTTCAACCAAGTAATATGAAGTGAGATTGAAATTCTCTCACTCATTCTTTGCCTACAATTGCAACCATATTTGCAAAGTTTCCCTGAAAGGAAGGATGACAAAAACTTGCACAATTGTACCATAGGCTCTATAAAATACTAGCTTGAGCAGGACACGTTAGTACATATTATGCGTTGAAATTCGTGTGCCTTATTCTAGCATTCAAATGAAGTTCTAAGCACTAAACAAGCCACCTACAACCATAAACAGTTATGAAAGGTAGATCTGGGTTACTAAGTCTTTATGATAAGCAATAACACAATTTTTTTTTTCTGTTCAAGTAGTTTTCATACTTATCCCTTTTCAAAAATCAATTCTTCAACTTCAAGTTTTGTCTTTTAATGGCACAAATCTATTGTAAAAAACAATTATTCACTTCTGATTCAACATGCATACAGGTAACACTGATGTTGTCCCATAACACTATTCAAACTCAACTTCAATTTGCTCACAAAGAATAGGCCCAGTCTTCAAGTTATAACACAAGCCATTCAAATACGCTATCAATATGTTTCAATGCTTTGCAAATTGTTCTTCTTCAAGCTCATATTTCACATATTTGTGTCCTTTGAATAATCATAAGGCTTAAACAACATTTTGCAATGTATGATAAATTCAAAACGGCCATACCAACAAATTATAATGAGTTACACTGACAAACAAAATAAAATGATAAACTAATATTCAGTAACATGTAATAAAATAAACATATATATCATATAAAAAAAAGAGAGATATAGTTGAAGATACCAACCTGGGTATGAAACCATTCTTGAAAATATACTCAGAAGTGTTACTTTGAGAAAAGATTGTTTGTGCCTGTTAGGAACCCATGTCTTTACTTTGTTAGTATGTTGTTATTGGACGCATATGCTTTGTAAGTCGTCCCGTAGTATTTGTTAATCAATAGTTTGTGTTATTGTTGTTGGCGCATATGCTTTGTAAGTCGCCCGTAGTATTGTTAATCCATAGTTTGTAACGGCCCATGGTTTCAACCCATAGTATTGGCGCCTAGAATTAGTATATAAGTGGGTGTTGAGACCTATGAAGGCACCGTGAAGTTATTTGTATTGAGCTTGCTCAAAGGAGGTTGCCCCCTCGAAGTGGCCCGTGATCAATACAAAAGTGATTCTGAGTTCTGTCATTTCTGCTATTTCGCGCATTCTTGTTAATTAATTGTTGCAGGTGCCTCACATCTGGTATCAGAGCACTTTCTTGGGCTCGCTGGGTGAAATTTCTGCCAAAATTTTTTTTCACATCTGTTGCAGGTTCGGATTTGGGAATAATCCCTATCCGCTTAACTGTGGGAAGTACTTGGGCATAAGCCCTAAAACTCATTGTGAGGAGTACCACAGGAACCCCGAAGTAGCTGGCCCATTGAGAGGACCTGCCGGCGAAAAGGGCAACGACCCCTACCTGATTGACTAGTTCCCACCCGTGAGGTAAACCAAGAGCTATCGTTTGTGGCAAAGCGGTTATCAGTTTTACCTGAGCCGTGGAGTGAGGGGTACTGCCCCAATACGCAAGCCGTCAGACAGCATTGGTGGCCGAGTGAAAACCCTGAACTGTTAGGAAGCCGCACATACCTGGGGTCCATATCTACTTTCAGCTGAACTATTGTCGATCACTGCTGCGCCGTTTCAGATTCATTTTGCAAACCGTTCCAGGTCCAGCCGTTCGGCGTTGTTCCAGAATCCTTCGAACCAGAGATCCCATTCTGCAAGCAGATCCGTAGCCGCTCCAGTCTGTAAAAAATAAAAATAAAAAAAAAAAAAAACACCGAGCCCTAGCCGCTCTAGTCTGAAAAAAAAAAAAGAAAAAAAAAAAAAAAAAGAAAAAAAGAAAAAAAGAAAAAAAAGAGTATAAAATTCCATTTTTTCTCCATATCTCCCTTGTTTTACCTCTGTTTTCCTTGAAAATTTCAGGGAACCCCTGTCATTCCATTCTGCATATTTCATCCCTGAGAACCCTATCCTCAATTCCCTTTCCTACAGCCCGAAATCCCACATTTGTCTATTTTTAGGGTTTGCCATAACTTCCTCAGATTTCACCCAATCACCTTCAATTTTTACCACAGAGTTCCCTTCTGAATTCTGCTTCTTTGTTCCCCTCTGCCAAATTTTTCCATCCTTTCACCCCGCTGCTAAAATCCTCATTTTTGCTTCCCTATCTATCCAACTGTGTCCAAAAAACGAGTCAAACCCCAATTACCCTTCTGATTTTTTCTCAAATCCAAATTTTCCTTTACTGAAGTAGTTCCTGTTTTTGTTTTCCTACCCAGGAAAAAAAAAAAAAAAAAAAAAAAAAAAAAATATCCCTGGTTATGGTTGTCACCCGTGCAGGAGCAAAAACCATGGAGGAAGCCCTTGCAGCCATCCAAGCCAAACTCCAAGATCTGGATGAAAAATTTCTTGGTCTCCATCTTGAACATTCAGCTATGAACAACAAACGGCAGTCCGAGTCTTCAGTAGACAATGGGTTCTCTTCTTCCATCAATTTCCGTGGTCCGAAGCTTGATTTTCCTCGCTTCAATGGTACTGATCCAACTGGATGGATATATCGTGCAGAACAGTATTTCAGTATGCATAATACTTTTGATGTCAACAAAGTTCAATTGGCATCCTTTCATTTGGAACAGGAAGCTCTTCAATGGTACCGTTGGTACATCAAGGCTCACCCAGAGCCCAACTGGCCAGACTTTTGTCAGCTCCTTTTGCAACGATTTGGTCCTAGTGCTTTTGATGACTTCACAGGAGGCCTCACTAAACTTCGCCAAACTGGCACTGTGAGAGAGTATCAAACCGAATTTGAGAATCTAGCCAACCACACCGAAGGATTGACTGATGAATTTTACCGGAGTTGTTTTATCAGTGGTCTAAAGGATGCCATTCGCTCTGAGGTCAAAATGTTCTGTCCCAACACAATGATGGAAGCACTCGGGTTGGCTAAGTTGGCAGAAGACAAGATTGCAGCCCAGCAACGCTCCAAGCCCACTTTTGTTCCCTTCAGAAATATGGGTTCTCAGCGACCACCTATACCGCAGGCTCCTCGACCGACTCCTATCAAGCGTTTATCTGAAGCAGAGATGCAAGCACGCAGAGAAAAGGGGCTTTGCTATAATTGTGATGAGAAATTCACTCGGGGACACCGATGTGTTCAGCAAAAGCTCTATCTCCTGGATGTGGAGTCTCCGCCTGCCTCTGAAATGGGTGACGAAGATCCAGAAACACTGGATGCTCCGGTCGACATTCAGGAACCGCCTATTGACCCTCCGTCTCAAGATGACCAGCCAGAGATATCTCTCCATGCTTTAGCTGGAATCACCACCCCCCAAACAATGCGGGTCAGGGGTTACTTCAAGAAGCTTCCTCTTACAATCCTCATTGATTCGGGTAGCACTCATAATTTCATCGACCCTCGGATCGCCAAACAAGCTGATTGTTTTATCCATCCGTGCTCCAACTTTGAAGTCATGATTGCCAATGGGGGCACCTTACCTTGCAAAGGGAAGTGTCGAAATGTGCGTATCTCCATGGGAGATTATATCCTGCGCTCTGACATGTTTGCCTTGCCCTTAGGCGGATGTGATGTGGTTTTGGGCGCTCAATGGCTACGCACACTTGGCCCTATCTTATGGGATTTTGCCGAACTTTGGATGCAGTTTTCCCTCAATGGACACAAACACACATTGACAGGATTACAACCAGGTTCTCTCAGCATCATCAGTTCACATCGCATGGAGAAACTCCTCAAGAAGAGTTCACATGGTGTCATCGCTCAGATCAGTTCCATCCAGATGCAACCATCCGCGGTCTCCACTATTCCCTTGGATCTACAACAAATTCTGAATCGATATACAGGTGTCTTTGCTGAACCAGTGGGATTACCACCTTCCAGGCCAGAAGACCATCGTATTCAGCTCCTTCCTGGCAGCGTTCCTCCCAACATCAGGCCCTATCGCTACCCATTTCACCAAAAAACAGAGATTGAAATGCTCATGTGGGACTTATTGAAGCAAGGTATTATTCGCCCAAGCACTAGTTCCTTTTCTTCTCCAGTTATTCTTGTCCGCAAAAAAGATGGGTCATGGCGCCTCTGCATTGACTTCCGAGCACTTAATCACCTCACCATCAAGGATAAGTTTCCAATTCCTGTTGTTGATGAGCTTCTTGATGAGCTTCATGGGGCTCACTTTTTCTCCAAGTTGGATCTTCGTTCTGGGTATCATCAAATTCGGGTTCATGAGGAGGATATTCCTAAAACAGCTTTCCGCACACATGATGGCCATTATGAGTTTTTGGTCATGCCCTTTGGCCTCACTAATGCTCCTTCCACATTCCAGGCCTTAATGAATAAAATATTTCGACCCTACTTGCGGAAATTCATTCTGGTATTCTTTGATGATATCCTCATCTACAGTAAAACATGGGATGAACATCTCCAGCATCTGGATCTTGTCATGCAACTTTTCTCTGACCATCATCTCCATGCCAAGCAGTCTAAATGTGTTTTTGGACAAAAGGAAGTTGAGTATCTCGGGCACATTATCTCAGCACAAGGGGTTCGCGTGGATCCTGCCAAAATCGATGCCATGAACAATTGGCCACATCCTCAGACACTCAAGAGCCTTCGTGGTTTTCTGGGGTTGACTGGCTACTACCGCAAGTTTGTCAAGGATTATGGGAAGATTGCTGCTCCATTAACTGCCCTATTGAAAAAAGATGCTTTTACATGGACACCTGCTGCTCAGTGTGCATTTGACAAACTAAAACAAGCTATGTGTACTACACTTGTGCTAGCTATGCCCGATTTTTCCAAGCCCTTCACGATTGAGAGTGATGCTTGCGGCAATGGACTTGGTGCTGTTCTCCTTCAAGATGAACACCCCATTGCATTCACCAGCAAAGCCCTTTCCGGTAAGAATTTAGCTGCCTCTACCTATGAGAAGGAAATGATGGCTATTTTGCATGCAGTACAGAAGTGGCGGCCATACCTATTAGGGAATCATTTCTGCATCAAGACTGATCACCAGAGTTTGAAATATTTCTTGGACCAGCGTGTCTCCTCCCCATCACAACAGAAATGGGTTAGCAAACTCATGGGTTATGACTATGAGATCACTTACAAGAAGGGTAAAGACAATATTGTGGCAGATGCTCTTTCTCGTACATTTGATGCCCAAGGTTCTCTTTCAGCTATTTCTATGCCTGTTCCAAATTGGTTGCAATCTGTTCAACAGGGTTATGTCAATGACTCTTCCTTATCTCAGATCATCCAGCGCTTGACCAACAATCCTTCTGCGGTCCCACATTACTCCTGGGATGGTGCTTCTCTGTGATACAAGGGTCGTCTGGTGCTTCCCCAGAGCACAGATCTTCAACAGGCTGTCTTCTATGAACTCCATGCTTCTCCATCAGCCGGGCACTCTGGGTTCCTCAAAACATATGAACGAGCACGGCGTAACTTCTTTTGGCAAGGCATGAAAAGGACAATTCAACAGATGGTGGCCGAATGTGATACCTGCCAGCGCAATAAGGGTGAAACAACACTCCTTCCAGGATTGCTTGAACCCTTGCCCATACCTACACGGATTTGGACAGATATTTCTATGGATTTCATCGAAGGGCTCCCTAAATCTGGCGGAAAGACAGTGATTATCGTTGTGGTTGATCGTCTCTCCAAATATAGTCATTTTTGTGCTCTCAGCCACCCCTATACAGCCTCCTCCGTCGCTCAAATTTTTATGGACCAGATCTTTCGTCTTCACGGCATCCCTTCTTCCATTGTCTCGGATCGTGATGCGACTTTCACTAGTCATTTTTGGACAGAACTATTTCGTCACACTGGCACCAAACTGAAGATGAGTTCAGGGTATCACCCACAAACAGATGGTCAGACTTAAATTGTTAATAAATGCTTGGAAACTTATCTTCGTTGCTTCACCTCGGAACAACAACATCAGTGGGCAAAGTGGCTTCCTCTCGCTGAATGGTGGTACAATACCTCTTACCACACTGCCTCCAAAATGACCCCATATGAAGCAGTCTATGGTCAGGCACCTCCAGCTCTTCTTCCATACACCCCCACCAGTTCACCAGTTCAGGAAGTTGACAGGGTCCTTCGCAACCGAGATCAGATTCTTCGCATTTTGCGGGACAATCTTCACATGGCAAGGAATCGCATGAAGCAACAAGCTGATCAGCACCGTTCAGAGCGCACCTTTCAAATCGGCGATATGGTTTTTCTTCGTCTCCAGCCGTACAAGCAATCCTCTTTGAAACTCAAAGGACATCATAAGCTCGCTCCAAAGTTCTATGGGCCATATCGGATTCTTCAGAAGATTGGGTCCGTCGCTTATAAATTGGAACTTCCTCCTTCTTCCCGCATTCATCCAGTCTTTCATGTCTCTTGTCTGAAGAAAGTTCTTGGCACCAACATCAGCGGCCAAACGATTTTACCCGAACTAGATAATGAAGGATCCATCCTTTTGGAGCCAGAGGCCGTCCTCAATCGGCGCACGCGTCAGCTTCGCTCTCGCTCTATCACAGAGGTCTTAATTCAGTGGCACGGCATGCAACCAGAGGATGCTACATGGGAACCACTCCTTCAGATTCAACAACAATTTCCACATCTAAATCTTTGAGGACAAAGCTTTTTTTCAAGGGGGAGGGGATGTTAGGAACCCATGTCTTTACTTTGTTAGTATGTTGTTATTGGACGCATATGCTTTGTAAGTCGTCCCGTAGTATTTGTTAATCAATAGTTTGTGTTATTGTTGTTGGCGCATATGCTTTGTAAGTCGCCCGTAGTATTGTTAATCCATAGTTTGTAACGGCCCATGGTTTCGACCCATAGTATTGGCGCCTAGAATTAGTATATAAGTGGGTGTTGAGACCTATGAAGGCACCGTGAAGTTATTTGTATTGAGCTTGCTCAAAGGAGGTTGCCCCCTCGAAGTGGCCCGTGATCAATACAAAAGTGATTCTGAGTTCTGTCATTTCTGCTATTTCGCGCATTCTTGTTAATTAATTGTTGCAGGTGCCTCACAGTGCCTCGGAGAGGCCAATCTTCTCTAGGAACCAATTGACCCTACAAGAGGGTGTGTACATGTTAAGATCCTAGTAGGGGGGCTTCACTAACATCTCGAGTTTTTGGTGTAACGGTTCGTATCATTTGGTATCAGAGCCTCCACCCAGGTTCAAGTCACAGATTGGGTGGCAACGTCGTCATTACAGTGTTCGCCCAAGGCTCATACGACGCAAAGGGGACACCACTGTACGAGCGCACATCCAGCCCAGAGTCTGGACTGCGGAGCGTGGTGGGATGTTAAGATCCTAATGGATGGCCTTCACTAACACCTAGGGGTTTTGGTGTAACGGTTTTTATCATTTGGTATGAGAGCCTCCACTCAGGTTCAAGTCATAGAGCAGGTGGCAACGTCGGCATTGCAATGTTCTTCCAGGGATCGTACGACACAAAGGGGACACCACCGTACGGGCGCACATCGATCCCAGAGTCTGGACTGCGAAGTGTTGTGGGATGTTAAGATCTCGAGGTTTTGGTGTAACGGTTCGTATCAATACAAACTAGAGAGAAAGAAATGACTAGTGTTGATTAGGTCAATGACACTCAAGCATAGTACATAACTCAAAAGAAATAAAGTCACAAAAATTATAAACTTTAACTAGGTCTCAGTAGAAGAGAAGTGATTATCAGCACACCACAACTGATCACAGGTGATCAAATTCAAGTACTCTATAAGACCAAAAATTTAACAAGGTGGTATAAAAAAATGGAGGGTAAATGACCGCATTAACCACAAGTCAATGACAAAATACCACAAGTCCAATAATAACTCAATCAAGGTGGGGAAAATACAACAAGTATTTAATAACTCAATCAGTAATAGGTAATAACATACACATATTGATCATATAACAATAAGAGAGGTATACTTGAAGATCTCCACGCAACATTAAACCAAAAATTAGATCTGAAGTATGGGTACAAATATAAACAATGGTCATAACAAAGGTGTGGGTAGTAAAAGACCCATGACCCTTAGAACCAAGGTTATGTTCCAAATGTGGCCAAACAACCATAGTACTCTATAACAACAAAACTTCAACAAGGTCTTTTTAAAAAAGTTACTCAAGGAGGGTAAATGATCCCATTAAACACAAGTGAAAGATAAGGTACCGCAACACCAATCATAGCTCAATCAAGGTGGGGAAGGTACAACCAGTCATATCTCTCTCAAATGTGTAGCCGTTCTATATAACCTGAAAGTTCATCATCACAGTATAAGGAAGGGTGGTGGGATGCCAAATAAAAATATCCCTCATTTCTCTCTATGCAATCCTGATAGCATCACATAACAGATACGTACGTTGTACTATAGAAAATAAAATCCACCTGTGTTAACATAATTTTGATCTCTATCAACTTCAACACTCCTCTATGGTCCTTGTGCTGAGGTTGGTCCTCGAGATGTAATGGGCAGTAATCTTATAACATAATTTTCATCTCTTTCAGTAACAGTTGATAAAATAAACATATTGATCATATAAAAATAAGAGAGGTATAATTGAATATCTCCACGTCAACATTTAACCAAAAATCAGATTTGAAGTGTGGTACTATTTCTGAATAGTGCTAAAGCAACAATAAAATATTTTACAACATAATTTTGATCTCAATTAACTTCAGCACTCCTTTGTGGTCGTTGTGATGAAGTTGGTCCTTGAGATGTAATGGGTAGTAATCTTATAACATAATTTTCATCTCTTTCAGTAATAGTTGATAAAATAAATATATTGATCATATAACAATAAGAGAGGTATAGTTGAAGATCTCCACATCGACATTTAACCAAAAATCATATCTGAAGTGTGGTACTATTTCTGAATATTGCTATAGCAACAATAAAATATTTTACAACATAATTTTGATCTCTATCAACTTCAACACTCCTCTGTGGTCCCTGTGTTGAAGTTGGTCCTCGAGATGTAATGGGAAGTAATTTTATAACATAATTTTCATCTCTTTCAGTAACAATTGATAAAATAAACACATTGATCATATAACAATAAGAGAGGTATAGTTGAAGATCTTCACATCAACATTTAACCAAAAATCAGATTTGAATTGTGGTACTATTTCTAAATTGTGCTAAAGCAACAGTAAAATATTTTACAACATAAATTTGATCTCTATCAACTTCAGCACTCCTCTGTGGTCCTTGTGCTGAAGTTGGTCCTCGAGATGTAATGGGAAGTAATCAAACTATAAATAGTGATGATCATCGAAGTCATGATGAACATATCTAATATAAAGAGAATCAATTTTTCAGACTAATATATCTACATGCAGCACATACAAGAGTGATGATGTGTGAGAAAACACAAATTTGAATATTAAAATACAAAATAATTATAAACAAGCATACAATGACTTGTGACGACATTTAAATTTAAAATTCAAATTTTAAGAAAATAAAAGATATAAAGGGGAAAATTCCTAAGAGCATCACATAAAAGATATGTACCTCATAACTATACCAAGTAAAAGTTATCTATGTTACATACTAACAACATCAATATTCATCAAAATACAAGTCATGAATTTAAGTTGCATCTACTTTTTGGTTGATTTCTGATTTTTTGCATTGAAACAACTTGCGAGCACAGTATCACAACCATCAATTGGCACAGTATTTACTGCGATATCTCCTATTATTGTTTGTGCTTCCATGCCCTCATTTATGCCACTTCTTGTACGTCGCTGAGCAGGGCGTGGAGGCAGTTCTGAAGGGGTGTGAACTACAACAATGGAAATGAGCATATATATATGGCATTGAATTATTATTGAAATAAATATTTCATTATTTTGATTAAAATTACAATATTTCTCTTTACCGGTCTCTTTAGATGTGACAATTGGGGTGTTAATTGGAGGTCTAGTTGCTTCCTCTTGCAGTTCATGCTCTTGAGCTGCATGGTCTTCCATTGAAAGAAGAAAAATTATAAGTATACGTCAAGAAATATATATATCTAATCACAGTAGATATTTCTATTTCCAAAGCATACATACAAGAATGGACACAATGTTCCACACTATCATGGGACATGTTCACCCCAACATCAACTTGTACTTGCTGAGTATCGCTAGATTCACTGCTGCAGTTGCATTGTTGCTTAAAAACAAACATAAATTTTTAGTTATGGATGATATAATCATAATTACTGAATAGACTTTAATTGTATACTACAATTGGTGATATACCTACATTTGCGTCATTGGGAAGATTGGAGTCTGCCCCAAGCTTTTCTGATGTTCAACCACACTTTTAAAACCAAACTTAAAACCAAGCTTTAGGTCTTCCTCAGTGGTAGCAGCTTGGAACGTATTTCCCTGCAATGCATGATAACACATTTTAAAATTTCCAGTATCAAAATAAGATATTTGTTCAGTACTGTTAAATAAATATTCCCAACAATTAATCATTTAATACTTACGATTCTTGCTCTTAGTTTTCTATAGCCACCCTAGCCCAGTCTATGTTTCCCGTGCTTTTCCATTCTAGCCTTGGTTTCTTTGGAGGTGTCAGGTATTCTATATATGAAAATTTTGAAAAACCTTAGATATCAAAAATATTACTTGAAAAAAAAAATGAGCTTATTTCAATAAAAAGATGATATATATTGTACCTTGCTTTACCATGCCGTGGTTGTCTTCCTTGTTTCTTTAGCAAGCTCTCCTTTCCATCATCTATGAGTGCCTCCACTCTTTCTCCGTAACCATGGGAGGGTGCTCATGCTTGAGGTCAGCTTGCAATCTTTCCCTATATTGGGCCCTGGTATATTTCAAATTCTCACTGGCTAACTTTGCAACAACTTTCCTGTTGAAAGTATTGTCAAACAAGTTGACCATGTGGTCCATCAATTCATCTCTCTTATTGCTATATTGACTATTCCACTGTGTGCGAATGGTGGGGCCAAACAGTTCCAAGGCTTTGTCATTCAAATTCCTATAGAAGACATTGTTTCCTACAAAAACATGCCATCCATTCATTTATAATAATTTCAATGTATGTCTATTTCAATTTCATGATTAAAATAAATTAATTAATTAATAAATACCGGCAATCTTCTGAACCTTGATAGGAACACAAGAGTCATCCACCAGAAAGGTGAGATCTAGTGATCCGATGCTTTTAACTCGTGTTGCTCCAGGAAAAGTTTCCTGGTCGTCTACAATATGTTCATCTCCAAAGTCATGTGGAGTCCTAGGCTCCGTCTCATCATGCTCTGGCATGGCATCATGCTCCGGCATGACATCATGCCCTGTCTCATCAGTTCCTGTGTCATCAATGGATTTGAGGCAAACCGCAGGAGTGGAAAAAATCCTCATTGGTACATTGCTTCATTTTTGTTGCATTGGACCATCACTGCTACCTATACCTGTCTCGGCAGGTTCTGATCTAGTCACAGGTTTTAAAAATTCCTACAAACAATAAAATTTACTTTATCAGATCAATTGGAAAAATAAAAAACATAATATCAAATATGAAATCATGTCATAGCTTAAAACAATTTGTGAAGATGCCACTTACCCCATAAGATTGTATTTCATCTTCCAGCTGTTGAATCCTTGCCCTGTTCTCTTGTGTCAAGAGCTTTTTGTGAGCCAAGGAAATCATTTCTATGTTTTCCTTTTTCAAGGTTGTTCTAAAAGTGTGCAGTGGGTCAGTGGAATAGAAAATGTCTTCCTCAAACCCCTCATTACCCAGGTCGGGTGCACATGACTAAATTCATCAAACAATAAATTAAATTAAGCAATATAATTTTAACATCATTCGAATATTGATATTGTAATGAAACTTAAGTTACTATTATGCATTAAAACTTACTTGATGCGGTGTTACGACCAATGAGTGTCCATGATCAACCGACACCATGGAAGTAGCAGGTACCTTTCCATGGTCCTGAATGAACCAGTAGTCCATCATAATGTCATAAAAACGAACTAGTAATCCATCATAAGCTCAGAATAATGTGAATCAGTAGTGGACATTGAATGTTAACATACTAAATCGAAACATTTATTTATTGTACGTAAAACTTACCTGACGGGCCACAGAGTATGACCTTCCACGGTCTCCCTCAACCATGGAAGCTGCAGGTGCCTTTCCAATGGCGCCACCCTAACATAATAAATCAATAAATAAATGTTTACCTCATACTAAATAATTGTAACATAAACAAAAATGAGATATTGCATTAATATTTATTTTTACCTTGGAAGTAGAAGATACATTTTCTACTGCATGTTGATGTGCAGACTCCTGCCACAGTTTAATGAGCATGCTATCATATGGAAATATTAACAATAAGCACGGAAAAAGCGAATGCTAATTGTGAAAATCAGAACATCTTGTTAGTGTACTCATATTTATCTGCTATATTTAACATTTACCTGACAAGGCATAGATTCTAACCTTCCACGGTCACTGTAGACCATGGAAGCGTCATGTGCCTTTCCACTGCCTCCACCTTAAACAAACGTCAATAGTCAATAATCTCATCATAAACAAAAATGAGATATTCCTAGCAGTGTAATCACCATGTAATCACATGGAAATATTCATAATAAGCATGAATAAAGCGAATGACAACAGTGGAAATCGAATGTCAACATAAAAAAAAATGAAACATTCAGTTATTGTAGTCATGTTTAGTTACTACATTTAGCATTTACCCGAGAAGGCATAGTTTTTGACAGTCCATGATTCCCTTGGACCACGAAATCCACATCTATTCTATTTAAGTTGTAATCGATCAACAATTGTTCACCTGCAAGTATTGTTTTTATTGCACATACAAATATATGATGATGTTCGCGTGCCTCAAATTCGCAATTTGGTTTCTTATTTGTTGTCACTGGTCGTGTACTATTTATAAAGCCATCAATGTTTCCGGATGCTCTTGGTCTCCCATCAATATACATAGTTGCCCCTTTGTTTTTATTGTTTTCTTCTATTTGAATATAATTCGCAGCAACTCCGTATCTCCGCATACTTAGAGTATATTGGACCAAGATCAACTAGTTATTGTATCTGTATAGTGGTACTACATACTCAATCAATTCAGTTACAGTGCCATAGCGGACCTTTATTCCATCCATGGAAAATAGCCCCAATCCATGTAAGGACAAAGGAGCGATGCGTTACATCCTCCCATTGATGAGGAAATCTATGTCCACTTCAGGTAGCATATTAGGTACCCATCGTTGCACTAGATGTTTATACCGCAATGGAAAATGGATGTCTCCTATGCTCTCAGCATCATAATTACACGACCCACCGTTGGCAATAAAATATTTCATGTGTCTATGAAATCTTTTCCTTATCTTTTCAAATCTAGTTAATATAAAACCAGTAGATCTAGTACAACTCGACTCACTTTCAACCTCTCGGAGTATATCTTCATCATCACTTGAGGAAGATAGATCTGACAGATACCTATTTGGTGGCATCTACACTCCATAAAACAAGAATAAACAAGACAGTGCTTTCTCTCTTCTTTGAAAGTACACATTTACTTAGTTAAACACATTTACTTCCCTCCAATTTGAGGCTTAGGAGGGACATGTCAAACCCTAGTGGATGTAGTGTTACAAATCTCAACTGAATGTTTTGGTATTGGGAGGATGATTTGTGGCAGGAAGAGACCAAGATACAGTGCCATAACAAGCTGTCCATAGGACACCACATTCATCGTTGTAGGCTGTGAGCTCTTCTGTGGACTGAGTTTGCATATTGGGGGTCTTTTTCTCTTGTGGGTAGAACAAAACCACCGGGGACAACAAATTAAGGAAGTTAACTGGTATATCACCCAGTTTTGGTCCTTCCAACAATGCTGGGCATATTATTGGAAGCCTACCCTCTTTCTTTGAATGACATATTTTTGGCATCCTACCCTTCATTTTTAAAATTTACGTGCTGGTATTTTATGCTAATGCATATGAAAACTATTTGTTAGTGAACTGTTTGGAAAAATCACTCAACTAAGAAACATTAATGACTATATCAACCCAACAAACCATAACTACAGTGGGAGGGTCCACTCAAGAGTACATTGCAGCAGTGTTCGTAATTTTTTTATGTCAATACATCTTAACCAAATAATCAGTAAAATACTACAACAAAGAATGCAAAATACATCAGCTAACTTAGGTGAAATATTACACCTTACACATGTTGCAAATTTCAAATTCACACAAATTGGCACTCAAATGGCCATGAGAAATTTCATTTTCAAAGACTATTTTCAGACATTATGTGTATATTGATTTTCTGACTATATTAGTTTTTTTTTTTAAACAAATAATAAATTTAAATCAAGAATGAGCATATCCATCAACCAAGCAGGAGGACCAAACCAAAAAAATGTCAACCTGAGAGTAGTCCCAAGTCGGTCGTTGTGTTGAAGAAACTTCAACAGTACTAGTTTAGGTCAATGTGCTAATACAATTTTCAGTGACATGTAATGTAAGATAAACACATTAATCACAAAAAAGGGGTAACACACAACATCAAGAGAATTGGGCCAAATGTAGAGAAGGAAAAAATATTGGTTTCGGGAAGCTTTTGAACATTGGTGTTTTAATCTATAAGCCTTGGAGTACTCACTATATCCAGCAAAAACACCCTTCGAAATGGAGGATTTCAATTCAGTCCTTCTCCTCGAGAATATGTATATATACAAAGCAACCAAAAAAACAGTAGTGTGACACCTAGGTTGAAATATTCTTATAGTGTTTTGTTCTTCAATACCGTATGAAGATACCTATTCATATATGCTCCCATGGTTAATTTCCACAAATTTCTCTCTTAACTATTTATGGTAAATTCAGTTGCTCCTAAAGCTGTAAAACAAGTTCTGGGTGGGTTTTCTAATGAAAAATAGGTTCCTGTAATAGCTACTAGAATGTACTTTCAGATTCAACCACACTTCTCTCTGATGTCCCTTACTTATTCAACTCCTCATATGATTTTTCACCAATCCTACAATGGGAAGAACTAGGGTTTGCTCAAATATTAATAAACCGACAATTAGCTATAATCTTGTGTAAGCTATCACTAATTCACAAGTCTAAAGTGTGATTTTCCCTTTTTATTAGTTCTAAAATGAATTTTGGGCATCCCATGCCACCTGTGGAAAATGGAAGGCAATGAACATACCATATACCTCACATATGGGTAGTTCTGGGCCCTATAATGACAAACTACAACAGTAATTAAACATACATGGGTAATGTTTCGAACATTAGTAGACACGTTTCACCTTCTAGCAGCCTCATCATTTAGTTCTGGGCTAGTTTTGTTGATGTGAGATAGTTTTGAGCGCAGATTAAGACTATCCATGTCTTCTTTCAACATGAGACACTTGCAAAATTTGAGGTATGGAAAGGCTAAGAGAAGAAATCATGGGTGTGTTGAGTGGAGTTTGGATAAATATGAACTTTTCCATCGGATTTGCTTTGGCTACAACAAACTCCTGCAATATGCAGTAATTGGGCATCATGCCTTCCAATACAAACTTTTACACAAGTGACCCTAATAATCACAAGTCAGCTACGTGGGCACCATCTCTTACTAGCTGACCAGTGGGATGACTTTGGGGTTTTGGAACTGTTTCATGCTATATAACTAGATAACATCGGTTATTGGGGACTACTTATTGAGTGTACCGACGTTGATTTCCTCCCAAATGTTGTTATTTATTTATTATCCTAATGGTGTCAATGACCTTTTTAATAGACTGTTATTAAGGTTTCTATGCCTCCAAATAACTACAAGATATTCCAAATAAGGGGAGCACTCTAGTCTCCCAGGCAATCAAACAACCGAAGGATGCCACCTCAGCACCTGATAGTCAAAATCATAGAGTTCATTGACACCATTAGGATAAATAATTAAATAACAACGTTCAAGACCAATGCGTTAGTTGCAATTAAATGTGTGGGGAATGTTATGTAAGACTCTCAAACAACCCTTATACACCACATGTGCTTGATGCAAACATTCAAATCCTTGACAATTTAAGCCTTAACTTAAGTGAAATCAACAAGAGATATAAGTGTTGGAAAACATCTAAAAGTTTTTATGGATTTCAAAATTAAGGTCTAAAACTTTTTATGACTTTCTTTTCAATCTTTATGACAATTTGAATGGGCAGGCCCCACTCATAGCCAAATACTTTTGAGATATTTACAACTCATTGGAGTATGGGGGACCATATAATTCTCGAAATACATTGGATTCAACAACCCATTCCTTTGAATAAACAGACCTTAGGACCACGCATCTATTATGATGCATGTGGACGTCTAGGTGGGTTTTGACAAGCCACTATCATTCATTTTTAATGTAGTATCCAAGGATTTGAGCCTCAGTAAGCTTTGTTTGCAAAATATCTTTGACCCGTTTGAGAGATTCTCCAACTTCCCATTTTAGATTATAAATAGCAGCTAGATCTAATGCTATCAGGTTGATGCCGAATGACCGCCACCAGTATCTAGTCCAATCAGGGACCAACCATCTAGGATCCTCATGGATATGTGTCATTTGAGGTCCAAAATTTAGCATGGTATAATATGTTCTATTTGTATTTTCCTTTCTGAAGAATTTCCACCATAATTTTTTATATTTTTCATAAGTGTGTGTAGTACTTGGAAACCATAGACTAGCATCTTGATGTGGCCATGCTTCCAAAGAACGTATCTGGTTAATACTGTAGTATTGTTTGTCTAGTCGTACCTCAGGGTGAGATGTAGAGCCCTCCGTCGAGATTAAGTTAAGATCATGGTATAGGTGAGTTAACCAATTGCTTGCATCAGCTGCTTTTCTCAGGGAGTTGTTGTAATCATCTCTGGTACAATACTGGATCCCATAGACATTCTTCTGAGTTCTTGTACTAGTCTAATAAGAGCATCAGATCCCTGTAAGTTAGCATCTAATACTTCAGCATGTCTCAACTCCCACCCAGGTTTCCAGTCTTGCATATAATCCAACCAACTCATATTATCATTGATAGTATAGATATGAGTTTTTTCCTCCGGTCCAAGCAGAGATTTTCATGTTTACTTATGGGTTATGGGCCCACTGGATTCCGATTTGACCTTCTATGATTGCTTGTCTTGAGGTCACTTGCACCAGGCTCGTTTGTTTTAGGCTTGCTTGTTAAAAATTAACAGTGTTCTCTTGTGTCAAATATTCTCTTATTAGTAACCATTGTGGTACTTTGGTGCAAATGTTTTTCGTAACTCATTGTTTCTCCATATTGTGTGCCTAGTGCCACCTGTCTATGTCAATGCATAAGTCAACCTCTTCTTGCTTTGTGGTTCTAGTTGGCCTTGTTTATGTCCTTGTAGTGGTTCTCTAATGTCACAAACATAGTCATTGACACATTAAAACACAAACCTAAACAGTGAGTGCATGACATGGCTGAGTGAATGAGTGCGTTTACCACGGCTGATTTCCTCCCGAATGTTGTTATTTAATTATTTATCCTAATGGTATCAATGACCCTTTTAATAAATTGTTAAAAATATTTCTATGCCTCCAAATAACTACAAAATATGCCAAAAATTATGGATGACAACACGACAATGTGGTCCACACAATTACAAAATCCCTCAACCCAACACATTAGTTAAGTCCTAGTGTGTTATCTAGAAGCATATTTATATATAATATGTTTTGAATTACGCTAGTAGTGTAACTAATTGTAAAATCCAATTCTGCTACAAAAGTTGATGGAATTTTCCCTAAATCATGGTCACCTTTGCACATGAACTTTCCTCCTTTGTTGGTTCATAGTTTCCAGTAGAGGAATTTGGAAACCACAATGAAAGTCTCTCAACCATGCATGTATAATAACATCATCAATTACTAGGGAATCATCATCATCATTGACAATCATTCAACCAGCTGCTCCAACCAATAAAACATCATGTCAACCCCACTAAAAATGTGATGAAATCACAAATGGCCACCCATGAAAAATGGGGGTTAATAGTTGGAAATTTTGTTTTGTGAGCTATATCATGGTGGTGAACGTTCTCCTTGTTTCTCCAAGGCATTGGGTAGTTTGGGTATTCCTTTTGAGCAGTACTGAAATAATTTGGGCATTCCTTCTGGGAATTCCTTGTGTGGTAGTGCATGGAAGTCCATAACAAAATAATTAATTTATAAAATGTTATCTTTTAGAAACAAAACCAATGTTGTCAGGACTGGCTGGTGGCTGGTAGAATAGGGCAGTTTTGGGGGCAAAACTAAAAAATAAGGGCAGATAAATAACACTTCCTTCCAAACCCTAACATGAACAAACCTTACATAACTTGAGGAAGAAATTAAAATTTATATTCCGGTTAAGATGTACATTGCTTTATTTATGTGCCTTCAGCACTGATACCATATTCAAATACTTCACACTAGAGATCTAATTACAGTCTTAACCTTATTTCTGGGCATGATCATCCAAAACACAGGAATTTACCCTATTTTTAATCTACTGAGCTCTTTGAAAAGATAAAACATGTGTGTTGTGAAATATAACTAAACTTCTTGAACAGTCAAGGACAACAATCCATTCAAAGATTCCTCCAAATGCATGGTTCCTTCGTTCAAATGAAAACCTTTGACATTGACCACACACTAAGCAACCAAAACCAGGAAAACCTCACCCTAAACTGTACCTTGACAAATACTTACAACAAAATACTTAGAAATTAAAAGAAGGGACAACACATAACTCTACAAATACATTGCAACTACCTAATTCACACCGAAAAATGCAGAGATTGGACTCAATAGAGGAGGGTTTCAACTTATGGTTTCCATTGAGGGTTTGCGGGGATATGCAGACACGGCTAGAGCACAGTGAAATTTGCACAGTGAAGGAGGAGCTCCGGCCGCCCCAAAGAAACCAAGTTCAATAGCCCTCGTAGCAATTCAACAGTAAAAGTTGCACAGTGAAGAAGGACACAGAATTGTAGCAAGTTGCATGCAGGGGTGTCGTCGAACCAGAGAAACAGATCAGCGTTTTTTCCAAGCTCGACGGAGACAGGTATGTTTTGTTTGATGTTTAAGAAATTATAATATCATATTAATTTCAATATTATAAGTTCAACAATATATATTAATTAATTATAATTATATTAATTTCACCAATATTATAATTATATTAATTTCACAACACCAATATACATTAATTATAATTAATTCATATATTAATTTCACAATGGCACCAACAATGCTAAAATATTGTGGTAAATCAATGGTGTTGTTTGTGATAAAAGGCCTATTCAACATATTTGAATGTTGGCTAGATGTCAATTTAATTGTATTGAAAATTTTCAAGATTCCTCTCCAAACCAACATTTAACAATTCACTTAGTAGATACCACTAGTGCCCTTTGCAATTTGATATCAATAAGAGATGACCTTCCTTGATCCTTGAAAAGTATGCATATTTCCCTTGGACTAGTGGAATGGGTTGAGCACCTCAAATCTTAGAACAAAGGAACCACCTTAAAACGTTCTCCAAAGTAGTAAACTGATAATAAGAAAGGAACTAGAAAGATACATAGTAAATTATATCAAGAACCTCCATAAAAATGCTAAGAACCATGAAAAATTTAGCAATTGAAGATCCTTGTACCACAAACTATCCATTTTTTTGTACATCTTTTCAAGGCACCATTCCCACATGTTTAACAAAGAGAGATTCACACCAAACATAATGTCTAAGTAGCAAACAATAAGTGTGTCTCCTACGTGTCACCAATGACATATTAACCAAGAAGGTTTATCCTTACCTCCAATCAACCAAAAAATAATCTTGTCATCACTAATGCTTATGCTATTCGCCATAAAAAAAAAAAATTCAAACAATCAAACGCTTTTTCAAAAAGATTTTTGGAAAGTTAGATGGAAAGTAGGGAGTCATTTGCAAAGTAGTTTATTATATTTCACAGGAAGAAGTTAGATAAAATACACATGGCTAGAGTATATGTTGAAGAAGGTAAGGTCAACATAAATTGGAAGCAACAAGATGGTTATTGAATAAAAATGAGGTATAAATTGTTAAAAATGTTATATCTACCCTTAAAATACCAACGAGGTATGGTTCTTCATTAAAGAAAGTATTTACTATCTACCATAAAGAGCACCAACAAACAACATATGGTGTTTCATTAAAGAAAGTATTTAATGTTGCTTGATATGTCATTAGCCTTAAGTCTTGTGAACATCATAACCTATTGAATAAATGTTATTCTAACTCATGATTTGAAAAATAAATACATGATCTGTCATTGCATTAAAAATATGAACATTGATGACAATATTGTTCAAAATATCATGACAATTTAAGTTACCAATCCATTTGTATAAAACTTATGATAATTGTTTTAATATGAAATAACCCAGAAATTAACACATAAATCTTATAAATTCATTTTGTAGAACATAAATTACCACTACAACCTCCAGGAACACCCACGCTACTGGACATGTAGAACATAAGATTAGAAAACTATTTTTCAAATATAACCAAGTTAATCAACAAAATGAACATATGGTGAGTGCATTTACTTTAACCTATAAACATTGTGTCTCAACAATTAAATATCATTCATCTTCTTCTTCATCCAACTCAAAATCTGTATCAGGATCTGGTTCTGAATAGATATTGATGAAAGGATCATTCACGTCGTCATCAACATCAAAGTCATCTTCACTAATATAGTCATCCATATCGTCAATGAGATCATCGTCTGCTACATTTTCATGATCAACCTCTTCAACTTCTTCATCTAACACATCGAGTGCAACTTGACCTGAATCATCATCATCTTCTTCTTCTTCATGATTATCTTCATCATCTAGTACATGATTATGCTTTACCGGTCTTCCTCTTGGATTGTATCGAACAACATATGACCAACCTACTTTACCTGGTACCTTGGAGTAGTAGAATTTCTCACATTGACTTGGAAGAACATAAGGCTATGTACCTAGTTCAAATGCCCTTGTATTAAACATGGTAAATCCATTAGCATGCTCAATAACAATTCTTTCAGTATCACGTTCTTGCATTCACAGCTTGTACCACTTCACCTAAAAAAAAACTATTTTAAAGGAATTAAAATCACACTCAATAATGTCCTCCAAATGCCCATAGTACCTATTCTCGGTTTCTTCTGGATGTCCATCACTTCTAGAGGAAACATTGGTGACCTTAAACACTACAGTTATCCCACAATCTGAGGTTTTCCTGTTATCATCCAACTTTTTGATACGAAATTTATGACCATTACACCACATGGCCTTATGATGTTTCAACTGCAACATTGACAACATGTTAAAAATACATTGTGAATTAATAAATGTCATATAGGAGTTAGTAAATATAATTGAAAACTTAAACAAACGAAATGTAATTGGAAAAATGGATCGAAGTAAGTAGAAAAAAAGTGGGTAAAAAATTTACATGCCTTTTTATCTTTTAAACCATAGGCTAAATCAACTTCCCTTTGCTCGGTAAGGTCAGGAATTTGATGTCGAAGATGATGAGCTGTTTTAATCATGTTACTGACCCCTTCCCATGATAACCTACCGAAGAATTCTTCGCAATATTTTATCTAATGCTCCATCCAATCAAGGTTGTTTTCAATGTATAAATGTAAAGCATCCCACACTCGACCAACTATAGGATTAAATAACAATTCAATGTCATTAATTAGATATCATTAAAGGTGCATAGTGTAATTTAGTTGAAAATGCATAATTATTAACAAGAGTTAAAAAAATAGTATGATAATATAAAATTGGAAAAAATAAATGTGTAACATATTAATTCAACAACCTATAATAATAATTACATTTCACAGTCCTCAATGTACCTCTCCCCAATAGGACCTCCCCTTCAAATTTTTTGATGGAGTCGAGATGTCAAATGCGAGGGACATTCATATTTTCTGCTAATTTAGGTAGATATTAAGTAATGTACACCATGCATTGATATACAATTTATCCTTCAACCATAGAACTCTTGGGATGCGCTATTTGTCTAACAAAATCCTTCAATGACTTCAACTGCCTCTCCACCATCCACATCGACCTTGTGTGTACTAGTCCACATAATTCAATCTCCTCAACTTGGTGTATGAGGTAGTGTTCTTGTGCATTGAAGAATGCTGGAGGTAGATACTGTTGCATTTCACACATTAGTTGGGGAATTTCTCTCTTCCAATGCCTTATATCTTCTTTATGGATTTCTTTTGATGAAAGCCACCTACAAATGATGTAATAAAACAATATATCAAGGAATATAAAATATTTGTGGGAAAAACATAATATGTCAATAAGTTCCGCTACAAACCATAGACCAAGTACATTTTCCAAATAAAACATTACTTACCTCATGTATTCTCCAAGAACAAAAATAATATGTTTTATGTTGTTGTCAAAGTTGTCTGGAAGAGATAAAGGTAGAACATATTGTATCAAAAAAACACATCATTATTAATATTTATTTCAAAATAAGAGAATAAAATTAATAAAATAGTGCATATCGATAATGAAATATATTATAGACTCATGATTACCTTAATGAATGTATGCCAATCATGTGTTTTAACCCCAGAAAAATCACCTTTTTTCGTCAAGATATGATTTATGTTTGACGAAAAACCCGTTGGAAACCTGTTTTTTTTATGACCTCTTTTACAATATTTCTCTATTGCTCCGTCAAGCACCAAGGAAGACTAATATTCTGTTGACGGACATCGCCATTAGAATTAATGATCACACTTTGCAATGCGTGATTGGCTTCTTGGATGTCACTACAAATCTTTCCAATTTTTTCTTTGTCAGTCCTTCCATCTAATATTCGCCATAACATTTCTATTATGTTCTTGCCGATATGCATTGTGTCAAACAAATGAACTATTTGCAGGTGCTCGTAGTATGGCAACCTACTGAATTGAATCGGGTAAATTTTGATTCCTCGTAGAAGCCCATTCGTGCCTTAACGACATTCATGAAACATCAACAAAATCAAATTAAAACTAATTAATCAATATAGGTATAACATATCCCGCTGAACATAATTCAATACAAAAACAAAATTGTCATGACGGTTTCTATTATATTCCACCTTCCATAGGTGAGGTGTCATTCTTCATGGTTTTTTTCCATTCTGTTCTTTACCATTAAATTTTTCTTTGTCTGTAGTTCGATAACTATGGTTCTTAGGCAAAAAGTGCCTATAATAATCGAACATTTCCTTTGCTAAACTCCTTGAATGACGAGATTTTATCCTGGGAGCGCAAACTGGACATGCAAATTTACCCTTTGTTTGAAGACCTACAATATTTATGAATTGGTGTAGCAAATTAGAATTACAATTTAAAATAATGCATGATATTATATTCAACAGATGTATAAAATATTAAGGAACAAAAGAAAGTAACAACATACCACAAAAATGTGTTCACCGTGGAGCATCATGAATTGTAAATGCAAGTATTCCATGGAATTGAAATCGTATTTTCCCTATTGGTCTAGAAATATCATACATAGTGACGCCAGCCCATAACTTCAACAACTCATCGATAAGAGGCTCAAGATATACATTCATATGTTTAACCTGGTACTTGCCTAATTGGTCCAACATACATGATTAATTATATTTAGCGCCTATATGTCGTTATATATAAAAGACATAATTATCATACACAAAACAAATAAATGAAATATTTAGTGATTAGAATTTAAAGTAAAAAATTACACATTAGTTAAATACATGGAACAATCATTGCAAATATTGTGTGCTCTCTCTTGATCGACATCCAAGGAGGAAGGTTAATGTTTATAACAAAAAAATGCCACACTGAGTAGATAGAAAGAAGCTCTCCAAATGGATTGACACCATCAGCTACCAAAGAAATTTTAACATTAAGAGGATCTTCTTTAAAAATTGGCCACTTTTCTTCGTTGTACCTCAATGCAGAACCATCTGCAGGAATTCGTAGAACATCGTCACGAATTTTGTTCTTTCCATGGAAATCCATAAACTGTGCTATACTTTGACACTTGAACAACCACTGGAAATGTGGAATTATCAGAATGTATCGAAGAAATTTTTTAGGCACCTTTTTTGTCACTTTATCGGTTCGATATCTACTTGTTTGACATTGTGGGCATTCATTTTCTAATGCATATTGTCCATAGTATATGATATGATCTTTAGTACATGCATCAATAGCTTGATACTCCATTCCAAATGCTTTCATAATGACATACTTGATATGTGCGTGGTTAAATATTTGAAGTTGGTAATAGAAACTCACCTAACAATCTACAAAATTCAAAAGGATAAATCAATGAAAACAATATTAATCATCAATATCGCATACAAACTTTACAAATTAGATAACAATGGCAACAATATAGGAAAAAATTCAACCCTTTCTATAGATATTGTGAACATGCATACAAAAATAATTAACAAATTACATACCTTAGTATCTGTGTCAGACAGGTGTTTGATAAACCATTCAAAACCTTCAAGTTCACCAACAACAATATAACAGATAGAAGATTTTTTTATGAGCCTTCATAAAGAGGTTGACGTGACTTCTCAAGTAGAGGATAACCATCATGACTATCATCCTGGTTGTCCTCATCCATTGGAGCAAATGTGTCTTGGATCAATCTATGTATCTCATCTTCCTGATTTGTATAACTAATGTTATCTACATACATATCATCAGAAATAACTACTTGATCATCTTCAATATTTTTATGTGGAAGTTCATCAGGTGGTGAATGAGTATTTATGCTAGTACTGGGCAAATAACTCTCTAGAGGGCGACATTTTGGGGGCAATGTCTATAACTTTACAAACAACGTAGAAAAATTAGTTTGTATAGAACATATAGTAAAAAAAAAGACATTTTACTGAAATTCATGACATGATGAATATTACAGTGAGTATATTAAAAATTGAATAACGACCTCTTACTAGGGGACGATATTCATAAACCCCTTTGGCGTGCCCCTTCTCCCTACAATGTCTTTCAGCTGTTGTTATTAAAAGTCTTCTATTTTGCAAGCCCCTGCAATCATAGCAAGGACAATAACATTTTCCATCTCCTCTCACCTCTAATTCATCTCTAAACTAAGTAAGCTTCCTTGCATTTTCATTCATAGTGACAAATCCTTGTAGTGGTACAAGTAATTGTTTTACCTACACCATACCAAACAATAACTTGTCAATTACATTAGATATTATAAGTATATTTTTGAAAGAATCTAATCCGGAATTAAAATGGATCTATGATGAATTAAAAATAATTGTAATTTTGTTTTGAAATTGGTATATAGTAATTTCTCTATTAATTTTAGCATTGCAATTTCATTGATTTAAATGTTATATTAATTCATGTTAAATCACATCCTTATAAATATATGAAAAAAGAAGAAGAAGGTAAACATGTGTTAAAAAACCTTAAACTTGAAAATTCCATATTCATTGCTTATATGGTCACACTAAATAACTAATCCTATGGTGATTGGGTCTCCTTTATTGAACATGGTTTATTTAAATCATAGAATGCTTTTGTTAAGACATAGTGTGCGAGTATTGGATTATAAGTGGTTGATATATGATTCACATTGATATATTGTATTAATTTAATAATAATGCATGATATGTATATTAATTGATATATAAATTCATAATGTTTTTTTAGAAGAAAACACAAATTTTTAAATTCTTAAATTAAAATTTAAAAAAATATTATTGTTAAAATGAATTATATAATAAAATATATTATGAAAATCAATTTAAATTTTCTATACAATTTTACAATCTTCATGAACATCGCAACAACAAAATATTACATTAAGACATGTCTGTATACATATAAATTATCATAAAGAATAAGATAATATAGTTAATGATTTTTAATATTAATATAAACATTGAATATTTTTAAGAAAAAATGTGCAGAGTCACATCCTTGTTCAAATAACATTCATTTTTCATAAATAAAATAATTCTTTTTAATAATATATCTATATATATATATAACCTAAAACTACTTTCTTATTCTGTCGAGAGGCGCTCTACAACCCAGTATGAGGGAGATCTTGTGAGTTGAGTGTTTGTCGATATTGTCGGCCATAAATAAAATGTAATAATTAAAAGCAAAAAGTAATAATATGAGGGAGATCTTATGAGTCGAGTGTTTGTCGATATTTTCGGCCATAAATAAAATGTAATAATTAAAAGTAAAAAGTAATAATATGAGGGAGATCTTGTGAGTCGAGTGTTTGTCGATATTGCCAGCCATAAATAAAATGTAATAATAAAAAGTAAAAAGTAATAATATGAGGGAGATGTTGTGAGTCGAGTGTTTGTCCATATTATCGGCCATAAATAAAATGTAATAATAAAAAGTAAAAAGTAATAATATGAGGGAGATTTTTAAAAAGATCCTTGAGTGCAATACCTGAGAAGAGGTTTGCACCTCGGGAGATTTGATCCATCTCGGCGCTTGATAGAGCCTAGGATTTGGATCTAGGCTAGTATATACTTCCAATGTACAATCTTACGTCGTATTTAGGATCTATCACTCAATTGTGGACCACCTTGTTATAATTAGGGTCATTGTAGAGGAACAAAAAAATTAGTGAGCTTATTTAAAAAGCATCACAATTTTTTCATAACCAAAAAAAGAATTACAAACACAAAAATCACAAGCAAGAAAAGTACCACTTAAATTAATTATAAAAAAATGACTTTAGTACTAGAATGAATGTTATTTACCATGAAAATCAACTTGCTAACCTAAAATATTTAACTAGAATCTAGATTTGACAAGGTGATGCAATTCCTAAGCTAGAAGAATGTTGGACTTAAAATAGCATTTCCATGAATTTCCTTGCCACAACCATTTTATAATGACCTTTTGTGGGTAGAAAGGAAAAAAATCAAGTTAACATGACCTATAAGCCAAAAAAGCAAGTTCTTGAAAAAAGATAGCAAGTTAAATGAAAATGATAGCAAATTCTTGAAAAAAATATTAGAAAGGAAAAAAATAAACTTAACATGACCTAAGCCTCATTACTAAACAATATTAAATTCTAACCCTTATAAAAATATAGACAAAAAATCACACATTACTAACCTTTCAAGTTCAAAATCAGAGCTATGTAGAATATCCAAGCTCAAGCAATCACCCTGCAAGTCCAAAATCCAAGCTCAATGTGTTGCAAGAATAGAAAATGTGTAAATAATGGTGAGAGTATGTAGTATATATATCTCGACATTTGTCTATATTGCAACGAAAACTGAAACCTAGACATTTCATCCCTATATCGACGAAAGTTCGTGGAACTTTAAAAATAGTGGATATTGCCATGGTGTTTTCGCCCTGAAAAAAATAATTTAAAAATTCGTTTTTTTAACCCACGAATGTTGAGAACGTGGAAATATTTCATGGAACAATCCGCCCATATGTAATAGTTCCTTAGGCTTACAATCATACTCCTATTTATATGCACACTTGGCCATTACAAAATGGTCCAAATGACCCATTCCTAACTATCTTAACCAAATATCCCACATTTGTTGGCTCTTTTATACTTCACGACCGGTCCTTTGTTCCTATCGATGACCCTTTCACCGCTTGGTGGTACATCACTTGCGCACTCTGGACCCAGGCCAACACTGCATATAAATTTCATCCTCAAGATTTCCATGGAGGAATAAACTTTTCACATCCATGTGGTGAACCTCCCACTGCTTGGATTTTTCAATTGCTAGAACTAGCCTAATTGAATCCATCTTGGCTACCAGACACAAAGTATCATTGTATTCAATACCTTGGACTTGTGAGAATCCCTTAACAACAAAAAATTCCTTATATTTGACTAAGTTATCAGCTACATCTTCCTTGGTTTTAAACATCCACTTGCATTGTACCCACTTTCTGTCGGGAGGAAGGGAGCTATATCCCAAGCTCCGTCCTTTTGAAGAGATTGAAACTCCTCATCCATGGAACCTTTCCATGTTGGATATTTTGATGTTTCTGAATATGAAAATGGATCAGATCCTAAAACTATAAATCATTTCTCAAGAAAATAAGGATCATCCATAGAGAATGCACAATGTGTATCTTCGAATTGTGACCTAGTTTGCCCAATGTCTATAGGATCACTTGCAAGATCTCCTGCTGCTTCAAGAGTATTTTAATCCCATTTGGGTCTTGAATATGGATTTGGATCTGATATATCAGGCTAATATTCATCATAAAATCAAAATCAGAATCAGAATGTTTACTGGAGGCATCACTTACATCATCAAGTGGAGGGCTTGAGCATTCTCTTTCTTCCATTGGAATTTTCTGCAAAGGTTATTCCTCAAACTGCACACTTCTTTCTATGAACATCTTCTGAGTGGAGGTTTCATACAATTTCTAACCTTTTTCATTATCACCATATCCAATAAGGATGCATCTCGGACTTTGAGGCTACAAGGCCTTTATCTTCTCCAAAGGAATTCTGGACAAGCCTTTTGAACCCAAAATTCTGAAATATGACACATCCGGCTTATGCCCCATCCAAGCTTCAAATGGTGTCATCCCTTCCACATCCTTTTGGAACACCTTACTTTGAATATTGGATGTGCAATTGATGGATTCATCCCATAGTCTTGGATAAATAGACTTGGGATCTAACATACATGTATCCATCTCCTTCAATGTTCTATTTTTCCTCTCTTCCACACCATTTTGCTTAGGTGTGTAGGGAATGGTATGATGCATTTGAATGCCAGCATAAGCACACAATTGATGCAAATACTTCTTAACATATTCACCTCCATTATCAGTCTGGAGGGTCTTTATCTCTCTCCCAAATAAATTCTCAACAAAGCTCTAAAAAATGGAAAATTTTCAAATACATTTGACTTATTTTTGGGAAAATATACCCAACAAAATCTAGACTAGTCATCTATGAAAGTAATAACATAATTTGCATTACTATATGACAAGGTAGGAAAAGGACCAGTGATGTCAGAATGTATCAATTCATGCGGTGCAAATTCTCTCTGAGCTTTTCCTTTCTCATATCTATGCTCTGGATGCTTGCCAAAGACACAACCCTGACATATACCTTTTGAGAACTTTATCTCTAGCATCCCTTCAACCATTGAGAAATTGTGTAAATATTCCAAATACTTGAAGTTTAGATGGCCAAATATCTCATGCCACAACTGTATGGTCTCATTGGCATGAGTCATAAGAGCACTTGGAGAATAGTAGGGAAGAAAATGAGAAAACTTGTATACCTTCGAACTGTGATCTACAACACCTAGTGCTATGATTTTTCTAGTAGAAATTTATTCAATATCTACTTCATTTTAAGTTAATGTGACTCTCTTAGGAATTCCATTGTGTTTCATTTGATACATAGAGAGAAGATTTGTAGAGAGATCTAGAACATACAACACATTGTTGAAGATTCCATTCTCCAACAAAATTCTTCCTCTCCCTTTTGATGGAATTTATGAGTTGTCACCCATCACAATTGGAGGACCACTGAAGGATTCAAGAGCATAGAAGGAATATTTTGAGGATTCCATATGTCTGGATGCACTCAAATCAATGATGAATGAAGAGGGACTTGCAATTCCAACCTTTGGATAATGGCACCTTTGTTGATGTATATGTAACTTCAGAATGTATTTCATATATATTTATTGTACCCTTAGCAGAGATGTGTTATTCCTCTATAAGGAAGTGTCTCCATGTGGATTGACAAGTTTATCAAGTGTGTGTACTTGCCGATGGGTTATTAGACCACCATATGGGGTCGCCCCTGAATTATATATATTATAATGTGGATGTATCTAGCTAGACAAGTTGGCCCCATAAGGTCACTGGGCAAACAAATTAGTATAAATAGAGATCAGGTGATCTCTATTTAGATCACTCGGAAAAGTATTTCACTCTCACTCAGAAAGTGGCGCACTAGTGAAGAGGAGGATTATCTACTACTAGGAGACTATCTTAATGTATTTTGGTTGTACTTTGGTTTAGCCATTTCTCTCTCTATCTCTGAGGAAGTTATGGGTTTTTTCACCTTAGGGTTTTCCCCATGGAAACTCTATGTCTCTTGCCTCTCATGCTTTTGATTCTTGTGATGCTTGTCATGATTATTGTGGTTTTCATGCATTGATATAATGTATATGTTATTTTCTCAGCAAAGATCCTAGAGTATTGTGAATTAATGCTCAAAATTTAACATGGTATCAGAGCTAACCTGAGAAGAAGACATTTTGTAGTGATGGAAACTTGAGTTTCTTGTTTATTGGGTTTCTCTCAAAAGATTTTGGAAAAGAAGTATAGTATATTGACTCTACTCATCAAGGCGCATCTATCTGTCCAATCAGAATTCAATTCCAAGCATTTTCAAATTTGGCCCTAAAAATTAGGGTTTCCACAAAAAAAGGAATTTCTGAAATCTGAAGACATAGCTGGAAGCTCCTTTCAAAAATCAAAGTTTAGAGATTTGGATTGAGATTTTTGGTTCGGAGATATCCAGAAAACTAAAACCCTAATTCAGGGCTCTCCCTAGTGAACGCGGGAGGACAAAAAGGAAAATCTAAAGGGTAAAGCTTTGCTGATCTCAAATTCTGAATACGCCAGGCTGATGAGCTCATCAAGGCACATCTTTCTATCCTTTCAGAAAATTGAAATTCACATTTTGAATTTTTAGGGTTTTTTCGACAAACCCTAATCCGGGACCAGATCCAGTTTTTAGCATTTCAAGTGGTAAGATCTAAATATTTTCTATTTCCATTTGAAGTACTCTTTAAGATGTCTCGACACACCAATCTTGAGGATAAGCTTGAAGGAGCTGATAACTTCTGAGCTTGGAAGTATAGGATTGGGTTAATCCTGGAAGAGAATGAGTTGGACTCATATGTGCAAGAAGACATCCCTATCCCAGAGGATGAAGAGGCCAAGGTATTGCATAAGAAGAACTTGGTCAAGGAAAATAGAATCATTACTGATTCCATTAAAGACCATCTCATACCCCATGTGTACTCTCTAAATACACCCAAGGAGATGTTTGACTCTTTGACCAAGCTATTTGAAGGGAAGAACATAAATCGGAAGATGACCCTGCGGAACCAACTGAAAGGAGTAAAGTTTCAAAATGGAGAAACCATTCAATCTTATTTTTCAAGGGTCTCCTAGATCAAGGAACAACTAGAAGCAGTGGATGAAATGGTGGAGAATGGTGAAGTGGTGATGACCACTCTATATGGCATACCTAGGTCATGGGATTCCTTTATTCAAGGAATTTGTGCAAGAAAGAAGTTGATCTCCTTCAACAGATTTCCGAAAGAATGCTCTCAAGAAGAAGCTAGACTTATAGCTCGAGAGGAAAAGATGGGACGTGAAAATCAAGCTCTTGCAGCTCACACTAGAAGAAGCAAGCCCAAGAAGGAGCACTCTCGGCATGACAGATCCTATCAAAAGAATAAGAAGGATCTAAGATGCTTCACATGCAATGATAAGGGTCACTTTGCTTCAGATTGTCCTAAGAACAAAAGGGATAATAACAACAACTTCAACAAGAAGAAGAAGGGAAGCAAAAGAAAGTTCCATGCTCATACTGCCGAGGATCATAAACCTCCAAAGAAGAAGGCTAGGGAAGAAAGTGATGATAGTGATGGTGACTCATCAAGTGAAGAATAGTATGTTATAATTTCTGCTCTCACAGGTACTATCTCCCATGGTTGTAATGATTGGTCGATTGACAGTGGGGCTTCCAAACACATGACTGGGTTTAAGGAATATTTTGTGAATCTATCTGAACATGAATCACCCCATAAGGTGAAACTTGGGGACAATTATCAATACCCAATCAAAGGAAGTGGTGAAGCCTCCTACAACCTAGATTCTAGAAAATCTATGAAGATGAAAGAATTCCTTTATGTACTTGGGATCAAGAAGAACTTACGCTCCATCTCTGCATTGGATGCAAAAGGTATGAGGGTTACATTTGTGGATGGCCAATTCCTAATGTGGCCAAAGGGAAAGAACATAGATGATGCAGTAGTGATTGGAGAGCAAGAGGCAGGTTTGTATAAATTGAAGGGACAACCTGAACATGCCATGGCACATGAATCCATGGACCCAAGTGAACTTTGGCATAGAATACTTGCTCATATGCACTATAGAGCACTTCGAATTGCAAGCAAGGCTGTAGAGGGTCTTCCTGAAATCAATACCAAACATGAATGTGTTTTCAAAGGATGTGCAAAGGGTAAGAACATTAAGAAGGCTTTCCCAAGTAGTGAAAGCAAGGAAAAAGACATCCTAGAAATCATCCACTCAGATGTATGTGGTCCTATGTCATCCAGTTCTCTGAGTGGGTATGTTTACTATGTCTCATTTATTGATGACTTCTCCAGGAAGACTTGGGTATACTTCTTGAAGAACAAAGATGAGGTGTTTGATAAATTCAAGGAATTAAAAATCATTACGGAGAATCAAACTTACAAGAAGAGCAAAAAAATTCAGATCCGACAATGGTGGAGAATTCACCTCAGGTGACTTCAAGAAGCTTTGTAGTGATTCAGGGATTAAGAGGGAGTTGACTGCTCCTTATAATCCTCAATAGAATGGAGTTGCAGAAAGGAGGAACAAAACTATCATGGAAGCAGCAAGGGCAATGCTGCATGACCAGGATCTACCTATGCATCTATGGGCAGAAGCAGCTAGAATAGCTGTATATGTGCAGAACATAACACTCCACAAGATATTGGACAACAAGACACCAGAAGAGGTCTTTTCGGGTAAGACAGCTGAAGTCAGTAATCTCAGAATATTTGGTTGTCCAGTATACACTCATGTTCCAAAGGAAAAGAGGACTAAACTAGATCCTTCAGGAAAGAAGGGTATCTTTGTGAGTTACAGTGAAAGCTCAAAGGCTTACAGAATATACTTTCCAGGGTTCAAGAAGATTGGTGTCAGCAGGGATGTAACATTTGATGAAAACTCAGCATTCATCAAATCAAGGAAGGCGCCTATCGAAGTTTATGAAGAACCTAAGGAAACTAGATTTCAAGACACTACCATGACTGAAGTAGTTCCAGAAGTTGATCATGAGTTTGAAGATACACAAGAACCTGTAAATACACCCCATGAGGATAACTCTCACAAGAGGAAACCTGCATGGGCTAGAGAGCTCATTCAAGATGCAGAAAGATTTGGTATTCCAGAAGAAGAACATAGAGCAAAGAAGAGAACCAGATCACATACCAGCTATGTTGCTTTACTCTGTGACATTATGAACAAAGAACCTTCCAGTTATGAAGAAGCAGCGGAAAAGAAAGAATGGAAGGATGCCATGGTTGAGGAATACCAATCAATAATGAAGAATGATGTTTGGGATGTTGTCCCAAGACCTAAAGAGAAGTCTGTTGTGACTTCCAAATGGATCTACAAATTCAAGCATGATGTATATGGACGTGTAGAGAAATACAAGGCAAAATACGTAGTTCGTGGCTTCTCTCAGAAAGAGGGAATAGATTATGAAGAAACTTTTGCACCTGTAGCCAGGTATACTTCCATCAGAACAGTACTTCCCCTGGCTGCAGCAATGAAATGGAAAATACACCAGATGGATGTCAAGATTGCTTTCTTGAATGGTGTAGTTGAAGAGAAAGTATATGTGGAGCAACCACTCGGTTTTGAAATACATGACAGGGAGTCATATGTATGCATATTGAAGAAAGCCTTTTATGGCTTGAAACAAGCTCCCAGAACTTGGTATGGTAGGATGGACAGTTTCCTATCTAGTTTGGGCTTTACCAAGAGTAAAGCGGATTCCAACCTTTACTACAAGGTTGAGGAAGGGAGTCCTGTGATTCTACTCCTGTATGTGGATGACTTATTTGTAACAGAAGATGACCGACTGATTGTGGATACTAAAAGCAATCTTGCTGCTAAATTTGATATGAAAGATTTGGGAATGATGCACTATTTACTAGGTATGGAGGTGTGGCAGAGTGCAGGTGGCATCTTCCTTGGTCAAGGGAAGTACACAGTGGATATCCTGAAGATATCTGGGATGATGGATTACACGGCCATGGCCACACCTATGGCATCGAATCTGAAGCTTCTATGTGATGCTTCATCTGAGCCGATTGATGTCTCTATGTATTTTCAGATGATTGGGTACTTGATGTACCTAATGAACACAAGACAAGACATTTCCTTTGCTATGAACACATTGAGTCAGTTCCTGACAAATCTGAGGAGTGTCCTGGTTGCTGTAAAGCATGTTCTGAGGTACCTGAAGGGTACAATGGATTATGGGATCAAGTATGAAGCGAATCAAAAGTTTAACCTGCGGGGTTATGTTGATTCAGATTGGGATGGCAGTGCTGCAGATAGGAAGAGCACATCTGGATGTTGCTTCAGTATGGGATCAGGTGTGATCTCTTGGTTTAGAAGCAAGCAGTCCTGCGTAGAACTGAGTACAGCTGAGGCAGAGTATGTTGCAGCTTGTTCAGCTAGTTGTGAGGCAATATGGCTATGGAAGCTAATTTCTGAGTTATTTGATCTCCTGTTGGATGCTACTGGTATCTTTTGTGATAGCCAGTGTTGTGTGAAGTTGTCCGAGAACCCAGTGTTTCATGATAGGTCGAAACACATAGAGATCAAATATAACTATATCAGGGATAAGGTGCAGAGAGGAGCTATGAAGCTCCTGTATGTTGCGACGGATGAGCAGATTGCAGATGTGCTAACGAAGCCACTAGCCAGGGTGAAGTTCGAGTACTTCAGAGAGAGGCTTGGTGTTCTTCAGATCGAGGACACTTCAAGGAAGAAGTGATGGACACATTTGTTGAAGCCATTACAAGCATGTTGGAAGGAGGATCCTTCACATGGCTGTGGATGTAAGCGCTGGATGATGAACATCATAATGATGTTCTGGTTTATGTTTTGTATGATCAGTTGGATTATTTTTATATGTATGCATCATGTTGGATGCTGGATATGATCAGTTGGATCATTTATATGTATGTACGCATCATGTTGGATGCTGGATATGATCAGTTGCATCATTTATATGTATATGTATGTACGCATCATGTTGGATGCTGGATATGATCAGTTGGATCATTTATATGTATATGTATGTACGCATCATGCTAGACGTTGGATATGATCAGTAGGATCATTTGTATGTATTTTGTATGCATCATGTTGGATGCTTGGACCATGTATTTGTATATGTATTAGGTGGATACATTGCATGATTAGGTGGATCATGTATGGTGATATATATCATGTATTTGTATTTGTATTAGGTGGATACATTGTATAATCAGGTGGATCATGTATGATGATATATATCAGGCAGATACTTGGTATGCATCAAGTAGATGCATTATATGATCAGGATGATTGTGGATCATGAGCTTTAGGATGTTGCTCTAGATGACATGCAGCAGGATGTTGTAGTGATGATGATCAGGATGATGTATGGTGAGTATCAGTTTGATACTCTATGGCCGTGGATCAGGTTGTGCAAATGAGCATATAATTTGGCCCTGGGAGATTTGCAGATAGTCTTTTGAGTTTTTTCCTATGGCATGTAATTCGTACCCCGGGATATCTCCAAAATGCTCTTTCGAGGTTTTGCTATGGGAGGACATATAATTTGGCCTTGGGAGATATGCAGATAGTCTTTCGAGGTTTTTCCTGTGGCATGTAATTCATGCCCTGGGATATCTGGCAGATGCTCTTTTGAGGTTTTCTCCTATGGCATATAATCTATCCCTGGGAGATCCGATAGGTTGGGCTATGTGCCCGTAATAAGTCCTGGGATGCTCTTGCGAGGTTTTGCCATGACCACATATAATCTATCCCTGGGAGATCCTATAGGTAGAGCTACGTGCTCGTAACAGCCTGGGATGCTCTTGCGAGGTTTTGTGGTGACCACATATAATCTGTCCCTGGGAGATCCTATAGGTAGAGCTTCGTGCTCGTAACAGCCTGGGATGCTCTTGCAAGGTTTTGTGGTGAGGTCACATATAATATGGCCCTGGGAGATCCTATAGGTAGATCCATGTGCTCGTAACATCCTTGGATGCTCTTTCGAGGTTTTCTGACGCACATAGTAAGACCTGAGGATTCCACAGTATCGCCAATGATGACGAAGACCTGTAGGTAGTGGGCCTACATCCAGTATGAAAAAGGACTGGCTCTGTAGAACTTGCTATGACGAGTAGAGTCAGAGATTCGTTGAGATAGCAACAGCAGTGACGATGACGATGACGATGCATCGATGATGATGATCCCGAAATGAAGACTTTTCTAGCAGATCTGTGTTGAGAAATACCTTCCTAGTTAAGAGGGAGTGTTGATGTATATGTAACTTCGAAATGTATTTCATCTATGTATTTCATATATATTTATTGTACCCTTATTAGAGATGTGTTATTCGTCTATAAGGAAGTGTCGTGATGTGGATTGACAAGTGTCGCAAGTGTGTCTACTTTCCGATGGGTCATTAGACCACCATATGGGGTCGTCCCTGAATTATATATATTATAATGTGGATGTACCTAGCTAGACATGTCAGCCCCATAAGGTCACTGGGAAAACAGATTAGTAGAAATAGAGATCAGGTGATCTCTATTTAGATCACTCGGAAAAGTATTTCACTCTCACTCAGAAAGTGGCCCACTAGTGAAGAGGAGGATCATCTGCAGGAGACTATCTCAGTGTATTTTGGTTGTACTTTGGTTGAGCCATTGCTCTCTCTATCTCTGAGGAAGTTGTGGAGTTTTTCACCTTAGGGTTTTCCCCAAGGAAACTTTGTGTCTCTTGTCTGTCATGCTTTTGATTCTTGTGATGCATGTCATGCTTTTTGTGATTGTCATGCATTGATATACTGTATATGTTATTTTCTCAGCAAAGATCCTAGAGTATTGTGAATTAATGCTCAACATTTAACATGGTATTAGAGCTAACTTGAGAAGAAGACATTTTGTAGTGATGGAAACTTGATTTTCTTGTTTATTGGGTTTCTCTCCACATATTTGGGAAAAGAAGTATAGTAGATTGACTCTACTCATCAAGGCGCATCTATCTGTCCAATCAGAATTCAATTCCGAGCATTTTCAGATTTGGCCCTAAAAATTAGGGTTTCCACAAAAATAGGAATTTCTGAAATCCAAGACATAGCTGGAAGCTCCTTGCAAAAATCAAAGTTTAGAGCTTTGGATCGAGATTTTTGGTTGAGTAGATCTCCAAGAAACTAAAACCCTAATTCAGGGCTTTCCCTAGTGAACCTGGGAGGACAAAAAGGCAAATCTGAAGGGTAAAGCTTTGCTGATCTCAAATTCTGAATACAACAGGATGATCAGCTCATCAAGGCGCATCTTTCTATCCTTTCAGAAAATTGAAATTCACATTTTGAATTTTTAGGGTTTTTCTGACAAACCCTAATCTGGGACTAGATCCAGTTTTCAGCATTTCAAGTGGTCAGATCTAAATCTTTTCTATTTCCATTTGAAGTACTCTTTAAGATGTCTCACCACACGAAGCTTGAGGATAAGATTGAAGGAGCTGATAACTTCCGAGCTTGGAAGTATATGATTGGGTTAATCCTGGAAGAGAATGAGTTGGACTCATATGTGAAAGAAGACATCCTTATCCCAGAGGATGAAGAGACCAAGGTATTGCATAAGAAGAACTTGGTCAAGGCAAAGACAATCATTTTTTATTCCATTAAAGACCATCTCATACACCATGTGTCCTCTCTAAAGACACCCAAAGAGATGTTTGACTCTTTGACCAAGCTATTTGAAGGGAAGAACATAAATCAGAAGATGACCCTGCGGAACCAACTGAAAGGAGTAATGTTTCAAAATGGAGAAACCATTCAATCTTATTTTTCAAGGGTCTCCCAGATCAAGGAACAACTAGAAGCAGTGGATGAAAAGGTGGAGAATGGTGGAGTGGTGATGAACACTCTAAATGGCCTACCCAAGTCATGGGATTCCTTTATTCAAGGAATTTGTGCAAGGAAGAAGTTGATCTCCTTCAACAGATTACGGGAAGAATGCTCTCAAGAAGAAGCTAGACTTATAGCTTGTGAGGAAAATATGGGAGGTGAGGATCAAGCTCTTGCAACTCACACCAAAAGAAGCAAGGCCAAGAAGGAGCACTCTCGCCACAAGAGATCCTATAAAAATAATAAGAAGGATCTAAGATGCTTCACATGCAATGAGAAGGGTCACTTTGCTTCAGACTATCCCAAGAACAAAAGGGATAATAACAACAACTCCAACAAGAAGAAGAAGGGCAGCAAAAGAAAGTTTCATGCTCATAATTTCGAAGATGATAAACCTCCAAAGAAGAAGGCTAGGGCAGAAAGTGATGATAGTGATGTTGACTCATCAAGTGAAGAAGAGTATCTTCTAATTTTTGCTCTCACAGGTACTATCTCCCATGGTTGTAATGATTGGTTGATTGAAAGTGGGGCTTCCAAACACATGACTGGGTTTAAGGAATCTTTTCTGAATCTATCTGAACATGAATCACCCCATAAGGTGAAACTTGGGGATGATTATCAATACGCAATCAAAGGAAGTGGTGAAGCCTCCTACAACCTAGATTCTGGAAAATCTTTGAAGATGAAAGAAGTCCTTTATGTACCTAGGCTCAAGAAGAACTTACTCTCCATCTCTGCATTGGATGCAAAAGGTATGAGGGTTGCATTTGTGGATGGCCAAGTCCTAATGTGGCCAAAGGGAAAGAACATAGATGATGCAGTAGTGATTGGAGAGCAAGAGGGAGGTTTGTATAAATTGAAGGGACAACCTGAACATGCCATGGTATATGAATCCATGGAGCCAAGTGAACTTTGGCATAGAAGACTTTCTCATATGCACTATAGATCACTTCCAATTGCAAGAAAGGTTGTAGAGGGTCTTCTTGAAATCAAGACCAAACATGAAGGTGTTTGCAAAGGATGTGCAAAGGGTAAGAACATTAAGAAGTCTTTCCCAAGCAGTGAAAGCAACAAAAAAGAAATCTTGGAAATCATCCACTTAGATGTATGTGGTCCTATGTCATCCAGTTCTCTAAGTGGGTATGTTAATGTTGAGATATTGTAACTTCAAAGAATATTATATTTGTACTTTATTATTCCGGAGATGATTCATTCCTCCATGAAGATCTTATTGTATATCCGGAGAAGTTTATTCCTCCGTCGGAATGTGGTAACTTGGGTTATTAGACTTCCCTAGTGGGGGTCGGACCTGTATGTGTTATGTGGGTCAAAGGGTTATTAGACCACCCTAGAGGGGTCGTCCCAGTCAGTTATAATGGGGTATTTAACCTAATGGTTAAATACGAGCCTACATGTACTTGTGTAAAATACATATCAGAGTAGTGTATAAATAGAGGAGGTGTGTTCCTCATTATACACATTCACTCACTTGAGGTTAGCACACTTGTGGAGGAGAGTTCTTCTATTGTGGAGGAGGAGATCATGTCTCAGGGTTTCATCTTGTATATTGCTGGTCATCTATATTGAGGAAGCTTTGCTGGGTTTTCTACCCCATGAGGGTTTCCCAGGATAAATCTCTGTCTCTTGTGTTTATGCTGTGCTTGTTGTTTCTTCAGTGATCCTGTATATGCTATTATTGTGAAATGGAATGTAATGCTGCTATTTTCTGTCTTAGCATATTGAATTCTAACATGGTATCAGAGCTAACCTGAAGGAAGACAAGGTATGGCACTAAAGACACTTGCTTTACTTACGACAATTTGAAGGTTAGGGTTTTACATAGCAAAAACCAGTCATCGTAGCACTTTCGCTATAAATCCGTTTTGGCGAAGTTTTCGGATCTGAAATTGTTACAGGACGAAGCTAAAATCTCCAGGTACCTTGTTTCCAAAGTACAACCTCTAATTCGTTGTACTTTGTGATTTATGATCTGTACAATATAGGGTTTTTGCCTCTTCCAGATCTGAGTCAAAATCAGGTGACCTTGGGAAAAAGGTCATAACTTGGGCTAGGAAGTTCCAAATGAAATTTCGTGAAAAGTGACAGGTAGTATACAGACTGTACTATCTCAGAAAACTTTTTCAGAGGCCGAAGTTGAACCAGTGACACGTGGCACTCCGTACAAGTTCGCTCTCCTGTATTATCCCATAAACAGGTCACGTTGCGACACTTGGCATAACTATCTCTCAGAGAATCCAATTGAGCTCAGACTTGTCAGGATGGAAAGATAACAGGCCGAGCTATCTTAGAAAATTTTTTGAGAGGCCGAAGGTCAAACAGTGACACGTGGCACGCCGTACAAGTTCGCTCTCCTGTATTTTCCAAAAACAGGTCACGTTGCGACATTTGGCATAACTCTCTCTCAGAACATCCAATTGAGGTCAGACCTGTCAGGATGGAAAGATAACAGGTCAGGATATCTCAGAAACCTTTTTCAGACCCTGTGGATCAAAAATTTCGGAGTTACACCAGAAACAAGCAGGTACATATTTCTGTCAAAACAGAATTATTTTTTGGTACCTTCATTCATGGCTTCCGGAATTTAGGGCTTTGAAGAAAGTTGGAATTTTTGTAATCGGAGACCACGGATGGATGCTACTCATCAAAATAGAAATGTAGAGACCAAGATCAGAATTTTTGGTTGGGCAGAAGGCCGGGCTTGATTAGACCCTAGTTCGGGACTTTGATCAGAAAAGTGGAAAATTAGGGCTTCTGTAAAAATGGGAATTTTTGAAACCTGTGACCATGGCTGGAAGCTCCTCAGAAAAATAGAATCTTAGAGCTTTGGATCAAACCTTTTGATGGGGAAAAAGAGTGGGCTTCATCAAACCCCAGTTCAGGGTCACGTCCAGTGAATCCGAAAGTTTCAAAGGCAAAATTGAGGAGTAAAACTTTGCAGTTTTCAAATTCTGAATATACCAGTTTGATCAGCTCATCAAGGCGCATATTTCTATCCTTTCGGAAGTTTGAAATTCAAAGTTTGAATTTTTTGGGTTTCTCTGACAAACCCATATCCAGCTCCAGGTCCAGTTCTTGCAAATCAAGTGGATTGGGTTAATCCTAGAAGAAGATGGATTGGTCACCTGCATAAGTGAAGAAGTTCTTGTCTCAGAGGGAGATGAGGATAAGGCCTTACATAAGAAGAATACAAGTGATCTCGACAGGTATGACTCATCGAGGTATGTTTCGATATTTGTCCATGATTAAGTTTATGGTATGTTTGTCTTCAGGTTATTACAGTTAGTACAATTTTGATTTTAGATTTGTCGTATAACCTTAACAAAGTTATGAATGCATGATAGAAGATATTCATTGGTTAGGGTGTTGACACTTATGATTGTACTAATGCATTATGATGTTGTGTGAGGTTGATGTTGTCTGCTAACAAGATACAGGTACATCACAAAAGACAAATCAGGTTCCATGACCATGAAAACATGAAGACAAAGACTCATCCATAATCTTTGTTCTACTTACGAGGTATGTATGACTTTGTTATATTATGCTTAACCTATGAGACATGCAGGTTCTAGCTCAGGATCTCTAAATCATTGAAGAGATTGTTTAGGTGTGTTGTACATAACCAAGTAGGTATACTAATCCAGGTATGTTTCCCATGAATCTTACCTTGTGTTAGGATCCCTTATATAAGTATACTTGGAATGATTGGTTATGCTTATTCATAAAGTTAGTAATCAAGGGATTATGCATATTATATCTTTTATCTTGATTGATGATATGCATGAGTAAAAGAACACTTACTTGAAACCCTGAATACTAATGATCATGAATATACATATTCAAGATTATTTAGAATTAGAATGTTTTGAGAATATACTAATGAATGAATGTTTGTGTATGAGATCATGAGGATGACACTAGTGCACACTTGAGCATGCACAGTGGTACAAAATGAATAGAAGTTCAAAGGACATATAGAAGATCAAGTGGGAGGAAACCACACAAACATAAAAGATAAGTATTTGAGTTGTTATTTGAAATAGTAAATGATATTTCTTGTATGCATATTTGTATTCCTAGAACATATCATGCTGAGTGCAAACATTCATAGAGCATTGAACATTATACTACTAATATGCATATGATTGGTAAGTTGGACAAACATTCCATTGTTGCTTGTCTAGAATGAAACATCTTTGCTGACATGCTGAGAGCTGTGCACACTCTCGATAGTATGTTCTGGTAGAGATGGAAGGCATCTAGATAGCCACTGTATGCATACAGGATATGGGAAAGTGTTGTGCCAAAGTATTGGTCAAGATAGTTGCATAACTATGTAAATGATATCTGTATGCATAATAGGTTATCATGATTTCATGATTATGAAGGATTACTAATCATGTACTTAATTTTGTTTTGTAGGAAAGATCATGAAGAATAATGAACACCGAACAAGTGATGGATGTTGAACAAGAAGATTTACAAATCAAACAAAATATAGAAGGCTTGTGGCTAGAAGATTCTCTTAGAAAGAGGAAGAGAATCATGATGAGATGTTTGCTCCAAGTGGCTAGATAAGACCATTCTCTTAATGGTGTAATTAAAGAAGAAGTGTGAATCAGGTTCTGTATGGGTTCCCAGGATCGATAGTATATTGATGAGAATACATGTGGGGATTGTATCATCCTTGAACACTTGTTCTAAAGTGAGCCATAGACAGGTGTCTCCGAGAAAGAAAAGGGGATTGGATCATCCCTGGACTTTCAGTCCTAAAGAGAGCCGTAGACGTGAGGTCTCCGAGAATGAAGTCCTTAGTGGACAGTTGAGGGGATTGGATCATCCCTGGACTTTCGGTCCTAAAGAGAGCCGTAGACTTGAGGTCTCCGAGAATGAAGTCCTGAGTGGACAGTTGAGGGGATTGGATCATCCCTGGACTTTCAGTCCTAAAGAGAGCCGTAGACGTAAGGTCTCCGAGAATGAAGTCCTTAGTGGACAGTTAAGGGGATTGGATCATCCCTGGACTTTCAGTCCTAAAGAGAGCCGTAGATGTGAGGTCTCCGAGAATGAAGTCCTTAGTGGACAGTTGAAGGGATTGGATCATCCCTGGACTTTCAGTCCTAAAGAGAGCCATAGATGTGAGGTCTCCGAGAATGAAGTCCTTAGTGGACAGTTGAGGGGATTGGATCATCCCTGGACTTTCAGTCCTAAAGAGAGCCGTAGACGTAAGGTCTCCGAGAAGTGGGGACTGTATCATCCCCGGACCTTGGTCCCTGAATTGATCCGTAGACGTATGGTCTTCGAGAATAAAGTGATGGGGATTGCATCATCCCGGAACCACTAGTTCAAAATGTACGTGAGGACTGCATCGTCCATGAACTGGGTTCAAAATGTACGTGAGGACTGCATCGTCCATGAACTGGGTTCAAAATGTACGTGAGGACTGCATCGTCCATGAACTGGGTTCAAAATGTACGTGAGGACTGCATCGTCCATGAACTGGGTTCAAAATGTACGTGGGGACTGCATCGTCCATGAACTGGGTTCAAAATGTACGTGAGGACTGCATCGTCCATGAACTGGGTTCAAAATGTATGTGAGGACTGCATCGTCCATGAACTGGGTTCAAAATGTACGTGAGGACTGCATCGTCCATGAACTGGGTTCAAAATGTACGTGAGGACTGCATTGTCCATGAACTGGGTTCAAAATGTACGTGAGGACTGCATCGTCCATGAACTGGGTTCAAAATGTACGTGAGGACTGCATCGTCCATGAACTGGGTTCAAAATGTACGTGAGGACTGCATCGTCCATGAACTGGGTTCAAAATGTACGTGAGGACTGCATCGTCCATGAACTGGGTTCAAAATGTACGTGAGGACTGCATCGTCCATGAACTGGGTTCAAAATGTACGTGAGGACTGCATCGTCCATGAACTGGGTTCAAAATGTACGTGAGGACTGCATCGTCCATGAACTGGGTTCAAAATGTACGTGAGGACTGCATCGTCCATGAACTGGGTTCAAAATGTACGTGATGGGATTGCATCGTCCCTAGACATGAGACTTGTCTTAAAGTGATAAGGACTAATCATCCTGTAAGTAGATTGGGATTGCATCGTCCCTAGACATGATGAGGTGTCTTAAAGTGATAAGGACTAATCATCTTGTAAGTAGATTGGGATTGCATCGTCCCTAGACATGGTGAGGTGTCTTAAAGTGATAAGGACTAATCATCCTGTAAGTAGATTGGGATTGCATCGTCCCTAGACATGGTGAGGTGTCTTAAAGTGATAAGGACTAATCATCCTGTAAGTAGATTGGGATTGCATCGTCCCTAGACATGGTAAGGTGTCTTAAAGTGATAAGGAGTAATCATCCTGTAAGTTGATTCGGGATTGCATCATCCTTAGACATGGTGAGGTGTCTTAAAAGGATAAGGATTGATCATCCTGTAAGTTGATCTGGATTGCATCATCCATAGACATGAGATATGTCTTAAAGTGAGAGGGATTAACCATCCCGTAATTGGATCATGTGTGTTGCAGGGTATGCTGCTGTTGTGTATACTTGTATCAGTGTGGATACTTGTATTGATAGATGTATTAGTGAGAATACATGCTTTTGATGATAGATGTATTAGTGAGAATACATGCTTTTGATGATAGATGTATTAGTGAGAATACATGCTTTTGATGATAGATGTATTAGTGAGAATACATGCTTTTGATGATATATGTATTAGTAAGAATACATGTTTTGATGATAGATGTATTGGTGAGAATACATACTTTTGATGATACATGTATTGATTAATGTACTTGTATGGTTGAGGATACTTATGTTGTAGATCGAGATGATCCAGATGCTGTAGATCGAGATGATCCAGATGCTGTAGATCGAGATGGTCCAGATGTTGTAGATCGAGATGATCCAGATGCTGTAGATCGTGATGATCCAGATGCTGTAGATCGAGATGATCCAGATGGTGTAGATCGAGATGATCCAGATGCTATAGATCGAGATGATCCAGATGCTGTAGATCGAGATGATCCAGATGCTGTAGATGAGATGATCCAGATGCTGTAGATCGAGATGATCCAGATGTTATAGATCGAGATGATCCAGATGCTGTAGATCGAGATGATCCAGATGTTGTAGATCGTGATGATCCAGATGCTGTAGATCGAGATGATCCAGATGCTGTAGATCGAGATGATATGACGATGCTGATGATCGTGAGATGACGATGTTGATGATCGTATGATGACGATGCTGATGATCGTGAGATGACGATGTTGTTGATCATGTGATGACGATGCTGATGATCGTGTGATGGCGATGCTGACAATCGTGAGGATTCAGATATTGATGTTGCTGTAGCTGTTTGAGTGCTGCAGAAGATAAAGACTCAGTACTGAAGATGTTGATGTTCCAGTATTGAAGATATTCCAGTAACTGGTTGAGTTACTGATGATGTTGAGAAAGCTTCCAATGATTTATAGATGTATCATGTATGATGTTGATGACTCCTTGCTCGTGCAGATGCTGTTATAATATCCTTCTCGTTAAGGGGGAGTGTTGAGATATTGTAACTTCAAAGAATATTATATTTGTACTTTATTATTCCGGAGATGATTCATTCCTCCATGAAGATCTTATTGTATATCCGGAGATGTTTATTCCTCCGTCGGAATGTGGTAACTTGGGTTATTAGACTTCCCTAGTGGGGGTCGGCCCTGTATGTGTTATGTGGGTCAAAGGGTTATTAGACCACCCTAGAGGGGTCGGCCGAGTCAGTTATAATGGGGTATTTAACCTAATGGTTAAATACGAGCCTACATGTACTTGTGTAAAATACATATCAGAGTAGTGTATAAATAGAGGAGGTGTGTTCCTCATTATACACATTCACTCACTTGAGGTTAGCACACTTGTGGAGGAGAGTTCTTCTATTGTGGAGGAGGAGATCATGTCTCAGGGTTTCATCTTGTATATTGCTGGTCATCTATATTGAGGAAGCTTTGCTGGGTTTTCTACCCCATGAGGGTTTCCCAGGATAAATCTCTGTCTCTTGTGTTTATGCTGTGCTTGTTGTTTCTTCAGTGATCCTGTATATGCTATTATTGTGAAATGGAATGTAATGCTGCTATTTTCTGTCTTAGCATATTGAATTCTAACAGTTAACTATGTCTAATTTATTGATGACTTCTCCAGGAAGACTTGGGTATACTTCTTGAAGAACAAAGATGAGGTGTTTGATAAATGCAAGGAATTCAAAACCTTGATGGAGAATCAAACTAACAAGAATATCAAAACATTCAGATCCGACAATTGTGGAGAATTCACCTCAGGTGACTTCAAGAAGATTTGTAGTGATTAAGGGATTAAGAGGGAGTTGACTGCTCCTTATAATCCTCAAAAGAATGGAGTTGAAAAAAGGAAGAACAGAACTATCATGGAAGCAGCAAGGGCAATGCTGCATGACCAGGATCTACCTATGCATATATGGGCAGAAGCAGCTAGAACAGCTATATATGTGTAGAACAGAACGCCCCACAAGATATTGGACAACAAGACACCAGAAGAGGTCTTTTCTGGTAAGAAACCTGAAGTCAGTCATCTAAGAATATTTGGTTGTCCAGTATACACTCATGTTCCAAAGGAAAAGAGAACTAAACTAGATCCTTCAGGAAAGAAGGGTATCTTTGTGGGTTACAGTGAAAGCTCGAAGGCTTCTAGAATATACTTTCCAGGGTTCAAGAAGATTGATGTCAGTAGGGATGTAACATTTGATGAAAACTCAGCATTCATCAAATCAAGGAAGGCACCTATCGAAGTTTATGAAGAACCTAAGGAAACTAGATTTCAAGACACTACCATGATTGAAGCAATTCCACAAGTTGATCGCGAGTTTGAAGATCCGCAAGAACCTGTAAATCCACCCCGTGAGGATAACTCTCACAAGAGGAAACCTGCATGGGCTAGAGAGCTCATTCAAGATACAGAAAGATTTGGTATTCCAGAAGAAGAACATAGAGCAAAGAAGAGAACCAGATCACATACCAGCTATGTTGCTTTACTCTATGACATTATGAACAAAGAACCTTCCAGTTATGACGAAGCAGTGGAAAAGAAAGAATGGAAGGATGCCATGGTTGAGGAATACAAATCAATAATGAAGAATGATGTTTGGGATGTTGTCCCAAGACCTAAAGAGAAGTCTGTTGTGACTTCCAAATGGATCTACAAAATCAAGCATGCTGCAGATGGCAGTGTAGAGAAATACAAGGCAAGATTCGTAGCTCGTGGCTTCTCTCAGAAAGACGGAATAGATTATGAAGAAACTTTTGCACCTGTAGCCAGGTATACTTCCATCAGAATAGTACTTTCCCTGGCTGCAACAATGAAATGGAAAATACACCAGATGGATGTCACGATTTCTTTCTTGAATGGTGTAGTTGAAGAGGAAGTATATGTGGAGCAGCCACTCAGTTTTGAAATACATGACGGGGAGTCATATGTATGCAGATTGAAGAAAGCCTTGTATGGATTGAAACAAGCTCCCAGAACTTGGTATGGTAGGATGGAAAGTTTCCTATCTAGTTTGGGCTTTACCAAGAGTAAAGCGGATTCCAACCTTTACTACAAGGTTGAGGAAGGGAATCCTATGATTCTACTCCTGTATGTGGATGACTTATTTGTAATAGGAGATGACAGACTGATTGCAGATACTAAAAGGAAGCTTGCTGCTGAATTCAATATGAAAGATTTGGGAATGATGCACTATTTCCTAGGTATGGAGGTGTGGCAGAGTGCAGGCGGTATCTTCCTTGGTCAAGGGAAGTACACATTAGATATCCTGAAGAGATTTGGGATGATGAATTGCAAGGCCATGGCCACACCTATGGCATCGAATCTGAAGCTTCAATGTGATGCTTCATCTGAGCCGGTTGATGTCTCTATGTATCGTCAGATGATTGGGTCCTTGATGTACCTGACGAACACAAGACCAGACATTTGCTTTGCTGTGAAAACATTGATTCAGTTCCTGACAGATCCGAGGAGTGTTCACCTAGTTGCTGTAAAGCATGTTCTTAGGTACCTGAAGGGTATAGTGGATTATGGGCTCAAGTATGAAGCAAATCAAAAGTTTAACCTGCAGGGTTATGTTGATTCAAATTGGGCTGGCAGTGTTGCAGATAGGAAGAGCACATTTGGATGCTGCTTCAGTATGGGATCAGGTGTGATCTCTTGGTTTAGCAGGAAGCAGTCCTGTGTAGCACTGAGTACAACTGAGGCGGAGTATGTTGCAACTTGTTGAGCTAGTTGTGAGGTAGTATGGCTATGGAAGCTACTTTATGAGTTATTTGATCTCCCGTTGGAGGCTACTGGTATCTTTTGTGATAACCAGAGTTGTGTGAAGTTGTCCGAGAAGCCAGCGTTTCATGATAGGTCGAAACACATAGAGATCAAATATAACTATATCAGGGATATGGTGCAGAGAGGAGCTGTGAAGCTATTGTATGTTGGGATGGACGAGCAGATTGCAGATGTGCTAACGAAGCCACTAGCCAGGGTGAAGTTCGAGTACTTCAGAGAGAGGATTCGCGTTCTTCAGATCGAGGACACTTCGAGGAGGAAGTGATGGACACATTTGCTGAAGCCATTCCAAGCATGGTAGAAGGAGGATCCTTCACATGGTTTTGGATGTAAGAGTTGGATGATGAACATCAAGATGATGTTTTGGTTTCTGTTTTGTATGATCAGTTGGATCATTTTTATATGTATGCATCATGTTGGATGCTGGATATGATCAATTGGATCATTTGTATGTATGTACGCATCACGTTGGATGCTGGATATGATCAGTTGGATCATTTATATGTATATGTATGTACGCATCATGTTGGATGCTGGATATGATCAGTTGGATCATTTATATGTATATGTATGTACGCATCATGTTGGATGTTGGATATGATCAGTAGGATCATTTGTATGTATTTTGTATGCATCGTGTTGGATGCTTGGACCATGTATCTGTATATGTATTAGGTGGATACATTGTATGATCAGGTGGATTATGTATGGTGATATGTATCATGTATTTGTATTTGTATCAGGTGGATACACTGTATGATCAGGTGAATCATGTATGATGATATATATCAGGTAGATACTTGGTATGCATCAAGTAGATGCATTATATGATCAGGATGATCGTGGATGATGAGCTTTCGGATGTTGCTCCAGATGACATGCAGCAGGATGTTGTAGTGATGATGATCAGGATGATCATGTGTACATCAGGATGATGTATGGTGAGTATCAGGTTGATACTCTATGGCCATGGATCAGGTTGTGCAGATGAGCATATAATTTGGCCCTGGGAGATTTGCAGATAGTCTTTCAAGGTTTTGCCTATGGCATGTAATTCGTACACTGGGATATCTGGAAAATGCTCTTTCGAGGTTTTGCTCTAGGAGGACATATAATTTGGCCCTGGGAGATTTGCAAATAGTCTTTTGAGGTTTTTCTTATGGCATGTAATTCATGCCCTGGGATATCTGGCAGATGGTCTTTTGAGTTTTTGTCCTATGGCATACAATCTGTCCCTGGGAGATCCGATAGGTTGGGCTGTGTGCCCGTAATAAGTCCTGGGATGCTCTTGCAAGGTTTTGCCATGACCACATATAATCTGTCCCTGGGAGATCCTATAGGTACAGCTGTGTGCTCGTAATAGCCTGGGATGCTCTTGTGAGGTTTTGTGGTGACCACATATAATCTGTCCCTGGGAGATCCTATAGGTAGAGCTGCGTGCTCGTAACATCCTGGGATGCTCTTGCAAGGTTTTGTGGTGAGGACACATATAATATGGCCCTGGGAGATCCTATAGGTAGAGTCATGTGCTCGTAATAGCCTGGGATTCTCTTTCGAGGTTTTGTGACGCACGTAATAAGTCCTGAGGATTCCACAGTATGGCTTGTGATGCCGAAGACCTGCAGGTAGTGGGCCTACATCCAGTATGAAAAAGGACTGGATCTGTAGAACTTCCTATGACGAGTAGAGTCAGAGATTGGTTGAGATAGCAACAGCAGTGACGATGACGATGAGGATGCATCGATGATGATGATCCTGAGAAGAAGACTTGTCTAGCAGATCTGTGTCGAGAAATACCTTCCTAGTTAAGAGGGAGTGTTGATTTATATGTAACTTCGGAATGTATTTCATCTATGTATTTCATATATATTTATTGTACCCTTATTAGAGATGTGTTATTCCTCTTTAAGGAAGTGTCGTCATGTGGATTGACAAGTGTCGCAAGTGTGTCTACTTGCCGATGGGTTATTAGACCACCATATGGGGTCAACCCTGAATTATATATATTATAATGTGGATGTACCTAGCTAGACAAGTCGACCCCATAAGGTCATTGGAAAAACAGATTAGTATAAATAGAGATCAGGTGATCTCTATTTAGATCACTTGGAAAAGTATTTCACTCTCACTCAGAAAGTGGCGCACTAGTGAAGAGGAGGATCATTTGCTACTAGGAGACTATCTTAGTGTATTTTGGTTGTACTTTGGTTGAGCCATTGCTCTCTCTATCTCTGAGGAAGTTGTGGGGTTTTTCACCTTAGGGTTTTCCCCACGGAAACTCTATGTCTCTTGTCTCTCACGCTTTTGATTCTTGTGATGCTTGTCATGCTTATTGTGATTTTCATGCATTGATATACTATATATGTTATTTTCTCAGCAAAGATCCTAGAGTATTGTGAATTAATGCTCAAAATTTAACAACCTTTATTTGTCTTATGTGCTTGAGCTTGCATCTCTTCTCTTGGAATTCTACGGAACGGGAAGAATATTGTTCTTTTGAAGAAGTTGAGCCATCATATAAATGGTATTATTAATGAAAAATTTTTATGGATTCCATCCTTTTTTACATTATAAGGTGCATTTTGTATTTTCCTTCATTCATCTTCTGCTTGTCCTTATGAGGATTTGAATTCTCAGCTGATTATTTGGGCTTCTCCTTCTATGAATATGGAAGCTTCTTATCTCTTAACTGCTTCTTCCCTTTGTATTTCTTCGAATCACGTGCAACGAGAGCTTGGTATTTTGATGTCTTTATGGTGACCATTTGGACTAATTTTTCCTACTCCTAGGTGAGGGCCTCCATAAATTCTACCAAGGAGGAATCTTCCAATTTCAAAATTCCACCTTGGTTGCATGAAAAGTAGGTACAAATACCAAGTAGTATGAGACCAACTATAAAAGTATGAACATAACTAATTGTTCCTCTTTCTTCTAAATCCCGCATTCCCTAACTTGAATCACCAAGGATTTGAATTTTGTGAAGAATTATTATGGGGAGTAAGCAATGCATTTTCCAGCCAATGGCCTCTCATCTCATATGTCTTTCCAAACAAAGTTTTAAATTTGCTCCAAACTTCATTTGGAGTGGTCAATCCATTGAGGTGAAAATAATATCTATGCAAGTAATGAGGCACATGTGATATCCCTAGATCAGATTATGAGAATATTAACTAGTCACCAAGATTTAAATCAGAAATTTTCAGCAATAACTATGAACTAGTGATTAGTACTAGAGTTGAGGAAACTAGCCCTAGACTCAGCTAAACCCATCCAAACTTCACAATTGCAATTTATTGGATCTAATCAAAGTGATGACAAGATTGTAGTAGAAAACAACAGTTCTAAAATTTCTTAAGAATCTTTTGCACAATGTACTAGAACCATTTATGTTTTGAAATTATCTACCACCAAAATCTACTCCAAGGTTTCATGGGTACACCAGCATATGCAAACTAGATCATGTGCATAAGATTTAGGAGGAATAAAATGGTGGATGGAATTTTTTTAATACCAACCTACTAATCAGACTCGAATTTATCATTTTATACCAAATTGGATGTGTTTTGGAGGTTTAGGAAGGGAAAGAAAATTCTAGGACTACACAAGAGGAATACTTCCAAATCAAAATTGAGGGAATCAATGGCTCACGAATTACTGAAAAAAGACCTAAATTATTTTCTTCAGACTCTTATACAAAACCAACAACTAATAGAATGAAAATTCATGGAGCATCAGTCAGTTAACCACATAAATCTGGAAAACTAGTCAAAATGGCATCAAGATCTAGGAATGGTTTGCAAAACTCCAATTAAACTTTGCTTATTTATGGAATTGAGTACATTAATGACACAGAGAGTATTAATAACATAAATTACATAAAATACATGCTCATAGGTCGCTCAGAATAATCACAACACAACCATACCACTTGCTAACATTAATTACATCCAATAAAGATTGTGAAGAACACATATCTCTAGAATTCAAATTGAATGGAAACGGGTTCTTCTTCAAATCATTAAATCAGACCTGGAAAACACTTGAATAACATGAAAAATATTAGTGATGATGGATGGATTCCATCGTCCAAGAATCCTAGCTGAAGAATCAACTAGCAGAAGAAGCAAAAGGGGCACATCTCCCAGTTGGTGACTAGGGGCACATCTCCCAGTTGGTCATGATTATCTTCATCATCTAGTACATGATTATGCTTTACCGATCTTCCTCTTGGATTGTATCGAACAACATATGACCAACCTGCTTTACCTGGTACCTTGGAGTAGTAGAATTTCTCACATTGACTTGCAAGAACATAAGGCTATATACCTAGTTCAAATGCCCTTGTATTAACCATGGTAAATCCATTAGCATGCTCAATAACAATTGTTACCACACTAATTCTTGTAGGAATGACTCAATAGGGCTTACGACAAACCTAGGGAAGTCAACTTTCCTATGGCTAACCTTTACAAATTGGACCAAAAATATGGGGTGTTGGGTACAACTGATCATGCATCCCCTGCAACACATCCTCAACTAGAACATTTCAAGTTAGGTACAAAAAGCATTCAAAATTATTTACAAAATCATGATGTTACTATCACTCCATGGTACCAATCATATTATGTCCAAAATACAAGGAAATTACATATGCTCGAAATATAAACCCATTTACATCTAATCACCATGCATACCTTCCATTTTACCTCTTGATATAGAGTTAGCATTCTTTGTCTTTAGCAATTCATGTTTTCCAGAACCTTTTTCTTGTAATACTTCATCATGACTATGTCTTTCACTACTTTTGTCTTCTTTCATATTGTTCTTTGCTTTCTAATTTATTAGCATCTTTCGCTTACACCTACAATAATTTTCATGCAACTAAAACTCCTTGCATAAAAATGTTTCTTGCTAGATTTGATCAAGTTCCAACAGGACCCCTATGATCTTTGCTTATCAAACTTAATTAACCCACAATTGTCATGATTTTACATAATCAACTTAACTTTTTATTTACTTTGACTCTAAAATTAACTCAATTGTGATTTACCTTAAACAAGGTATTCATTACATAATAAAAATTTGTTGACTCACATTTATACTTGAATTTAACACTCTTAACACCTTTCTTGACATGGTTTGTAGTGAACGCTCTTTTTCTTTCACAAAAAATACTCCCTAGACTCTTCTTGCAACATTTGTTTTTCCAAAATTATCCAAGTCAACTAACAATTCGAGAATGTGAAAAATAATTCCAAAAGAACCTCTTTACACATTGGATTTTTTGTACACCATTCAACTATAAAACCTTGGAAAATACAGAACTATACTTTCTCATCTTCATATTATTAGTATAAGCACCAAATGGGACATTCTTGTTGTTTGATGACATGCTTAAAAAATCATCTTCATATTCTCAGTATAAGCACCAAAGTGGACATTCTCATTGCTTGATGACATGCTTCAAAAAACAATGTCACTTATATCTTATCACCAATATGATCTGTACTCCATCTAATCTCAATCTTCATCAAACGTCTATGCAGGGGTGGAATACTTAGCATCAAGCATTCCCTCATTGTTTATCAAAATGTGGAGAACCTCAAGTGTTTGTTAGTCCATATCAAATAGATGGGGTACCTAGGATGGATCAATGACATCATCATTATAGACAAACACCACAACCAACATATTCTTCAAATGTTCAAATAAATTCAATCAAATACACTTCACATTGTAGCATCTTGTATATCCTTTGACATATTCCCAAACTGATTTATCTAGTAGAGATTACTTGGGTTGCTCACCTCCCTCTTCATGTTGATGACAAACTTGCAATATTTCTTTTATCATTTCAACTTCCAATAGATCAGTCTCAAGATTGTTCTACTTTCCATCCTTTCATAAAATCATGTATTGGCCTCCTTTTTATGTCAAAAGAACCCTTGAAACCCAAGAATTACAGGCATATCACCTTTGGAGAGGTCATTGCAAGGGTAAAAATATGTCTCAGGTGATCACAATGCACCATCCTCTTGCAACTCAATGATAACTCATCATCTCTCCATCGATAAATATAAATCTTAGTGACCTAGACCTATTGTTTCCATTGTCATTACTAATGTCAACACTTAGATTTAAGATCATGTAGTTGCATTGTGATTGTGCCTGTCAAACACCTCTTATTCTAAATCAAATGCAATATCATCCATGATGGGTGGATTCTTCACTGAGTACAGATTGAATCTAGACACTACCACTGACAAAAAATACAACAAACTACATATCACACACTAATACTACGTGCACACTATAACAACGAATCTTATAAAACTATCTACTATTCTACTTATAGATAACTACTTCTACATTGACACCTTATAGGTTTTCATTTCCTTGGGAACTTCTATGAGGGATTTTGTTAAGGCCCTAACCAGAATTAATTATTACTATTATATTAGTTATTTTGAGGTCATATTAGTATTAGCTCACATAATTATAGTTTCATCTCCTATTTATAATAAAGGAGATTCATTTGTATAAGCATTTCATCTTGTCTTGTTTATTTGGTACATTGTATTTACGGAGGTTTTCCCTTTGAAGATGTTTATTATCCATGTATTTTATTTAAGTGTGTATTACACTCTCTTGGTTATTTTATGATGTTTTGGGGAATTTGGTACATATCATTTAGGTATTAGAGCTTGGACGCTTTCAAAATGAGTCATCTTGGCATTTTTACTATAATTGTTTTTTTTAGGCATGTTTCAAATAGTAAAACTTATAAGGGTAAAAGGGGATATAGGTAAATATTTGTGAAGTTATTTTCACACCCTAATTCATTACATGTTTGGATTATACATTGTGGAATTTAGGGTCCTAAGTAGTCCAAAAACTAGTCTCAAATAGTTGTTATGGGTAAAATTGTTATCTATGAAGCTTCAGAGATCCAAATTGAGTGATATTTGTTGCATCATAAATAAGATGAACCAGATTTTTTTTGGTACCAATTTAAGAAACTAACCTGTCAAATTGGACAAGTGGAAGACCATAGACTTTCTCTCTCCTGAAAGGAACAAAAGTGAGAAGTTTTGGGAAAGTTGCCATAATGTTTTGTTGGCACATTAGAAATTTTTGGGAAAGTTTCCATAATTTTTTCTTGGCACATTAGAAAGTTTTGGGAATTTTTTTCGATGAATTTTCCATGTTTTCAAAAATTTGCTATAACTTTTTCTTGGCACACTAGAATTGAACCATACCTGTGGAATTACAAAGAATAAATTTCATGCTACTAAAAAAATAAATTGTAGAGGTAAAAGGGCCAAAATTTCAAAAATATTTTAGGATCAAGTTGAACCACCAAGGAAACCTACAAATTGGGTTTCACAAGGTATCTTAACATGACACTCAAGTATAAGTTGTTATTGGAATATCTATTTAGATTAATAAAAAGGGTGAGATGGAGGAAATAAATATAATTTTCTCTAAATATTACTTTGAGATCATAGGGAAAGTGGTTCTACAAAAAATAGTACACCAATTAAACCCCCATAGAACTCATCCATGACACATGAAGAAAATGACAATATGTTTCAATGGTTATCCAAATTGGAGGAAAAAGTTATAGAAGGGATTAAAATATTAGTGACACATTTGTAATTGGGATACACAAAAAATGAGATAACAGGTGAATTTAAACATATGTGTGCAAAGATGGATAATAAGGAGGATCACATAAAGATAATTGGTAAGGAGGATCTCAAAAAATGAAGAGGGCAATTTTAAATAAGATCAAGCATTATTCTAATTCATTTCCTTGTGGATAGAATAAGGAGAACAAGGTTTAATTGTCCCAACCACATATTGATAATATTGGAAAACTAGTGGAGAATAGGAGGCCAAAGTCCTTAATAATGGATAATCCACTTTATCTTTGGTTCATATTGGGATCAAGAAACTACTTCATTCAGAAGGTCAAATTTAAAAAATTTGATGGAAGAGAGGTGTTCACATGGGTGAACCAAATAAATAAATGATTTGAATTGCATAATATTATGAATGGTGAGCAAAGGATTTCCTTAGCTAGATTGTATTTTTATATAAAAGCTATCAATGATGTCAATGGGTTGTTAAAATGAATCCTCTGTATTGTCATTATAATTGGGTTCTATTTAGATGAGACAAATAAGATAAATATGGTGAAGTTTGGGAACAATATTACTTTAGTAAATTGTTAAGAATCAAGAACTTAGGTGATGCAGAAGATTACCATTCACAATTTCAAGTGTTATCCATAATGGTAGATAACATAAGTGACCTACATTTATTAGAGGCTTACATTGGTCGATTAAAAGAAAACAACAAACATCATTTTTTCTTTAAAAAAGCTACAAATGTTAATGCATATATACCATATTATTGCCATATTCAAGCAAAAAATAAGGCTATACAAAAGTATACAAATGGAACATATATAGGAAGCAAAGACAAAATTTTCTCATAAGGAAACACTACCTCAACCTACCCAAATATCACAAAAGATAATGGATGGTAAAAGAGAAAAAGGGCTATGTTTTGGTTGTAATATAAAATGGATTAAAGGGAGTAAATGCCAAGAAAAAAAATGTTCCTTTGGAGAATAATGAGGAGGAGGAAATAGATGCACTAACATAAATTACTAAAGAATAACTTATGAACAAACAAAATCAAGGAACATATATATAAATTATGCATCTAGACCAATGTGATATATCACTTCACTGCTTGGAATATGTGTCATCACACAAAACCCTCAAGATTGCAAGTGAAGTAAAGGGTCATAGTACCAATCAATTAAACAAGTGCACATAATTTCATTAATGAAAAATTAACAGATCCCCTCAATTTTTTTTGCAACCAGTCAAAAATTTTCAAGTATTAGTTAATAATGGGGGGAGTATTAATTGTGGAGGAAATTCTATAACATTAAAGTTGGTATGAGAGACTATAATCTATCAAGCCCCATGTAAACTATCCCATTGGAGGAGTAGATGTTGTTTTATGGGTTCAATGGTTTAGAACCTTGGGTACTATTTCTACAAACTATAATGAATTATTCATGAGATTTGAATTGCAAGGAATTCGGTATGAAACAAAGGTTTAAAGCCTCCACCATCTCATATCACCATCTCTCATATAATGGACAAGATCCTAAAAAAGGTTTGTAGTGTATTTATTACTAGAATTTATGCTATGGAAGTTTAGCATAAGACGAAAATATTTAGAAGTCTTAAAAGGTAGTACCATGGAAAAGTAGCATAGAGTCTTTTAGGATGTTCAAAAGGGACTACCTCCATCTAGAGATAATGAACATCACATTTAACTCATTCTTCTATGTACTCCACCCAATAAAAGGACTTATAGATATCCAAATCAACAAAAATGATATATTGAGAAAATGGTACAAGGTGTGATGGATGCATGTATTATTCAACCAAGTCAAGAGTTCCCTTCAACATTATTAGTAATGGTTATAAGAAATTATAATGCTTGTAAAATGTGCCATGATTATAGAGATCTAAGCAAAATCACCATCAAGGATAAATTTCTTGTTCCAAATGTTGATGAGCTATTAGATGAGATTCAAGGAGTAGCTTACTTCAAAAATTTAAATCTAAAATTAGGATACCATCAAATCATATTAAGAGAAAAATACATTCCCAAAACAACTATTAGAACAAATGAAACACACTATGAGTTCTTGGTGATTCATTTTGGATTAACTGATTCTCCTTCTACTTTTCAAAGATTTATGAATAGTTTTTTTCAACCTTATCTTCAAAAATTTGTGCTATTTTTCTTTGATGATAAACATATCTATAGCAAAACATTGTAAGAACACATTAAACATGTTCATCAAGTCTTACAAGTTATTGAGAAAAATCAATTGTATGGAAATAGATTGAAAGGTGCTTTTGAGAAACATTGACTAGAGTACTTGGGTCATATTGTTTCAAGAGAAGGGGCCAAGGTGGATACTCGAAAGATTGAAACCATCACAAAATGGCCCATTCCTAAGAGACTTAGACACTTTTTGGGTCTTACAAGGTATTAAAGGAAATTTTCTAAGAATTATGCATGCATTGTAGGTCCGCTCACATATGTTATTTTTGGTAGCGTGGAGGTACTTATACACCATGTGCCGAGGTGCAGGGGTCAATCACAAGAGGTCTCATAAATGACATAAAATGACATTTCAATATGTGTTTGTAAAGTACTTTATGAAAGTGAACTTATAATGTTAAAAGGAGTTGTACTTTATATTATTAAAGTGTAATTTTTATTGTTTTAGGGTTAAGTGAATCTTCAAATGAGAAGATGACTTTATATTGTTATAACTTAAGTGAGTTAAGTGAACTTGAGATTAAATCATGTGCATCGATCTTGTGAGACAATATTTGATCTTGACACTAGAAGATAAAGGACATGGAAGTTTCCCTAATTTAATAATGGAAGAGATTTCATGAGATCCATTTGGCATGCATTACAAGAGAACTTGAGTTGAGTAAAGAGAGGGAAAAATACAATAGAGAAAAGAGACATGAGTTCCAAAAGGAAGGCACATTTTCCAAGGGAGAAGCATGCATCCCAAGGTTAGAAAAGAGGACACATACTTCTAGGCATCTTCTGCATTAATATTGTCCATACAGCAACGAGATTGAGCATGTTTTTTTAGGCAAGGAGAAGGCATGTTTTCCTATGTTTGTGAGGCACATTCCCCAAAAAAATTATAGAAATTCATACAACAACTATTTGGAGCTTGTAAAGAAGTTTTCTTTCCAGAGGTTTGAGGCCATACTGTCCAGTAGTGGCACAAATATCAAGACTTACTTGTGGGCACCGTTTCCAAAGTGGTTTTGATCCAAAAGGATCTAAGACCACTCAAAAATAGAGTCTCAAAACTCAAAACAGATAGCACCATTTCGAAGATCTCATTGAGGTGATTCCAGCAGCATTAATTTCACCTCAAACGGACTCCAAACGAGAAAGTTATTGACTTCTGAAATTTCGATAAGATAGCATTTTCATGTGCAATAGTGACAAAAGTGGGTGCCATGTGGCACCACTACAAGGTTACCACATCGAATCATAGGCTGATGTGGCACTCCATGGTAGTGCCACGTGGTATATGAAGCTGACATGGCAAACAAATGGGCATCCAAGTTGGTGGTGATGTGGAAGAATGAAGTCGTGACACATGGCCTCACAGTCTAATGTGGTAGCCCCTCTTAACTGCAGGTAGCAGGGTTGATTGACATGGAAGCTGAGTAGGTCAATGACATGAAAATGACTTGGCCTTTTCATATGGGGACACATGGAAACCTAGGTGCTTTGGTGTCAAAATGGACCAATATGGAGCCACCACGTGGCAACCTCGATTGGCCATTATTTGGTCGTTTTCAACATAAAGACGAATGCTGAAAGGTTTGAACAGTCGACCTCCCACCCACAAGCTAAATGTATTACCATTGGACCACTGATGTCACTTGTTAAATAATGTGGGGATTTATTTATTTAAGTTTGAATTATGTGCATAGGAGGGAAAAAAGGCGGGGGACCAACCGCCAAAGTTGGCAGGACAAACAAGCCCCTCCCCAACATACAAGTGGTTTTAACAACGGATTGGCAGGGTGTTCGAGTACAAAGGGTACTACCAAAGGACCAAACACCAAGAGTAACCACTTCACACAAACATATCACAGATCAACACACCGATGTTTTGACGTGGTTTAAACCCTCTTGAGGGAAACACTCCACAGCCCCGGCCAAATAGCTTCTACGGGAAAATTTATTATGCAAAGAAAGAAAGTTACAAATGAGCTTCTCATAATCGATCAAATAAACAATGACCCTCCATGCTCTTTAAATAGAGATCATGGACCAATCGGGTGTTAAACCACGGATCAAGGTTAGGTTTGATCTAAGATAAGTTGAGCCGTCGGATCACTCTATGTCGGAAACATATCATGACCGTTGGATTAAGTATTTACAAATGCATACTAATGCATACTAAAGAAACACACTATTCCTAATGGATATATTACACAAGTTGATCTTAACTAACTCCTAAGTGTCTAAATGTCCTAACATCCCCCCTTAAGAACAACTTGGGATAGGATTGAAGGATTTACAAAAGTGACACTATTAGGAGAAGGAAGGAGGCATTAGAGCCTATCCCCCCTTAATGACAAGTTCATGAACTCCTAACATAGATCAAAGTTTAGAAAACTTCGCTTCTGTAAGAGACTTGGTGAAAATGTCTGGAACTTGATCATCTGTAGGGCAAAAGAGCACTTCAAGAACCCGATCATGAACAAGATTTCTGATGAAGTGCATATGTAGCTCAATGTGTTTGCTGTGTTGATGTAGAACTGGATCTTTGGAAAGCTTGATGGCACTTTGATTGTCGCACCAAAGTGGAGTAGGCTGCTGCTGCTCGAATCCAAACTCTGAAAGAATATGTCGAAGCCATAAAGCTTCCTGACTAGCATTAACTGTTGCTCGATATTCTGCCTCTAATGAAGAAAGAGCAAGAGCTTGTTGTTTCTTACAAGCCCAAGTAATAGGTGCAGATCCCAGACTGAAAACATAACCTGCAATAGACTTTTGATCATCAGGATCGCCGGCCCAATCTGAATCAGTGAAACCAACAAACAAAGGTTTCCCCCCTGTACTGTAATGAATCCCAAACTGAACTGTACCTTGAATATATCGAAGTATTGTTTTAGATGCTTTCCAGTGACTTTCATGAGGTGTCTGCATATAATGGGCAACTCGACCAACGACAAAGGAAAGGTCAGGACGGGAATGAGTCAAGTATAAGAGACTACCAATAAGCTGACGATACAAGGTGGCATCGACTTCAGGTGAAGTACAAGTGGCAGAAAGTTTGACTCCAGACTGGAAGGGAGAAGGGGTTGGTGTACAATCTTCCATGTGAAAACAATGAAGAAGGTCACAAACATACTTAAACTGAGAAAGAAAGATTCCTTTATTGGTTTGCAGGACTTGGAGACCAAGAAAATAATGCAGATGTCCTAAGTCTGACATTTCAAAATTTTGTTTAAGACTGGATTTCACATGGGTTATAAGCTTAGCGTCACTACCAGTAAGAATAAGGTCATCAACATATAGAACAAGTATGATGAGATGGTTTCCTACTTTCTTGGTATAGACATTAGGGTCAGAATGGCATCTAGAAAAACCAGTGTCAAGGAGAAAGTTATCCATTTTGGAATATTTCAAAACCCAGAATTTCCGAAAAATTTAAAATTTTTAAAATAGCATGTAATATGATTAAATGCAGTCATTTAACTGTTTTTTTAGATTAAATGAACATAAATGCGTCTGAAGTATCTGTTATTGTACTTAAATTTTAATATGAGTTTTATTTACAGTTACTGATTGTTTTTTTGTTCTGCAACCTCAAGGGGGAATTGCCATAGCAGACTGGGCTTACTTAGCTTCCGAGCTAATGCATCAAATTGTCTTTCTCTTACAAATATACAGGTAATGTGCGGGATGCTACATTTAAATCTTTAAAGTATTATAAATCAGTTAGCTGTACCAATTCATTCCCTAAAAGTCTAAGCATGTTATCCACATGGTCAAGTGTTTTAAGGTAGAACCTTTCCTTTGATCTTCTTATAATCGTACTTATATAGGGTTAGAAATGACTAATTAATAAGATAGCTACTTTTTGGGAGAATCAAAGAATTAAACAATCTCTGTGGAATATTTGTTCCTTGATGTTATTACTGTATTTCAAATATGCTTTATAATTAGCACTGTAGAATACAACTGGATGGCAATTCTTAGACCAGTTTCTACTCATCCATTATTATCCTATCATGTCATATTTAATGTTAGACTTTGTTTAGACTTTGCAGCTTCAACAGTAAAAGACTTGGAGTTACCAATATCTACTTTTGTTATTCCTAACAGTTATAAGGCATACTGTCAGATACAAGTAAATTACTACACCCAACACTGCTACACTATAATAGAGTCTTGAAAGAGATGCAATATCTGTTGTCACTTTTCATGAGGCTAGGGTACAAGGAATATTAGTGATAAGTTATTGTGAACCACTTATAGCTTAATGTTACGCCATTATCCTTATAATTTTTATAATGCAAATCCATCTCCTCTCTATATAGAGTGCTTCAAAACTGATTTTGATCGATATCTATAATGCATGGTTTAAATGAATATAAGGCAACGTTCTCATTGTGTAATAAGCCAGATTCCAAGTATTATCCTAATGTTTTTTATTGTTAAAAGGATTACAAGAGAACTGGGATAATGCAACCATTAGAAAATAGCCATGTGATGATTCTGTTTACCCATACTAATTTTTAATAGGCAAAAAGGACGGTAACTCTTCGAAGTTTTGAACACAAATGACAATACATGCCTTTAATGATTGTAGGGAAAAGGTGAATGTTCACAATACAAGGTTCGAGGGCATTGTTTTCATCATGAAATATTGGCAAGTTTAAATATGGTGTCACGACCCTAATGGAATATCCGTGTTATCATTTTAATTGGCAAACAAATGATGAAGTTCTCGTCATAGAAACTATGAAAGGTTTACCCACTGCATGGGAAATATTTAAAAGGATACGTGGCTGTTTCAGAACCAAGTGTTGATGATATAAAAGGTTGACTAACACTAGTCTCGGCATTTCTCCCTCGCCTTCGGGCTCAGCCGCTCTGCAAACCCTCCTGTCTGAACCTTACTGATACAGTGTGTGTTAGCAGCCTTCATGCTGCTCCCAGCCTTCGTTCTTTCCCATTGCATCGTTTGGGAGTCTTTTGTGTTGTTGTTAGCAGCTGTGCGGTTGTTATGACCTAGGGTTATCCTTTATGCTACTTCTATTATCCCTGTCACGACTTCCTTCGTCTGCATCTTTTGATTTAGTTCTATCACAGCTTCCTTCGTGGAAGGTCTCACTTCTGTCAACTCATTCTGTTGGTGACCCAATTGGGGTTTATACTTCATTATGCTCGTGTTGTTCATGGTTTCGCAAGCTGTATAAAGAAAATGAGTCCCTTTCAGAAACACTGGTAAGCTTATTTAATTCCTTCGCTCCGCTAGTTTAAAGGTATGGCTTATCAAGTTTAATGTTTAACTAATACCACTCTGTCGTGGCAGGCCCTGGCCCTTCGCAAAGGAAAAGATGACACCAGCGTTGACGAGAGGCTTCCCGGGTAAGCCTAGTTCTCACCATGGCATATCCTCCTTGATGGTTGTTTTAGGATGGTTAGGGTTTTTGCCTTTGAATAAAGCGGTCCTGTATAACTTCCAGCTTCAAAAAATCTTTCGGTTGTATGTTAAGTGGACTCATAACAAGTTTAATCTCTGAGTTGTATAAAAATGTTAAGGTTTCGGTTAAGGTTGTCATTATTTGCCTTCTTTTGATAGATAGGGTTTTCTGGGAAATTACTTAATGTATAGATAAAAGACAACAAAGGCTATGAGCCATTTTGTAGATGAGGTTCAACCTCCTGGTTTTATTTTCATTCTAAACTCTTGAAAGATTCAGGGTATCTCACCCAGGGTTTGAAATTTGACTTAATACAAAGTCTTTCTTGTATAAAGGGCTTGTTTATCTCCTGCGTTTTTACTGCTAATGCTATGTCTATTTGTAAGTAAGTTTGAGTTGTTAAGCCACTTATTCGGTGTATTTATAACGCGACTGTAGGTGAAGATAATGTCTTACTATTTAGCATTAGTTTTTGTTTATACTAGTGGGGCTGGTAGGGTTTGACCCTAAATATTTTACAGTTGGTAATTCTATTCTAATGCTTAAGATTTCAATTAAAATTACGACTCTGTTGGAAAATGTGAGTTGAACAAATGATAGTAACCGTGATGCTTAAACTTGATGAATGAGTTAAATATTGTTCTGGTTGTTTCTTTTGTTGTAAAATTATAACTAGGTTATTTCCTGCTGATAAATTCTTGTTGTAAAACTGAGATGATAGGATTCCAACTGAATGTTATAGTTGGGATGTGGTTTAGTTGTTCTTTCTGTTACTTCAATTTCGACTCTGTTGTTGTTTGAGTGTAAATGGAAAAATGATAATTTCCTACTGTTGAGCTCGATAAATGAACTAGATTACAGTTCTGCTATTTCTTTGGTTTTAAAACATTAACTAAGTTCTTATGATTAAGACTCTATTGACAAATGAGAGTCAAGTGAGTGATATTATGATAATGTTTAAGCTCGGCAACAGGGTTCTGTTATTTCTTTTGTTTTCAAAACATTAACTAGATTATTAAACAATGAAAGATTCTTTGTGATAACTTCCTGCTAGGGTTTTGCTCAAAAGTTTAATTGTTATGTAAATACTTGTTCAATCTTAATTAGGGTTTATTTATTAATTTAATTAATAGACTACGGCTGGTTAAATTTTGTCTAGGGTTTATACTCCAACAAAATAGATGTTGAACTATGGCTACAATTCTTCTGCAGGTTATCGATAATGATAATAACACTGTAATTTAACTGTTTATATTTTATTTCAGTTGATATGATTGTTTAAACGAGTTTATGTTTCCAGAGAACAATTACTGTATACTTAAACCCTACTTATCTACTTAGCTATTGCAATTAATCTAGGTTTAAAAAAAAATACAATAATAACTATTGCTTACAATATTGTTATTGTATAACATGCATTAAAAATACCTCATCCGTAAGATAATAATGATGTTAAGGAATGCTGAAACACAATAACTCTACCAACTCTATCTACTGCTACTATAATATACTATTTTACTAACTAATTACTCTTCAGACATATAGAAATAAACTCATCATACATTTATTTAGACTTGACAAACATAAAAAAATAAATGGCAGAACCTATTTCTGTGGACAACAATAGCAATGGGAGGCTGTTCCTCCCTACCAACTCCTGGAGAGTGCCCAGACAACACTTCTTAGGACCCCCAAGCTTGCTCTGGTCTCCCTGGCTGGAACTAGGTGTAGCAAAATAATTCACTCAGCCCAAAAAGCTATAATGGAACCAAGTTACTGCAACATTCCTCTCAAACAACTTCCTTACTGTAAATCCCTCTTCCTCAATGGGATTCCTGAATAACATTCACCTGAATGCCTTCTTTATCTAGAACAAATTCGAACCCTCAGCTCAGTTCATTGAGTACTATTTAAAAGATTGCGTAGGTCTTTGTTGGGTTAACTGTCATTAATGAGCCACCTGCTCAGATTCCACTTTCTTGGGGAATCATGACCCCAAATATAGGGAAGTTGCCACCTGCAACTTAGGAAGTGTTTGAGGATGCTGCCACTTGTCTTTTGCCTTTCCACCTAGTTCCATCCATTAGTTTTACCAGTAACCTCTTTTTAACAGCTCTTCCATGCTGTTGTCTCCATAATTTATTTATTAATAATAAAATATTCTGAATTACATTCCATTTCTAGTGACTCTGCTGAGTCATCAATTCCTACTTAGCATTAAATTTACATAATGTCTTAGGAATATAATGAAATAATTACATAATTTTTTTACAAAATTGGGGTATGTGATTCCATTGCAACTTCAACTGTCCAAGTGTGCGGTCTTGCAGAGTAATTTCCCTCCTCCCGAGGATACAATCTGGTTCCACCAGAACTTCCCCTTCTGGTTCTACCTGTATAATGTTCCAATCAATAACATGAGTAGCATCATGAACATAGCTTTTCAGAACAGAAATATGGAAAACATTGTGCACTTTTAAATTAGCTGGTAATGCTAACTGATAAGCAGCTTGTCCAATTCTAGCTAAAATTTCAAACGGACCACAGTAACGTGGCGCTAATTTTGCACAACTCCCCAGTCTTAGGGAGCTCTTCTTTGGTCTTACATTTATGAACACATGTTCGCTTACCTAGAACTCTTTAGGAGTTCTTTTCAAATTTGCTTGACTCTTTTGCCGATCCTGGGCATTCTTCAAATTTTCCTGCACTTGTTTCACAATCTATTCCATTTCTTTTAATAATTCAGGACCTAACACTAATCTATCTACTGGATTATTCCAAGAGATAGGAGTGTTACATTTACGCCCGTACATAATTTCAAAAGGACTGAACTTAGTTGACGATTGATAGCTGTTATTGTATGCAAATTCTGCTAAATATAAGTAATCCTCCCACTTACCTAGTTGGTCTTTAACATACATTCTTAGCAGATCTTCTAATACCTGATTAACCCTTTCAGTTTGTCCGTCCGTCTGAGGATGGAAAGAAGTGCTGAAATTCAGTGTTGTGTTTAATCCCTTAAACAAAGATTTCCAGAAATTCCCCGTGAATTTAGGATCCCTGTCTGAAATAATAACCTTTGGAACGCCATGTAACCAAAAAATCTGCTTCAGAAATATATCAGCTATGTTTGCAGCATTGTAAGTGGTTTTAACAGGAATAAAGTGTGCTGATTTACTTAACTTATCTACTACCACCATAACTGAATCATTCTAATTTTGATTTATGGGTAATCCCGTAATGAAATCTAAGCTGATTATTTCCCACTTCCAACTGGGAATAGGCAAAGGTTGCAGTAACCCAGCTGGATGTTGGTTTTCTGTTTTCACTTGTTGGCAGTCCAAACATCTAGCTATGTACTCAGCTGCTTCAGGTTTCATATTAGGCCAAAAATAATCTTTTCTCAACATGGTGATAGTCTTCTGGTAGCCTAGATGCCTTGAGTAAGGGGTTTTATGAACTTCATTCAGAATTAACAGTTTAACTTTAGATACATTCGGAACATACAGCCCGTCTTTAAACAATACAAATCCATCTTTATTTAGACTATAACCCTTTATCAAACTTTTTGTAGGTTCTTTTTTAGCTGTAGCTTGTAAATGTTGATAAATTTCATCTGATTTTATCCCTTCAGACAACTGTTCATTCAAATCAGAGGTATAAGTGCTGCTAGCTGATATAAAATTCAGCCTTGCATTTCTTCTCAAAGCATCAACCACCTTATTTTCCTTTCCTTTTATGTGCTGAATTTCGAAATCATACTCACTTAAGAAGGCCAACCATCTTGCTTGCCTTTCATTTAAGTTAGGCTGATCTAAAAGGTATTTTAGACCCTTATTATCAGTCAGTAAGGTAAACTTTCTGCCTATTAAGTGGTGTCGCCACATCTTTAAGGCATGAATAACAGCAGCTAGTTCTAAGTCATAAGTGGCATAATTCTTTTCATGAATCTTCAGCTTCTTGGACTCATAGGCAATGACATACCCATCCTGAGTCAACACTCCGCCTAGACCGTCATTACAAGCATCGGTGCAAACCACGAAATCCTTATTAGGATATGCTATTCTTAGAATAGGCGCAGTTGTTAATAAAGTATTTAATTTCTTAAAGCTTTCTTCACACTTCAAGTTCCAATCAAACTTCTTGCCTTTATTTTGAAAGGAAGTGATTGGGTTGGCTATTTTTTAAAAGCCTTAAATGAATCTCCGGTAATAACCGGTAATTCCCATGAAGGACCTAACATCTGTTACATCTTTTGGTACTGGCCATTCTTCGATTGCACGGATCTTTTTAGGATCAACTGAAATCCCTTCCTTAGTCACTACGTGACCTAAGTACTAGATTTCATCCCTAAAGAAATCACACTTACTGAACTTCGCAAAGAGCTGTTGTTCTCGCAGTTCTTGTAAGACTATCCGTAAATGTTCTTTATGTTCCTCTTCATTTTTAGAATAAATTAAAATGTCATCGATGAATACGACACCAAATTTATCTAAGTATTTATGCATTAAGTTATTCATTAGGCACGTAAAGACGGCTGGGGCATTAGTAAGCCCAAATGGCATTACGACAAATTCATAATGTCCATACCTCATTCTGAAAGCTGTCTTGAATATGTCCTCTTCTTTAATTCTTACCTGATGATAGCCTGATCTCAAGTCTATCTTAGAGAACACTGTAGCTCCACATAGCTGATCAAACAGATCATCTATGCGAGGCAACGGATATCTGTTTTTAATTTTCATCTTGTTTAGTTGACGGTAATCTATGCATAGTCGCATAGTTCCATCCTTCTTTTTAACAAATTATACTGGTGCTCCCCAAGGGGACACACTGGGTCGAATGTAGTTCTTATCTATTAACTCCTTTAACTGTGTTTTTAATTCGTTAAGCTCCAGAATGTTCATACGATATGGAGCCTTTGAACTGGGTATAGCACCTGGTACTAGTTCAATTGTGAAATCCAGTTCTCTCTTGGGAGGTAATCCTGGAATTTCCTCCGGAAAAACATCCGTAAATTCATTTACTATAGGAAGATCCTCAACTTTTGTCTTGTTTAAATCAGACTTAACTGCCTCATCTGTAATAGTTACAGCATAGGCTTTGCACCCTTTTCTGACTGCTCTTTTAAGTTGTAAAGCAAAAATCTGCTTGATTACAGTTTTCCTAGGAATACCCTTAATCGTTACAAGTTGTTTATTATTATTTACGCACGCAAAAGTTTTATCAAAACAGTTTAAAACTACTTTATGCTATTCTTAACTAGTCCATACCAATAAGTATGTCATACAAGCCAAGTGGCAAAACATTTAATTTAACAGTAGTTTTAAAATCATTCATATCTAGGACACATTCCTTAACATAACAGTTTCCCTTCCTTTTTGCCCCAGTGGCTAGTTGTACTGACCAAGAGTTATCAAACCTTTCAACAGTCAGATTACATTTTTCTACTATATGCGGTGAAATATAGCTAAGGCTAGCACCTGGATCGTTTAAAATAGTTACAGGGGTTTTGATAACCATACCTCCTACTTCCACCATGGAAGCTTGATAATCAGCTTGGCGGTTCTCCAATGCTGCATTGATTCGAGGCATAGTCCTTGCAAGGTCACCGACAATCATTTCATCTTGTATGGTATGAATATTGTGGCTTATTTTCTTCCGATTTGGGCAAACTAATGCATAGTGTGGGCGATTGCACTCCCAGCACTTAACAAGCTCCTTTCGTTCAAAATTCTTAGTGTAATTTCCATGATTGTTAGAAGCCTCCTTGCTGCCCTTGAAGTTGTTGGAATTATTAGTAGCTCCATTTTTGCTTCCCTAGAAGTTTTTACCATTAAAATGGTTTATGTTCTGGTTATTCTTGAAATTTTTCTGGGGTGCAAACTCCTTTTTCCTGTACTCCAGCTGATTACTGTTCTTTTTAGCCTTCTAGTTGGCTATTCATTCTTTCTTTTTATTCTGTTCAAAACAGAAATTAGCCTTTCACATAGTTTCTTCCAGAGTTTTGGGGTTATCATATTCGATTATGTCCTTTATATGATAAGGTAGGCAGCTGAGAAACCGCTATATTTTAGGTTTCTCTTCAACAAAATACGGCACATACCTTAACAGACTTAAGAACTTACTGTTTAAGTCCTTCATAGTCATAGATCCTAACTTTAATTCATAAAATTCCTTGGCTCTCTCTTCATAGTACTGCTCAGATAGAAATTTCTTTTTGAAATACCTTTTAAAGGTACTCCAATTGACTTCTTTTTCTTTGATCCCCTTGACCCTTTTCAAGTCTTGCCACCATATATCCGCCTTTCCAGAAAGGTTATAGATGGCCATTCTTGCCTTCATCTGATTTGAATATTTGCATATCTGGAAATATTTTCTCATCCCGGATAACCAGGATTCTGCCTCTTCTCCTATTTCAGATTCCCCGTTGAAGGTTGGGGGTTTTATTTTCTTGAACTCCCCAGAAATGTCTTCATAAGGCCTGTAGTTTTTCATTCTGTTATACAACTCAGCCTCACTGCTGTCACTAGTAGTGTGATAGCTGTGTTGTTCCCTTCTTCCTTTAGATGATGAACTGCTATCTGATTTAGCTAGTTTCACCCTTTTAGACCCTTTTTGATGACTAGCTTCTTCAGATTCAGCTCTTTTGCTTCTTCCTTCAGTCTGAAAATTTTCTATCAATATTTGATTTAACTGCTCTTGAGTTTTCAGAATCCTTTCATTATCCTTCTTGACTGTTTCTATCTCAGTCTTTAAACCCTTTATAGTCTGCATCAGCTCTGAGGAGTGAGCAATTACCTCCTCTATCAAAGGTTCTCTGGACATCTGTCTTGTCTCAGTGTTTGGAGATTCCTCCTCAGCATATTCTCCTAGCTTCTTCATACCTGCTTGTTAGATTCATAAAAAGGAAATTTTTTGCTCTGTTTTAAAGGAAACAAAAATACAAATTAGTACATCATATATATATAAAATTTTCTTTTTATTGTTACCGTTCTGCGGAAACTAGTTGGGCCATATCAAGGCCTAATATTTGAACCTCGCTCTGATACCACATGTCAAAACCCAGAATTTCTGAAAAATTTAAAATTTTTAAAATATCATGTAATATGATTAAATGCAGTCATTTAACTGTTTGTTTAGATTAAATGAACATAAATGTGTCTGAAGTATCTGTTATTGTACTTAAATTTTAATATGAGTTTTATTTATAGTTACTGATTGTTTTTCTAATCTGCAACCTCAAGGGGGAATTGCCATAGCAGACTGGGCTTACTTAGTTTCCGAGCTAATGCATCAAATTGTCTTTCTCTTACAGACATACAGGTAATGTGCGGGTCACTACATTTAAATCTTTAAAGTATTATAAATCAGTTAGTTGTACCATTTCATTCCGTACAAGTCTAAGCATGTTATCCAGATGGTCAAGTGTTTTAAGGTAGAACCTTTCCTTTGATCTTCTTATAATCGTACTTATAGAGGGTTAGAAATGACTAATTAATAAGATAGCTACGTTTTGGGAGAATCAAAGAATTAAACAATCTCTGTGGAATATTTGTTCCTTGATGTTATTACTATATTGCAAATATGCTTTATAATTAGCATTGTAGAATACAACTGGATGGCAATTCTCAGACCAGTTTCTACTCATCCATTATTATCCTATCACGTCATATTTAATGTTATACTTTGTTTAGACTTTGCAGCTTCAACAGTAAAAGACCTGGAGTTACCAATATCTACTTTTCGTATTCCTAACAATTATAAGGCGTACTGTCAGATACAAGTAAATTACTACACCCAACACTACTACACTATAATAGAGTCTTGAAAGAGATGCAATATCTGTTGTCACTTTTCATGAGGCTAGGGCACAAGGAATATTAGTGATAAGTTATTGTGAACCACTTATAGCTTAATGTTACGCCATTATCCTTATAATTTTTATGATGCAAATCCATCTCCTCTATATATAGAGTGCTTCAAAACTGAATTTGATCGATATCTATAATGCATGGTTTAAATGAATATAAGGCAACGTTCTCATTGTGTAATAAGCCATATTCCAAGTATTATCCTGATGTTTTTTATTGTTAAAAGGATTACAAGAGAACTGGGGTAATGCAACCATTAGAAAATAGCCATGTGATGATTCTGTTTACCCATACTATAATTTTTAATAGGGAAAAAGGATGGTAACTCTTCGAAGTTTTGAACACAAATGACAATACATGCCTTTAATGATTGTAGGGAAAAGGTGAACGTTCACAATGCAAGGTTCGAGGGCATTGTTTTCATCATGAAATATTGGCAAGTTTAAATATGGTGTCAGGACCCTAATGGAATATCCATGTTATCATTTTAATTGGAAAACAAATGATGAAGTTCTCATCGTAGAAACTATGAAAGGTTGACCCACTGCATGGGAAATATTTAAAAGGTTATGTGGTTGTTTCAGAACCAAGTATTGATGATATAAAAGGTTGACTAACCCTAGTCTTGGCATTTCTCCCTCGCCTTCGGGCTCGGACGATCTGCAAACCCTCCTGTCCGAACCTTACTGATACACTGTGTGTTAGCAATCTTTATGCTGCTCCCGGCCTTCGTGCTTGCCCATTGCATCGTTTGGGAGTCTTTTCTGTTGCTGTTAGCAGCTGTGAGGTTATTATGACCTAGGGTTATCCTTTATGCTACTTCTATTATCCCTGTCACGAATTCCTTTGTCTGCATCATTTGAATTAGTTCTGTCACAGCTTCCTTCGTGGAAGGTCTCACTTCTGTCAACTCGTTCTGTTGGTGACCCAGTTGGGGTTTATACTACATTCTGCTCGTGATGTTCATGGTTTAGCAAGCTGTATAAAGAAAACGAGTTCCTTTCAGAAACACTCGTAAGCTTGTTTAATTCCTCCACTCTGCTAGTTTAAAGGTATGGCCTATCAAGTTTAATGTTTAACTAATACCACTCTGTCGTGGCAGGCCCTGGCCCTTCTCAAAGGCGTGGATGACACCAGCGTTGACGAGAGGCTTCCCGAGTAAACCTGGTTCTCACCATGGCATATATTCGTTGGTGGTTGTTTTAGGATGGTTAGGGTTTTTGCCTTTGAATAAAGAGGTCCTGTATAACTTCCATCTTCAAACAATCTTTTGGTTGTATGTTAAGTGGACTCATAACAAGTTTAATCTCTGAGTTGTATAAAAATGTTAAGGTTTCGGTTAAGGTTGTCATTATTCCCCTTCTTTTGATAGATAGGCTTTTCTGGGAAATTACTTAATGTATAGAGAAAAGACAACAAAGGCTATGAGCCATTTTGTAGATGAGGTTCAGCCTCCTGGTTTTATTTTCGTTCTAAACTCTTGAAAGATTCGAGGTATATCACCAAGGGTTTGAAATTTGACTTAATACGAAGTCTTTCTTGTATAAAGGGCTTGTTTATCTCCTGCATTTTTACTTCTAATGCTATGTCCAGTTGTAAGTAAGTTTGAGGTTTTAAGCCACTTATTCGGTGTATTTATAACGCGACTGTAGGTGAAGATAATGTATTACTATTTAGCATTAGTTTTTGTTTATACCAGTGGGGCTGGTACGGTTTGACCCTAAATATTTTACAGTTGGTAATTCTGTTCTAATGCTTAAGCTTTCAATTAAAATTACGACTCTGTTGGAAAATGTGAGTTGAACAAATGATAGTAACCATGATGGTTAAACTTGATGAATGAGTTAAATATTGTTCTGTCTGTTTCTTTTGTTGTAAAATTATAACTAGGTTATTTCCTGCTGATAAATTCTTGTTGTAAAACTGAGATGATAGGATTCCAATTGAATCTTACAGTTGTGATGTGGTTTAGTTGTTCTTTCTGTTACTTCAATTTCGACTCCGTTGTTGTTTGAGTGTAAATGGAAAAATGATAATTTCCTACTGTTGAGCTCGATAAATGAACTAGATTACAGTTCTGCTATTTCTTTGGTTTTAAAACATTAACTAAGTTCTTATGATTAATACTCTATCGACAAATGAGAGTCAAGTGAGTGATATTATGATAATGTTTAAGCTCGGCAACAGGGTTCTTTTATTTCTTTTTTTTTCAAAACATTAACTAGATTATTAAACAATGAAAGATTCTTTGTGATAACTTCCTGCTAGGGTTTTGCTCAAAAGTTTAATTGTTATGTAAAGACTTGTTCAATCTTAATTAGGGTTTGTTTATTAATTTAATTAATAGACTACGGCTGGTTAATTTTTGTCCAGGGTTTATACTCCAACAAAATAGATGTTGAACTATGGCTACAATTCTTCTGTAGGTTATCGATAATGATAATAACACTGTAATTTAACTGTTTATATTTTATTTCAGTTCATATGATTGTTTAAACGAGTTTATGTTTCCAGAGAACAATTACTGTATACTTAAACCCTACTTATCTACTTAGCTATTATAATTAATCTAGGTTTAAAAAAAATACAATAATAGCTATTGCTTCCAATATTGCTATTGTAAAACATGCATTAAAAATACCTTATCCATAAGATAATAATGATGTTAAGGAATGATGAAACACAATAACTCTACCAACTCTATCTACTGCTACTCTGATATACTATTTTACCAACTAATTACTTTTCAGACATATAGAAATAAACTCATCATACATTTATTCACACTTGACAAACATAAGGAAATAAATGGCAGAACCTATTTCTATGGACAACAACAGCAATGGGAGGTTGTTCCTCCCTACCAACTCCTGGAGAGTTCCCAGACAGCACTTCTCAGGACCCCCGAGCTTGCTCTGGTCTCCCTGGCTGGAACTAGGTGTAGAAAAATAATTCACTCAGCCCAAAGAGCTATAATGGAACCAAGTTACTTCAACATTCCTCTCAAACAACTTCCTTACTATAAATCCCTCTTCCTCAATGGGATTCCTGAATAACATTCACCTGAATGCCTTCTCCATCTAGAACAAATTCGAACCCTCAGCTGAATTCATTGAGTACTATTTAAAAGATTGCCTAGGTCTTTGTTGGGTTAACTGTCATTAAATAGCCACCTGCTCAGATTCCACTTTCTTGGGGAATCATGACCCCAAATATAGGGAAGTTGCCACCTGCAACTTAGGAAGTGTTTGAGGATGCTGCCACTTGTCTTTTTCCTTTCCACCTAGTTCTATCCATCAGTTTGACCAGTAACCTCTTTTTAACAGCTCTCCCATGCTGTTGTCTCCATAATTTATTTATTAATAATAAAATATTCTGAATTACCTTCCATTTCTAGTGACTCTGCTGAGTCATCAATTCCTACTTAGCATTAAATTTACATAATGTCTTAGGAATATAATGAAATAATTACATAATTTTTTTACAAAATTGGGGTATGTGACAGCATACCAAGCTCTAGGAGCTTGCTTAAGGCCATATAAGGATTTCTTAAGGCGGCAGACAAGGCTAGAGTTATTCTAAACATAGCCAGGAGGTTGTTCCATGTAAATTTCCTCCTGCAAATCACCATGTAAGAAGGTAGACTTAACATCCATTTAATGGACTTCCCAGTTGTGTAAGGATGCAAGGGAAAGAACAAGGTGGATGGAGTTCATTTTTGCGACGGGAGCAAAGATTTCATTGTATTCAATCCCTTCAACTTGGGAAAAACCTTTGGCAACTAACCTTGCCTTAAGTCTTTAAACACTTCCATATGATGCATACTTAGTTCTATAGACCCATTTACATCTGACAAGTTTTCTTCCTTTTGGAATAGGTACAAGATCCCAAGTATCGTTCGCCATTAAGGAATGATATTCTTCATCCATGGTTGCATCCCAATCTGGATTCCCTGAAGCTTCTGCAAAATTTTCTAGATCATGATTCTCGGAAACTTGAGCCAAGAGAGAAGAGGCTCGCTGAAATTGAGAACGTGTTCGACGTTGATCTCTAGGATCACCGGTAAGATCACTAGCTGCTTCACATGTTGAACAGACCCATCAAGGAAGCACTTGTGCTGGTGCAACTAGAGGAACATGAGCAGGCGGAGGTGGATTTTCATCCTCACTGTCACCATCAGAAACTCGAGTTGGAAACCTGTCAAGGAAGTTGGAAGAAGAAGAAGGAGGCACAAACGCCGAATCAGGCTCGCAGGCCAAAGATGGCACAATCATCAAGTTAGGCTCGCAGGCCAAGAGATTTTCGTCAAATTTAACATCTCTTCTAATGATTATAGCATGAGAATGTGGTTGAAGAAGTCTATAACCTTTTACATCTTCAGAATATCCAACAAATATGCATTTTTCACTTTTGGGCTGCAATGCTTTCTGTTTTTCATCCGAAATGTGATCCCATGCTTCACTACCAAACACACGAAAGTGACTTACATCAGGTTTAACTTTACTCCATGCTTCTTCCGGTGTTATACCTTGTAATGCTTTTGTGGGGGTGCGATTAACTATGTAATTTGCACAATTTCTGGCTTCATCCCAAAATTGAAGACTTAGTCCCTTAGATTGGATCATACAATTAGCCATTTCTTTTAAATTGCGGTTCTTCCGCTCAGCTACACCATTTTGTTGTGGTGTATATGGAGCAGTGTGCTGTTGTTGGATGCCTTGTTCAGTGCAGAAAGTAGTGAACTGTTTGTTAACATATTCTCCTCCATTGTCAGATCTTAACTTAATAATTTGATGACCAGATTGTTTTTCAACAAGGGCCTTGTAGGCCAAGAACATGTTAAATACTTCGCTCTTAAGTTTTAGGAAATAAACCCAAGTGCATCTGGTGTAATCATCAATGAAAGTTAAGAAATATTTGAAACCAGAAAAGGAAGCAGATGGAAGAGGACCACACAAGTCACTATGCACAAGCTCAAAGGGAACCGAGGCGTGCCAAGAGGCACGTTTGTCAAAACTGTCCCGATGATGTTTTCCGAGTACACAACCGGAACAAACACCATCTCTGCAAGATACCATCGGAAGACCTGTCACCCTATTTTCTTTACATAGTTGTTGCAATGAGCGATAGTTTAAGTGACCAAATCGCTCATGCCAAAGTTTGCTCAAGCTATCACTATGAGCAACAAAAACTGAAGGGAAAGATGATGACCCAAAGTTCTTAAACTTGTACAACCTGGTAATATCATCAACAATTCCGGTAGCTAAGACCTGTTGAGGATCTTTAAAATCCTTGATTACAACTTGGTGAGGTGTAAAGGTCACAGTTTTACCTTCACCAAAATGAGTGATCTGATAGGCTGACAACAAATTGGAAGAAATTCTTGGAACACATAGTACATCACTAAAATGACCATTATCTACTGGAACTGTTCTTGCTCCTACAACACTTAGAGATCTATCATCACCAACAAATATTTGTTTGGTGTTACATTCATGCATAGTAGAAAAGATGGCTTGATCCTTAGCCATATGATAAGATGCTCCAAAATCAATGAGCCATTCATTTGAAGTAGAAGAAGAAGATGCATTATAAGAATAACCAGAAGCACAAAGTGCATGTCCATGAGAGGCAGATTCTGAAGGCGAATCTAGGCTGATGTGGTGCTTCTTCATTGCTGCTTCCAAGGATGCCATCTTCTTGAAACACTTAGATTCATCATGATTACCTTCCCCGCAATAGTTGCAATGACGCTTAGTCTGCTTGCCTTTTGGCTTGGATCCTTTGTCATTTTTTAAATAAGGAGCTGACTGAGAGGGTTTGGGACCCTTGTTTGACTTATTATTGTGAAAATTTTGTTTCTTGGGAGGCTTGGACTTTTCTTTCTGCTAGGACAATAAGGCTTTCCCAGATGTATCTACATTGTTGATTATTCCAAGGTGAATGAGTTTATCTTGTTCTCTAATCAAGGAATCACAAAAGGATTCAAGACTAGGCTCTTGATAGCTAGCTGCATTCAAGGATGCTTTCATGGAGTAAAATGTAGATACAAAAACATAATATGCAGGTCCAAGTTTGGAAAGAATATGATAAATGCATTGTTTGTCTTCCCTCTCAATCTTACATTGTGCACATAAGAGTTTAAGAGTTTTGTACTTAGATAAATAATCTTGAATGCATGAAAAGTCACTTGGATTTAAAGAAATCAACTCATTTTCGAGTTGGTGACCTCGAATTTCATTGTTTACCAAACACAGATTCCAAGTTGTCCCAAGCAGCATTAGGTTCATCAATTCCAGATATGTGGAATCACAAATCAGTAGAGATTGACGTCCCAATCAATCCACGAGTTTCATCACATCTATTTACCCATTTTATTTTCTTATCATCATCAGTGGGTTCTTTTTCTTTCCTTGTTGTAATTATGAAAAGTCCCCTACTTCGTAGAACATCCTCCATACGATATTTCCATGAGAAATAGTTGGAACTGTTAAGTAGAATATCACAAAGGGCGGCCATATTTGTACATTAATGGCTGTAAAAGTAGAAACCAATAGTCTGGATGTGAAGAGCTCAAAAAAATAGGTAGTTTAAAAAAAAATGACACTGAAAACGGACTCTGTATGATGAAGTTATGCTTGAACAAAGAAATTGTTGAAGATGTCCCCAATAGAGACGTGGCAGCTAGAGAATGTCTAGCAAAAAAAAGAACCCCCTCTTCCCAAGATGAACCTTTTGACAATCACTTTACAAGAAAGTTTCTTTAAGTGAACCACTTTTGTAAAATAAGTGATTTCACTTTTAAATGATATTACTTTTAAATAGTGCAACAATAAAATAAAAAAAAACTTAAGTGACTCACTTGTATTTTTATTTTTTATTATTTAAGTGAGATGCACTTTTACAATAAAGTAACTTGAAATTAGAAATTGCATGCACTTTTTATTTTAAAAGTAACTTCCTAAGACTTGAACTTAAGACCTATTAAGGAATAAAGCAACTTTGAACCAAGTGAGCTAGTTTAAAAGGTATGTAAAATATGGGAATGAGGAAGGGGGCTTTTTTTTAACTCTTCTTGCTCGGTTTGCGTGCTTGCCCTTTTTCCTGCAAAACAAACCACAATTCGAAATAAAAAAAACTTTCCCACACTTGTGGAGTTAGATCTTGTTAGCTTGCCCGGAAAGTCTATGTTTTCTCTCTGTTTCTGATTTGCCGAGATCGCGCAAGGTGCACGGCAAAGAGCATACGTAGTCGAGAAAAGCCCTTTCTTTTTCTGTTTTTGATTTGCCGAGATCGCTCAAGGTGCACGGCAAAGAGAATACGTAGAAAGGAAAGTAACAATCCGAACCAAAAAAAATCTAACAGTAAAAAGAAAATGAAATATGATTTTTTTTCTTTTCAAAAAACGAAATAAAAAAATCCGTCGCTATAACATTATACCTTCAGATCTGATGAAATACGTGTTTCTGGAGCAACCGGGAATTGTTTTCGATCAAATGAAAACTATTTCCCAATGGAAATGATGCTCCGGACGCAATGGAACACCTCCCATAGACCATAAATGCACATAAATACCAGAACTAGAAACCCTTTCAAGTTTCGGCAACAGTAGTTCAAGATCTAGATCATAACCGGAAGCGACACTTCATAAAAGCTCTGATACCATGTTCGAGTACACAGGGTACTACCAAAGGACCGAACATCAAGAGTAACCAATTCACACAAACAGATCACAGATCAACACACCGATGTTTTGACGTGGTTTAAACCCTCTTGAGGGAAACACTCCACGGCCCCGACCAAATAGCTTCTACGGGACAATTTATTATGCAAAGAAAGAAAGTTACAAATGAGCTTCTCATAATTGATCAACTAAACAATGAACCTCCATGCTCTTTAAATAGAGATCATGGACCAATCAGGTGTTAAGCCACGGATCAAGGTTAGGTTTGATCTAAGAGAAGTTGAGCTGTCGGATCACTCTATGTCGGAAACATATCGTGACCGTTGGATTAAGTATTTACAAATGCATACTAATGCATACTAAAGAAACACACTATCCCTAACGGATATATTACACAAGTTGATCTTAACTAACTTCTAAGTGTCTAAATATCCTAACACAGGGGCCCAAATATGGCACATGACCAACCACATATACCAACACATGAACCCAAAACAGGATTTTGTGGGGATTGAACCTAGGACCTCCGAGAAGGACAAACGACAAAGTTAGCCACCATAACCAACACACCATTGTTGCTTGTTTTAATTATCTGCCACCCCACGGTTATTTAAGGGGGGTAAGACACCAACATGGGGGTATACCATGAAAAATGAGTGCACGCATACCACAGGTTCTAGTTGGGTCAGAGCACGGGGGATGAGGACATACACCAAGGATAGGCATGCATACTAAGGTGGTATTGCATGCTTCCCAAGGTAGTTTTGTGCATAGAAACCGAGGTGGATTCACATAGTGTACACACATCCCAGGGTATTTTTTAGTGGGAATGCAATTTGAGACCATACGGTCTATATAGAAAAAATCCATCCTTGGAGTCTGTGCCAAAGGGGGGGTCACAGGAACCTGCTTAAAAATATATCGACTTTATACTCATTTTTCTTTATTTTTCAAGACGACTCCGAATATGTTGTTATATTTTTAATCATAGTGATGAAACAAAAAAGTGGTGCCAGAAAATTATAACTGGGTCCAATCCTACTCAAGTCTATTGTCTAAGGAATCATAATGGTTTGCTATAGCTGCTGGTACAATCATTTTCTATTGTAGGATTGCAGAACACCGAGGTGATATTTTGGGTGCTTCTTATTTATTCTTTGTAATTTGTAAAATCCTTTCTGAGACTAATAAGAGTCATCCTCCTAATTAAGTGGGTCTGGTGACATAGCCAGGGAGGTCCTAGTGAACTCCATTATCAACACGTTGATTTATGGTGTTTATGTGCTTATGTCTCTTGTGTTTCCTTCTTTCATTCACTTAGATTTGTGCATTGGATTAAGTCATGATAATGAGATTAAAAGAAGATTAAGAATATTTTATTAAAATTGGATTCAAGCCTTCCATAAAAGTTATGAGTTTAAAAAGAATTTCAGCACCACATAACATTGCATGTTTAATGCACTATCAACAGGGATCTTGGAAAAGTGAGGATTCTTCATTTGCATTAATCGTTTAGGGATAATGATTGAATGGTAGTTTTAAGGATAGCTCGAATCAGGTTGATAGGTGGATTCTCATGAGATCGAAGAACGAGAAGGGAGAAGGCAAACTTGAGGCTTACAATCCTGAGATTGGCTCAAGAAAAGGCATTCAAAGGAGGAAGATGGCTTCACCAAGGAGGATAGGACCATACAAATCTGAAGACTATTTCTTCAAAGATTTCAAGTTGATGAAGGAAATGGTAGAATAACTTTACAATGAAAGAGGGAAAAGAAAGGGAGAAGGAACCAATCATGTTAGGGATGAGGCTGCAAAGTATTCGGTTAAAGGTGAAGGAAAAGGTGAAGGAGGAGGTCCTTTGGAACCTTCCTTTCCATCATCATCAATTGATAGTGAAGATGGGAATTCTTCTAGGGATAATTATTCCAAACCCTCTCATTCTTGTAAAATTGCTTTGTTGAAATTGGATGTAAAATTTTGGTTTCCTATATATGATGGGGAATTGAATACAGAGAAACTTGAAAATTGGATCAAGTAGATATACGTCTATTGCAAGGTGTAGCAGATCAGGGATGATGTGATGAAGATTCAGTTGGTTTCTTTGTGCATGAGTGGCTCAACCTTGATATGGTGGGATAGTCAAACTCAAGCATATGTGGCACATAATGGTAAGATCATTTCCTCCTGGGAAAAGTTCATTGTTGCAATAAGACAATAGTTTTATCCCTTAGCATACAGTCAGACAACAATGATAGAATTGCTACATCTAAATAAGACAAAGGGGAAAAATGTACAAGATTATATGCAAGAATTCAAGTTGAGGGAACTTGGATTGGGAACTCCATTGCACACTAGGGAGTCTCTTTTGAAGTATATCAATGGTTTGCATTCTTATTTGAGACATACTATTTTGATGTATAATGCTTCTAACACTGATGAAGTGTCAGTTCATGCCACACATTTGGAGGGTGGTAAGGGTAAGTATGGTATGGAGGATGCATTTGTAGAGCCACGGTTAAAGAAGGAATCGATAGTGAAGAAAGAGAGGCTTACATGTTCTCATTTTGGGAAACGACATAAAGAAGAACAATGTTGGACATTTCATCCAGAACCTCTATGAGATAAGTTCAAGAGAAGGAAGAAGACTAATGCAATAGTGCAGTGGGATCTAGGATCTGATTTACATGATGAAGAAACAATTATAGTTGTGGGTGTTATAGGTATGCTAGTTGCGAGCTACATATATTTCATTCAATCTCCTAAGTCATAGGATGTTATTTAATACAAGAGAAGAAGTGAACTCGAACACGAAGTACCAGAGTCACTTCCAGGTTGTGATCCAGAGCTTCATCCTGAATTGGCAAAACCATTTCGTAAAAGCATGAGAAGGACTATTGAGTCATTTCCTTTAGCACCATTGTAGGCCATATTACTATTTTCTAGTTGTTTTTGGTTAAAAGGCATGACCATGAATTCAAAATATGGTAAGGGATTGATCATTGATGTCAGCATTTTGGTTGCAGTTGTTATCATGTGTGGAAAATATATGGTGATGTACAAGGTTTCCATGCTACAATCAATATGGGTGGATTCAGGGTAAGTGGGGAGGCAATGCCCTCACTTCAAAAATGTTTAGAAGATTTTGGAGGCCCAAAAATCTCCTCGAAGGGGAGGAGTATTTGAGGATCCAAGACCACTCAAAAATGAAAAGTCTCAAAACTCAAAAAGAACAACATCGTTACAAAGATCTCGTCGAGATGATTTTGGTGGCGTTTATTTCACCTCAAATGGAGTCTGAATGAGAAATTTATTGACTTCTGAAATTTTGGAAAGCCAACATTTTCATGTGCAACAATGCAAAAAGGGGGTGCCGTGTGGCACCACTGCAAGGGTGCTATGTGGCCTCATAGGCTGGCGTGGAGCTCCCTAGTAGCACCACATGGGAGGGCAGGTTGATTTGGAAGACAAATGGGCATCCAAGTTGGAGGTGATGTGGACAAATGAAGTGGTGACACGTGGCCTCATATTCTGACATGGAAACCCCTCATGGAGCCATGTGGTATGGTCGATTGACATGGAAAATGAGTAGGTTGGTGACATGGAAATTACTTGGCCCTATCATATGGGGACACATGGTAACCCAAGTGATTTGGCATCAATGTGTACCGGTCCAGAGCCGCCACATGGAAACCTTGATTGGTGAGACTTTGGTCATTTGTAACAAAAAGATGGAAGTTGCGATATTTGAGCCCTTGACCTCCCATCTAGAAGCCAAATGTATTACCACAGGACCACTTATGTAACTTGTTACAGCATGTGGCAATTTATTTATTTAAGTTTTAATTATGTGCATAAGAGGGAAAAAGGAGGTCGACCCACCGCCAAAGTTGGCAGTCTAGATGAACCCCACCCCAGCATAGAAGTGGTTTTAAGAATGGATTAGCGGGGGCCTAAATATGGAACACAAAAAACCACATATACCAATGCAGGAACCCAAAACGGGGGTCCATGGGGGTTGAACCTCGGACCTCTTGGAAGGACAAATGTCAAAGTTAGCCATCATAACAAAGGTACCACCAGCACTTGTTTCGAGTCTCTACCATGCCACTATTATTTAAGGGGGGGTGAGCTGCCAACATGGGGATATACCACGTAGAATTGGTGCACGCAGACCACAGGGGCCAAGTTTTATTGGAGGATGGGGCCGAGGACAAAGGACAAGTATGGGCACACATACCGAGGTGGTATCGTGCACTTCCCAAAGTGGTTTTGTGCATGGAAACTGAGATGGTTTCACACAGTATGCATGCATCCTGATGCATTTTATAGTGCGAATATAGTTCTAGAACATATGGATTGTATGGATTAGAGCAATTCTTGGAGTCTATTCCAGAGGGGGTTTCTACGAACCTGCTTAGAAATATATCAACTTTATACTAATTTTTCTCAATTTTTTGAGAGGAATCTAAATCTGCTGTCATATTTTTCATCAGAGTGCCCGAACACAAAAGTTCCTCCAGAAACTTATAGATGGGTCCAATACTATTCAAGTTTACTATCTAAGGACTTAGAATAGTCTGCTACAACTGTTGGTATAGTCAAATTATGTTGCAGGATTGCAGAACATCGAGGTGATATTTTTGGTGCTTCTTATTATTCTTTGTAATTTGTAAAATCCTTTTGAGACTAATAAGAGTGGTCATCCTGATTAAGTGGGACCGAAGACGTATCCAAGGTAGTCCTCGTGAACTTTGTTATCAATGTCTCGAGTTATGGTTTTGATGTGTTTATGTCTCTTATGTTTCCTTCTTTGATGCAATTAGATTTGTGGATTGGATTAAGTCACGATAGTGAGTTTAAAATCATATTAAGAATATTTTATTAAAATTAGATTCAAGCCTTTCCTAAAATTTATGAGCTTAAAAATAATTTGAGCACCACATACATTGCAATTTTAATGCATTGTCAACAAACATCTTGGAAAAGTGAGTATTATTCATTTACATTAATCATTCAGGGCTAATGATTGAATAGTAGTTTGAAGGATAGCTTGGATCTAGATTCATACTAACTTTGAATCCATACGCATTGTTCTAAGAAAAGGATAGATTTATGAGTATTACCACGCATGTTTTCTAAGAATGTTTTTACTTTTGAAGGGAGGGAATACACAACTCGGCACAAAAATCAATAAAGTCTGATTTTATGAGAGAAGCTTTAGTGTATTTACTATTGCAAGTACAATTTTGTTATGCTATTATTTGATTTGTGAAATTATTTAACCAATCTCATTAAAGAAACTCTCTTGTGACTGTTTTCCCCCTTAGGGGGATTTTCGAAGATCTTAGACCAAAATCACTATTTTAAATGCTTTATTACAGTCTGTTGTACTATGAGTTAGTTTTTCTACTAATAGTGTTTTTAGTACTGTGTATTAACATACAATCACATTAAAAATGTATGCGAGTGAAATGTGGTTCCTTTAATGCATGTAGAAAACAAATATTAGAGTGTACCAAGTGTTTGTAAAAATTGCTAGTGAAGTTAGGGCACCCATTTCGATATTTTTAACATGGTATTAGAGATAGGGATCCGAGTTTGTCAGTGGGTAGTTTTGGTGCAATTGTGTATGCAAGAGTATTGATGGTTAGTACAAATATGTTTTGGTTTTTGAAACCGGTTGGCATATTTTTCTTGGTCTTGTGATTGGAAAAATAATAGAAGGGGAATATGATTAGTACTAGGCATGAAAATCAGTTCGAGGGTATTTCCAACTACCTGAACTAGAAATACCATCGGACTATTATTCTCAAGGACAACAAGATATTATTTTTTTTCAGTACCACTTTAGTACCTCCTTCATCAGTAGATCTTGTTCCCTTGGATATTCATGAGGTGAAAGGGGTGAAAACCCATTGAAATATCCTAGATGGAGTGAGGGATCACCTCATCCCACATTTGGATGAGAAAAATACAACGAACAAAATGTGGGATGATTTGAAGAGCTTGTGTGAAAAAAGGAATGAGAACCACAAGATCAATTTGAAAGATAAACTTCACACAAAGGGATGGAGAAAGACGAGAATGTAGCCTCACATCTCACTAGGATCAAACAAGTGAAGGATGAGTTGAGCATATTTTGTGAGATCATTCCTAATTCCTATTTGGTGTATATATCCCCGAAGGGGTTCAACAAGGATTAAGTGAAATGTGTGATCAAAAGGGATAACTTTATCTCTTGGGAAACATTATGGGATGACTTCCTGCAGAGGGATATTTGAGAGGGTTCTAAGGAGAAGATAGAGCATGGCACTGATGAATAGGGCGTGTCGCTTTTAGCAAAGGTAAGAAGAAGAAGGGCTTCTTGAAATTTGGTTTTCATTGATGTCAATTGATTGTAAAGAGGAATCATTATCCTTGTGTTGGTTCAAAGAAGTATATGGAATCAAGTTTGAATAAATATATGAAATCCACTTTAAAGAAGTTTATGGAATCCGGTTTGAAGAAGCACAACTACATCCAGATTATAAAAGTATATCTAGAAGTACATCAAGTATATCCAGTTTGAAGAAGTACATAAGGTACATGTGAAAGTCCTAATTCCACCTAGTCATGCTATCCCAAGGAAAAGTCAAAAGAGTTTTTTGGACAAGGTTTTGGAATGCAAAATAGGATTGAGAACATGAATTGGTTGAACAACTGTGCAAGTCCCAGAAGTGTGCAAGACACATCAATAAGATGAAGTATAAAATTTGTTGAAGCATGCAAGAGTACCAAAAGAAAGTAGCAGTTGGAGAATTCAAGTGTGCAAGTCCCACAAGCAATGATAGATCAAGGGTGCAAATGACACTAGGAAAGGGACCAAGCATTTGCAATACCCGCAAGGTATGACACCTCAATGGCATAGAACATGACAAGTGGCAGAAGCATGAAGTAAGTGGAACTGTGACGTAAGGAAGAAGGGACGCTATTATCAACTTGTGGACATACCATCTGTGCAGGACAAGTATAACTAAGTGTTGAATTTTCAGAATTTACTTCAATCTGATCTAGGATCTTAACTGAGAGAACAACATGTACAGCATATCTACAACATATCAATCATGGAGACAATAATGCAAGCACACAAGAGACACAAAGATTTACTTGGGGAAAACCATAAAGGTGAAAAACCCCAATAACTTCCTCAGAGATAGATAGAGCAATGATACAACCAACCAAGAGAGATAGCCATAACCTAGCAGCAGATCCTCCTCCTCCATAAGTGTGCCACTCCTCCTTGAGTGCATGTGTGAGTAGTGAGTGAGCAAATAGAGCGCCTCCCGCACTCTATTTATACTTGACTTGACTTGCCTTTTTACCTAACTCATGTAGGCTTGAACTTTACCGCATAACATAATGCTGAGTGGGCCGACCCCCAATAGGGTGGTCTAATAACCCTTTGACCCACATGACTTATACAGGGCCGACCCCAAACAAGGTGGTCTAATAACCCATCAAGTATAAGCTACGACACTTACAATATAAATGACGACACTTCCGTATAGAGGAATAATACCATATCTATAGGAATACAATATACATATATGTGAAATACATTCCAAAGTTACATATACATCAACACTCCCTCTTAACTAGGAAGGTATTTCTCAGCACAGTTCTTCTAGCACAAGTCATCTTCTCTGGATCATCGTCACTGGATACTCGTCATCGAGTCATCATCATCGTCACTGCTGCTGCTATCTCAATCAATATTTGAATCTACTCGTCATAGGAAGTTCTACAAAGCCAGTCCTTTTTCATACTGGATGTAGGCCCACCACCTGCAGGTCTTCATCATCACTGGCCATACTGTGGAATCCTCAGGATTTATTACGTGCGTCACAAAACCTCGAAAGAGCATCCCAGGATGTTACGGGTACACAACTCCGACCTGTAGGATCTCCCAGGGCGCTATTACATGTGACCCGACCACAAAACCTCGAAAGAGCATCTCAGGATGTTACGGGTACACAACTCCGACCTGAAATCTCCCAGGGCACAAATTACATGTGGTCCACCACAAAACCTAGCAAGAGCATCTCAGGATGTTACGGGTACACAACTCCGACCTGAAATCTCCCAAGGCACAAATTACATGTGGTCATGGCAAAACCTCGAAAGAGCATCTCAGGATGTTACGGGTACACAAATCCGACCTGAAATCTCCCAGGGCCCAAATTACATGCCATAGGACAAAACCTCGCAAGAGCATCTCAGGATGTTACGGGTACACAACTCCGACCTGAAATCTCCCATGGCACAAATTACATGTCCTCCCAAAGCAATGTCTCGAAAGAGCATCCCAGGCTGTTACGGGTACACAACTCCGACCTATAGGATCTCCCAGACATGCTCATCTGCACAAACTGATCCACGGCCACAGAGTATCAACTTGATACTCACCATACATCATCCTGATGTACTCATGATCGTCCTGATCATCATCACTGCAATGTCCTGCTGCATGTCATCTGGAGCAACATCCTGAAGCTCATCATCCATGATCATCCCGATCATCACTGCAACATCCTGTTGCATGTCATCTGGAGCAACATCCTGAAGCTCATCATCCATGATCATCCTAATCATCACTGCAACATCCTGCTGCATGATCCACCTGATCATCAATGCATCTACCTGATGCATACCAAGTATCTATCTGATACATATCATCATACATGATCCTCCTGATCATACAATGTATCCACCTGATACAAATACAAATACATGATACATATCACCATACATGATCCACCTGATCATCAATGCATCTACCTGATGCATACCAAGTATCTATCTGATACATATCATCATACATGATCCTCCTGATCATACAATGTATCCACCTGATACAAATACAAATACATGATACATATCACCATACATGATCCACCTGATCATACAATGTATCCACCTGATACATATACAGATACATGGTCCAAGCATCCAACATGATGCATATACAAAATACATACACATGATCCAACTGATCCTATCCAGCATCCAACATGATGCGTACATACATACATAAAAATGATCCAACTGATCATATCCAAGCAGAAACCAGAACATCAACCTGATGCTCATCATCTAGTACTTACATCCATAGCCATGTGAAGGATCCTCCTTCCAACATGCTTGGAATGGCTTCAGCAAATGTGTCCATCACTTCTTCCTCGAAGTGTCCTCGATCTGAAGCACGCCAAGCCTCTCTCTGAAGTACTCGAACTTCACCCTGGCTAATGGCTTCGTCAGCACATCTGCAATCTGCTCGTCCGTCACAACATACAGGAGCTTCACAGCTCCTCTCTGCACCATATACCTGATATAGTGATATTTGATCTCTATGTGTTTCGACCTGTCATGAAACACTGGGTTCTCGGACAGCTTCACACAACTCTAGTTATCACAGAAAATACCAGTAGCCTCCAATGGGAGATCAAATAACCCAGACAGTAGCTTCCGTAGCCATACTGTCTCACAACTAGCTGAACAGGTTGCAACATACTCTGCCCCAGCTGTACTCAGTGCTACACAGTACTTCTTCCTTCTAAACCAAGAGATCACACCTGATCCCATACTGAAGCAACACCCAGATGTGCTCTTCCTGTCTGCAGCACTGCCAGCCCAATCTGAATCAACATAACCCTGCAGGTTAAACTTTTGATTCTCCTCATACCTGAGCCCATAATCCACTGTACCCTTCAGGTACCTCAGAACATGCTTTACAGCAACCAGGTGAACACTCCTCGGATCCGTCAGGAACTGGCTCAATGTGTTCAAAGCAAAGCAAATGTCTGGTCTCATGTTCGTCAGGTACATCAAGGACCCAATCATCTGATGATACAAAGAGACATCAACCGGCTCAGATGAAGCATCACATAGAAGCTTCAGATTCGATGCCATAGGTGTGGCCATATCCTTGCAGTCCATCATCTCGAACCTCTTCAGGATCTCTACTCCATACTTCCCTTGTCCAAGGAAGATTCCATATGCACTCTGCCACACCTCCATGCCAAAAACAAATAGTGCATCATCCCCAAGTTCTTCATCTCGAACTTGGCAGAAAGCTTCCTCTGCGTGTCGGCAATCAATCTATCTTTACCTGTAACAAATAGGTTATCTGCATACAAAAGTAGTATCACTGGATTGCCTTCTTCAACCTTGTAGAAAAGGTTGGAATCTGCTTTACTCTTGGTAACGCCCAAACTGGATAGAAAGTTGTCTATCCTACCATACCAAGTTCTGCACACATATATGACTACACCATGCTGTCTTGAGATCCATCTGGTGCATCTTCTATTTCATCACTTTTATATTTCTCAATACTGCCATCTGGGACATGCTTGATCTGATAGTTCCATTTGGAAGTCATAACAAACTTCCCTTCACGTCTTGGTACTACATCCCAAACATCATTCTTCATGATCGACGGATCATGGCATTGCATTTCTTCATCCCAGATCCTGGGAACTTCAATATCTTCAATAAATATCTTTGTTGCTGGAGCAAATGTTGTAGTCCTTTTGCAGGTGAAGATATGCGGTCTTTCCTACAAAACAGGTTAAATTGAATGATTAGAAACATCTCAGTTTTCAGAACAAATTCTTACACATAAAGAAATATGTCATACAGTCATGCAATTATCTTAGCCAATGATTCAATACAACATTTATCCATATCCTGTAACTTTCTAGATGCCTTCCAATCTCTACCAGAACATTGTTAAGAGTGTGCATAACTCCCAACATGTCAGCAAAGAGGTTTCATTCTAGATAAGTAGCAATGGAATGTTGTACAGTGCCATAGGCCACTTACCCATGCATATTAGTAGTATATTGTTCATCAATGCAACTATTCTAATATGCACAATACATATCCTAAGTCTAGGAACATGAGCATATACATCATTGAACAATTTTATTTAAACAGACAAATATGCAAGAAATTAAAATACTTATCTTTGTTTGTTCGTTGGGTGGGCTCCCTCTGAGTCTTTGCTTCCTTGCAGGAGCTGTTGGAGTCCTAATCTGAAGTATCTTCTTCTACACCTTTCTGTTGTGGGATGTAGAGAGATGGTCAACTCCCTCTGAATATCTGCATCCTTGCATAAACCACTGGAGTGTACTCCCTCTTGATCTTTGCTTCCTGGATTACCTGTTCTTGAATCTCATATTCATCCTTGGTCCCTATTCATGCTTATTAGTATCATGAATGTGTTATCCTTGTGATCTCATATAAAATCATACATTCATTAGTATACTATTAAAACACAATAATCTCAAGCATGTATAGTCATGATCATTTCAAACAGATATAATAAGCATTAGCATTCAAGGATTCTTATGGTTAGTCAAATCATAAGAAACATAACATGTCTAAACCTGTAATTACTCAAACCTATGACTCTTCAAGTTAGTTGAATCATCAATCAAGATAAGAGATATAAAATGCATAAAACCTGTGATTATTCAAACCTATACCATCATGATTCTTCTGGTTAGTCATATCATCAATTATGGTAAGAAACATAATATGCATACAATCATGATTATTCAAACCTATGACTTCATGAATAATCATTATCAACAATAGTATAAGATCCTAACACAAGGTAGGATTCTATCTTGATATAGGAAAAACATACCTGGATTAGCATGCTAGCTATTTATGTCTAACATACTCACATGATGTCTTCTTGTTCTTCTTCAATGACTTGTGCTAGTAACCTGTATATCTCATAGGTTAACTATTACAAAACCAAGTTATACATACCTCGTAAATGGATCTTCTATGAGATCCATGACAATGGATGAATCCTTGTCCTCATGTTATCATGATCATATGTTCTTGGACCAGAACATGATTTGTCTTTCTTGGTGTACCTTTCATGTTAGTAGACAACATAAACCTCATACAACACCATAATGCATTAGTACAATCATAAGTGTCAACACCCTAACCAATGAATATCTTCTATCATGCATTCATAATTTTGTTAAGGTGATACGACAAATCTAAAATCAAAATTGTACTAACCGTAATAACATGAAGACAAACATACCATAAACTTAATCATGGACAAATATCGAAACATACCTCGATGAGTCATACCTGTCGAGATCGCTTGTAATCTTCTTATGTAAGGCCTTAGCCTCATCTCCCTCTGAAACAGGAACTTCTTCACTCATGCAGATGATCAATCCATCTTCTTCTAGGATTAACCCAATCCACTTGATTTGCAAGAACTGGAATTGGAGCTGGATATGGGTTTGTCAGAGAAACCCCAAAAATTCAAACTTTGAATTTCAAACTTCCGAAAGGATAGAAATATGCGCCTTGATGAGCTGATCAAACTGGTATATTCAGAATTTGAAAACTACAAAGTTTCACTCCTCAATTTTTCCTTTGAAATTTCCGGATTCACTAGACGTGACCCTGAACTGGGGTTTGATGAAGCCCACTCTTTTTCCCCATCAAAATGTTTGATCCAAATATCTAAGCTTCTATTTTTCTGAGGAGCTTCTAGTCGTGGTCACAGATTGCAAAAATTCCCATTTTTACAGAAGCCCTAATTTTCCACTTTTCTGATCAAAGTCCCGAACTAGGGTTTGATCAAGCCCGGCATTTTGCCCAACCAAAAATTCTGATCTTGGTCTCTAAATTTCTATTTTGATGAGTAGCATTCAGCCGCGGTCTCCGATTACAAAAATTTCAACTTTCTTCAAAGCCCTAAATTCTGGAAGCCATGAATGAAGGTACTAAAAAATAATTATGTTTTGACAGAAATATGTACCTGATTGTTTCTGGTGTAAATCCAAACTTTTCAATCCAAAGGGTCTGAAAAAGTTTTCTGAGATATCCTGACCTGTTATCTTTCCATCCTGATAGGTCTGACCTCAATCGGATTCTTTGAGAGAGAGTTATGTCAAATGTCGCAACGTGACCTGTTTTGGGATAAAACAGAAGAGCGAACTTGTACGGCGTTCCACGTGTCACTGTTTCAACTTCCGCCTCTAAAAAACTTTCCTGAGATAGCTCGGCCTGTTATATTTCCATCCTGACAGGTCTGACCTCAATTGGACTCTATGAGAGAGAGTTATTCCAAGTGTCGTAACATGACCTGTTTATGGGATAATACATGAGAGTGAACTTGTACGGAGTGCCACGTGTCACTGGTTCCACTTCAGCCTCTGACAACGTTTTTTGAGATAGTAAAGACTGTGTGCTATCTATCACTTTTTACGAAATTTCATTTGGAGCTTCCTAGCCCAAGATATGACCTTTTTCCCAAGGTCACCTGATTTTGACTCAGATCTGGAAGAGGCAGAAACCCTATATTGTACAGATCATATATCACAAAGTACAATGAATTAGAGGTTTTCCTTTGGACACAAGGTACCTGGAGATTTATTATTCGTCCTGTAACAATTTCAGATCCGAAAACTTTTCCAAAACGGATTTATAGCGAAAGTACTACGATGACTAGTTTTTGCTATATCAAGCCCTAGCATCGTAAGTGCAACAAGTGTCATATATGCCATATCATGCCTTCTTTTAGGCTAGCTCTGATACCATGTTGAATTTTCAGAATTTACTTCAATTTGATCTAGAATCTTAACTGATAGAACAACATGTACAGCATATCTACAGCATATCAATCATGGAGACAATAATGCAAGCACACAAGAGACACAAAGATTTACTTGGGGAAAACCATAAAGGTGAAAAACCCCAATAACTTCCTCAGAGATAGATAGAGCAATGATACAACCAACCAAGAGAGATAGCCATAACCTAGCAGCAGATCCTCCTCCTCCATAAGTGTGCCACTCCTCCTTGAGTGCATGTGTGAGTAGTGAGTGAGCAAATAGAGTGCCTCCCGCACTCTATTTATACTTGACTTGACTTGCCTTTTTACCTAACTCATGTAGGCTCAAAATTTACCACATAACATAATGCTGAGTGGGCCGACCCCCAATAGGGTGGTCTAATAACCCTTTGACCCACATGACTTATACAGGGCCGACCCCAAACAAGGTGGTCTAATAACCCATCAAGTATAAGTTACGACACTTACAATATAAATGACGACACTTCCGTATAGAGGAATAATACCATCTCTATAGGAATACAATATACATATATGTGAAATACATTCCGAAGTTACATATACATCAACAATAAGAAGCCAAGTTGGAGAGTTGAAGTAATATTCTAAGCTCAAGACTGGAAGATACCGATTTGGAAAGCTTCTTATCTCGAGGAATCAAGGGCTCGTGGAACCATAATAGAATGATCTAACCGATATTTTAGTGCACATGAACATAGGAACATAATTGATGATGGTGCACAGGATGATGTAGTTTATTTGTGACACTTGCGTGAATATATATTTATAGAACTACAGAGGATTCCCAAGTGCATAAGAAAATAATGACTATATTCAAGAAAGTATGCAGAAATTCACAGATGATCTAATACACATGTGCAAATACAGACTTGAAGCACACCTAGTAATGTGCGAAGCAAAGCCGTTTATTTGATTGAAATGCACAAAGAAAAAGTTGCAACATAGTAAAGGATGTGTAGTATGATGAGGGTAATCTGATAAAAGTGTGAAGAACATAAAGGCCATATCGTAAATGATGTAAAGAAGTTTGTGGATTATATAAATACAATTCCACCAACTAGGAAGAAATGTAATATTGCAAGAGGTGCGTAGAGTAACCTGATACAAATGCTGAAATCAGACCAACATCATAGCACATGATGTGGAGTATCATGTAAATTCATAGATGTGTAGAATCTAAACATTAGCACAACATATGATGCACAATTTTAGTTAATTGTGCATAAATAGAGTGATATGATGAAGCAATGCATGAATTATGAAGTATGAATTCAAGAGTATAATATTGATGTATTCATGTAACATCCCGAAATTTTCACAAAATTTAAAATTTTTCAATGTAGCATTAAATACTGTACTTTGCTATGCAAAATCATATTAAATGCTTCTATGTCGACATGTTGAAATAAATGTTTGTAATGATTATGCAACTGGATTCTTTTGCGACAATGTCAATGCTTTAAAGGTTCCTTTTGCTATAGTTATTATTTATATGTGCTAATTGTGTTATTTTGTTTGTTGATGAAGAAGGGGTCCTATGGGTACCTCGAGGCTTACTTAGCATTTATGCTAAAGCATTTGAACCTTCCTTTTCGCAGATTACAAGTAAGAGAGTAATAATAATTTTGAAAGTGAAGGTACAGAGATCTACATTATCGTCATATAGCTTTCAAGTTTTTAAAAGAGAAAATAGAATAGCTTGCAATATAAATCAGGGTAAGATCTGTTTTGGTTGTTTGTTTAAGGATTTATATTCAGTATTTTGAATATTTATAGCATCGTATCCCAAGTTTGAATAATCCTTAAAGTAGATCCTTGTTTAACTTTTGTTCCTATATATTTTGTAATTGAACCTCGTTTTGATGTGTAATAAACACTTTAAGTGTTCTAAGAATCATACTATGGCTAACTAGTATTAATATCTTACATTTATACTATTAATATTAACGCTTCTCCTAAAGTTGATACTATAGATAATATCCACACTTATCACATTATAACCATGGTTATTAGTTGTACTTGTATGATCTTTATACACTAACCTAGGTATTGAGCTAAATGCAAGGGAATGGACAATAGTCACTACAATATAAAAATAGTTACTATATAGGCTATCTCCATGGTTTGTATCATTTAATACTTTAGAGTTTGGAACGTGTTTATCATCCTACTAAACCATATTATTCATAGGGTCTTTATATATTACGTGAGGGTTTCATATAATAATCTAAGTATAGTATAAATGTAAGGTTCATGACTATATTATAAGTTGGAGGTATTAATGATACATACGTAACCATAATGTTTATGGTTGTAGGTTCCCTTGGCACTGATCGAACCTTAGACAAGATCATCGTGGATTGGTAAATTACAACCCGAACTATATTGCATAGTTGATGATTAACACGAAGATGATCCTGTTGCAAGGTTTGTTGGTAAGTCATTGTACTGCTGGTAGACAGGATCAATTAAAGTGCAATACAGGTGGTACTGGTGGATTTCTTGTTGGCATTCAACGTGTGTGTAATCATGTGGTCTTTCTCAGTAGGAGTGTAATGCTAACCGCACTTTGGCTTACCTCGATGGAGTGGTGAACTTGGCATTCATTTTGCAAGTAGTGGGTGTAGTGTGGCCGAAAAGCTTGCGTTTCTATACGGTTTCAAAAGTTGTTTTTGAGGGATCCTTTTTCAGGTTAGATACCATGACCTATAATGGACAATTGATAGTTTTTCAAAGTTTACGAGCTGAGCCATTACTGTGGATGGAATAGATGCATTTACCAAGGGAAATGTGAGAGTTTCTGGATTCAAAGCCAGTTGAAATAGCTATCGTTTTCGACCTTCAGTTTAATGTAAAGGTAATGTCTCTTCCAAAAATTTCATGTTGATGCAATCGTCTGTAATGTTTTAAGCTTGGAACTTAAGTTTAACCACCCTCTGTGTTATTGGCAGGTGCTTTCACCTACAGGGTTCTATGCTCAAGCTAGGTGGGAAACTACTACTTGAATCGGTAAGTCTTGGTGTTTTTTCCTGTGGTTTCTCCTGGAAACTGTTAGCTATCTTTGGTTTGGCCAGAGCTTTCGATTTCCAAAAGGTGTGGTCGCTGCTGTAAATTTTATATGTTGTGAAGCATGCGTAGGGAGGATTGAATCCTCAACATACCCTTATGATGTATTCTACAGTTTTACTGTATGTTGAAATGTATTACTTGTTTGCCAGGGTCTTAACCATTGATTACCAGATAATGAAAAGGGTTCGGCATATGGTTTTTATATTGTGTAAAATAAATTGTGCCTAAAATCAATGCTCGGTGTTATTTGATGTCAATGTTTGTTGTATTTGGTTAATGGCTGAGATCCAAGGCTTGATGCTTCGTTTTGAAACCTCGAACCCTAATGTTTACTTCATTTCAATGCATGGAACTGTTTGAAACCTCGACCCCTTGGTTCAGTAGGTGATGATGATGTTGAAAGTTTAAAGTGTTGAAAAGACAAATAGATTGGTCTCTCTGTCTGTAGTTTCAAACTTGGTTTTGTTTGTGTAGATGAATAATAGCGATGGGCTTTTAAATTTTTTTATTGTAATATCTACTATTGTTTTTGTTTAAATATTTGGATTTCGAACCCTATCGGATGGTGTTACTATCAGCGTTGTTTTTCTACGCGAATACTTGTAAGAATGTAATTCTGCTGAGAAGGTTTAACCCTTGGCTATTCTGGTTAGTGAAATATTATGGTCCCTCTGTTAATTTAACTTGAATGTTTTCGTTTTAAAAAAAATGGTGTTATGTTAAAAAGGATGAAAGCCAAAAGTTAATACCTCGTTTTTTGCTTTCAACCGTGAACTTGTTCCTTTGTTCAAGTTTTTGACTTGTAATGAAATCGTGACTAAAACTATCTTACTGTTGAGTGAGGGTATTGAATCTTACTTGTAACCTTAACACAAAAGGTGGTGTTTAAGATGTTAAGTGTTTGACTATCAAACTAGCTATGAATTTGTCATGATGCTTAAAGTTATTTGGTTATTTTTTAAGGGCTTCAAACCCATGTCTGTTATGTTTGCAATAGTCTTCTATGAATTCTGTCTTGGATAATTTATTTGATTTGGTAAATGTTGAAATGAATACTAAGTGTTGAAGTAGAGAAGCTAAGGTTCTGTCAATAATGGGACATTCGTCCAATACAGATTTATTTTGTGTTTAAAAGGGTCTGATAATATGAATATTACTAATTCTGATTACTCTATTAAAAGAATTAGTTGTGTAATAAAATGTAACCCTATTTATCTTCTGATACTGCAAGCATGAAGATGTAAAATATCTATATAAAAGGATATTGTTATAATTGTTTTACAGCTATTTATTTTTCAAACATATCAATGAAAGAAAAGAATTGAATTAAAGAAAAGATGATGAGATACAGTGTATTTAGCATTTGTTGTAAGAGATATAGTTTAGGTTTATGCAGAAACCTAGAAGTGTTTGAGTTTTCTATTAAATCTTTTATTATAAAAGTAGAGATGTTCTAAAGTCTGTATAAAAACATTATGTCTATGTTTAGCTATGACAGGAAACCTAAGTTATGAAAACTACCCAGTACCTAAGAAATTACAATAAATATAACATATAAGAAATATTAAGGGAAAGATAACAGAGTTAGGTTACTCATTCAATATGTTCACTGTCTATAATTTATCTATTTTAATCTTCCTTCTCAGTACTAGTCTACGATACAGAAAACAGTATGGGGAAAAATACAGAGAGGGCATTTATTCTATCAATTCATAAATATATTCAAAAGTCTACAGAATCCTAAACAGATCAGAAAATCACACTCATACTTCTGGATATCATTAGTCAACTAAAGACTACGAAATCACAATTACAGAAAGTAAATTTAACTACTTAGAGATGAAATATCAAGAAGAACCTGTAACTGTCGACAGGGTGGAAAAACACCGAAGGAGGCTTGTTCCTCCCAACCTTCTCCAGAAGAAGCAACCAAACTACTTGTCTTCTTTGGACGCTCGAGCCTATTTACTGAACCACTAGGTAGAAGAATATGTGTAGAAGCAAGGCACTCAATTTTTATACCAACAATCAATAGAGACTTGCTAAAAAAACCTCAATCTCTGCATGCAGCAGTAAAATTCTGCACTTAGCAGTAAATAAGGCAGACTTACACCATGATAAAAAACCTAGACTTCCCCTCATCGAATCTGTTGTGTGCATACAGCAGAACCACAAGGTAAGTTTCCTCGTCAGGAAAAGTGTTGAACCTGAGTCCAAATTCGATGGCTCTTAAAAGGATTGCCTAGGTCTTTAGTGGCCACTTTTCAATAATTGAGCCTCAAGCTCCAGTCCCATCTTTCTTGGCACTATGAGCACAATTCAAGGGAGTTGTCCCATACCAATAGCTAGTTACATGCCTCATGATGTTGCCACTTGTCCATTGCCTTCTACTCCAGATTTCGTTCCACCTAGTGGGTTAGTAAACACTCTTCCATAGTTCTCCTTGGGTGAGTGTCTCCTATTTTATTTATTTAAATAATAATATTGTGCAATTACCGTCATCCTTGGACACTTGTCCAAATATAAAAATTTACAATAAAATTTAAGATAATGTATTCTTCCAACATAAAATGTTTTCAGTAAAAGGGTATGTTACAAACACCCCCACTTAAGCTCGACATCATCCTTGATGTTGCTTATTCTTCGTCAGAGCCTCCCTGGAACAGAACTGGATATGTTGCCTGCATGTTACTTTCGACTTTCTAGGTAGCTCCATCAGGCCCTAGGTGCTTCCATTGCACCTTTACCTGCCCTATGATACAATTCTAGAGCATAATTCTCCTCCCATCGAGAATACAGTTCGCTTCCACCTAAAAATCTCCTTCGGGTTTCACTTGTATGTGATTCCAATTTAGTACATGAGTAGCATCGTGCACATACTTCTTTAAAGCATAAATGTGATAAACATTGTGGATTCTTAAATTAGATGGAAAATCCAATAGATATGCAATAGGTCCAATCCTTGATAGGACTTCAAATGGTCCATAGTACCTTGGTGCTAGTTTAGCACAACTCCCAAGCTTAAAAGAACTTTTCTTGGGTTTTATCTTTACAAAGACATGATCTCCAACCTGAAATTCTCTTTTAGTGTGTTTTAGATCTGCATAACTTCTTTTCCTATCTTGTGCAAGTTTTAAGTTGCCTTGTACCTATTTCACGGTTAGCTCCATCTCTGATCTGGATCTTGGGAGCTGAGAATCGGAAGGCTTGAATGCCGAGAGAGGAGGAGATTAAGCATGGAAATATGTCATAAAATTCACATGAAAAACACTAATCTTGCATGAGAATAAGCATGAACAAAAACATATGAAGCGAATGGGAGGTGAGGCTCAAAGACGAGCCCCACCTCTGAAACTAATTACCAATAAGTCATTTAGATCTAATTAATCTTACAATGAACAATAGAAAATAGGAGAGAAACTAAATGAGTAAATTGTTATTATGAGAAGGCTTCCTAGGCCTTTATATAGAATTACTACAATGTGTCTTGAGGCCATACCATGGGAAAAAACTATGTGCTACCAAATACCATGGATGGGAGAGGGTGGCCTCTCCATTTAATGCTTTTATGGCTTATACATCCAAATTTAGACCATATGCCCCCTAAAATTCGGATCATTCCTCCCCCCTTAGAAAATGATGGTCCCCATCATTTCATGCTAAAAAGAGACCCATAATTACAATGTGCTAGTTACCAATGAAGAGAAGGGTTTTTTGTAGTTGACCCATAACGGTGGGTTTTGCGAGGTTTACCCATAACCGTGGGTTTTGCAAGGGTGACCCATAACCATGATGGAAATGGAAAGATTGATTCCAATGAAGAGGAGATTTTGTGTCACTGACTCAAAACCATGGGTTTTGTGTGGTTGACCCGTAACCGTTAGTTTTATGTGGTTGACCCATAACCATGGTACAATAAGATTTAAAAAATTGAAAATTCATGATCTTTGGTGCAGTTGATGTCTTGCTGCAAATCTATCCATAGCTTCTGATGCATGTAGTGAAATTGAATTACGTTGAAGACCCATTTGAGATCTCAAAGAGACCTTTCCATCCATATAATATGCTTGCTCTGGGGTGGCGTAGAGATTGAGAAAATGTTTGTTAAAGCTTAAGAGACATTCACACACTATTTTGCAGACATATGTTGCTTCAATCGATGATATCTCTCAAAGCAAAAAACCAAATGGAAAACCATGAAATACCCATTTTAGCTAACGGAAATAGCTTACCAATGAGCTATGGTAGAGCCTTTGAGACATTTTTTTGAGTCTGTATGACTTGTTTAAAGTTGTTGTACGTTTGGCCACATTGTATACAAACATGTACTACTTCAAACAAGCATATCTCATAAACCTGAAAACGAAACGAAATTCAATGAAATACCCATTTTACATGACAGAAAGAGATTTCCAATGAACTATGGTAGAGCCTTTAAGACATTATGTGGAGTCTGTAGCACTTGTTCAAAGTTGTTGTACGTTTGGCCACATTATGCACAAACATGTGCTACTTCAAACAAGCATATCTTACAAACCATGAAACGAAATGAAATTATGTGAAATACCCATTTGAGCTGACGAAAATACCTTTCTGATGAGATATGGTAGAGAATCTAAAACATCCTGTGTAGTCCAAGAAATCTGTTCAATGTTTGTTGAATGTGAGAGTGTTAAGTGTAGAGATCCCAAGGATTTGTAGAGAAGCATGGGTTGTTGTAGAGGTTGTGAAACCTCTGTTGAGCCCACATCATGCTTCAAAATATTGTCCCGATGGAGAGCATACCCGCTCTGATACCACTAATCTGGATCTTAGGACATAAGAAACAAAAGGCTTGAATGACGAGAGAGGAGGAGATTAAGCATGCAAATCTATCATAAAATTCACATGAATAACACTAATCTTGCATAAGAATAAGCATGAACAAAAACATATGAAGTGAATGGGAGGTGAGGCTCGAAGAGGAGCCCCACCTTTGAAACTAACTACCAATAAGTCACTCAGATCTAATTAATCTCACAATGAACAATAGAAAATAGGAGAGAAACTAAATGTGTAACTTGTTATTATGAGAAGGCTTGCTAGGCCTTTATATAGCATTATTACAATCTGTCTTGAGGCCATACCATGGGCCAAAACTATGTGCTACCAAATACCATGGATGGGAGAGGGTGGCCATTTAATGCTTTTATGGCTTATACATCCGAATTTATACCATATGCCCCCTAAAATTCGGATCATTCTCTTTTAACAAATCTGGTCCTAACATTAATCTGTCAACAGGGTTATCCCAGTAAATAGGAGTACAAAATTTTCTTCCATATAAAATCTTAAATGGACTAAGTCTAGCATATTCCTGATAATGATTATTGTATGCAAATTCAACTAAATGTAAATAGTCTTCCCACATAGTTGGTTGATCTTTAACATACATTCGTAACATGTCTTCTAAAATATGATTAACCCGTTCAGTCTATCCGTCAGTTTGTGGATGGAAACCAGTACTGAAATTTAATTTAGTATTTAAATGTTTAAACAATGCTATCCAGAAATTTCCAGTAAACTTGGAGTCTCGATCAGAAATAATTACCTTTGGAATTCCATGTAAGCAAAATATTTGCTTCATAAACACCTCTGCAATGTTAGCATCTTTGAAAGTAGTCTTAAGAGGAATAAAATGAGCATATTTACTAAGTTTATCCACAACCAACATTATTGAGTCACTCTCTTTCTGATTCTTAGGTAAACCTGTAATAAAATCAATACTTATAATTTCCCATTTCCATTCTGGAATTGGCAATGGATGGAATAGACTAGCTGGGTGTTGATGTTAAGCCTTAATGGTCTGACATTCAAAACACCTAGCTATGTACTCAGCCACTTCATTCTTCATGTTGGGTAAAAAATAATCCTTCCTTAACATAGTTATCATTTTCTGATAACCAGGTTGTCCCGAATAAGGATTTTTATGCACTTCATCCAAAATCAACAATTTAACTGTTGACACATTAGGTATATAAATACTGTGTTTATATGTTATTAAGCCCTTTTAATTAATGTTGTAATATGTTATTAAATTTTCAGATAAAATTTTCAGCAACTTTATCATGCAATTTTTTATAATTTTCATCTTGCTTAATTCCTTCTTCGATCTAATTTTCCAGATCTGTCTTAAACATGGTGATTGCTGCCACAAAACATAATTTGGCATTTATGCTCAAGCCATCAACAACTTTTTTTTCTTTACCTTTAATGTGTTCAATTTCAAAATCATACCCGCTAAGGAATTCTAGCCACCTAGCTTTCCTTGCGTTAAGATTTGTTTGATCCAACAAGTATTTTAAGCCCTTATTATCTGTCATTAGTATAAACTTTCTTCCAATCAAGTGATGTCACCACATTTTCAGTGCATGTATCACGGCTGCCAACTCTAGATCATAAGTTACATAGTTCTTTTCGTGGATTTTTAACTTTCTAGACTCAAAAGCAATAGCATGACCTTCTTGAGTTAAGACCCCTCCAAGTCCTTCATTACATGCATCAATGCATACAACGAAGTCCTTATTATGATCAACAATTTTTAATATATGTGTTGTTGTTAATGACTCTTTTAACTTCTTAAAACTTTCTTTGTATTTTTTATCCCAGATGAATTTCTTCCCTTTCTTTTGCAAAGAAGTTATGGGATTCGCAATTCTAGAGAATCCTTCAATAAAATTCATGTAGTATCATATTATTCCCATAAATGACCGTACATCAGTTACATCTTTAGGGACGTGCCACTGATTAATTGCCCTTATTTTATCTGGGTCGACAAAAATTCTGTCTTTAGAGATTATGTGACCTCAGTACTGTACTTTATCTTTATAAAAGTCACATTTACTGAACTTAGCATAAAGCTGATGTTCTCTTAACACTTGCAGAATTATTATTAAATGTTTGTCATGATATTCTTTAGTTTTTGAATAGATTAGAATATCATCAATGAACACGATTACAAATTTATCTAAGTAATTATGCAGAACATTATTCATTAAGCACAAGAACATTGTCGGTGCGTTAGTTATCCCAAAAGGCATAACTACGAACTCGTAGTGCCCATAACGAGTTCTGAAAGCAGTTTTAAAAATTTCTTCATCCTTTATTCTAACTTGATGATATCTAGACCCTAAATCAATGTTAGTGAATATCTCTGCTTCGCTTAACTGATCGAATAGATCGTCAATGCAGGGCAAGGGATATAGATTTTTAATTGTCATTTTTTTAGTTGATGGTAATCTATGCACAGTTGCATGGTACCATCCTTCTTTTTAACAAAGATAATTGGTGCTCCACAAGGAGATTTTGATGTATATGTAACTTCGGAATGTATTTAATATATGTATATTGTACTCCTATAGAGATGGTATTATTCCTCTATATGGAAGCGTTTGTATTCCTATAGAGATGTTATTATTCCTCTATACGGAAGTGTCGTCATTTATATTGTAAGTGTCATAACTTATATTTAATGGGTTATTAGACCACCTTGTTGGGGTCGGCCCTGTATAAGTCATGTGGGTCGAAGGGTTATTAGACCACCTTATTGGGGGTCATCCATGTGGTTCAAAGGGTTATTAGACCACCCTATTGGGTGTCGGCCCAGTCAACATTATGTTATGTGGTTAAGTTAAGGCCGACCTAGCAAAGGTTATTAGGCAAGTCAAGTCAAGTATAAATAAAGTGCGGGAGGCACTCTATATGATCATTTTATTCTCACACACACTCTATGGAGAGTGGTGCACTTGTGGAGGAGGAGAAGCTTGTAATGTGCCCATTTTGACCCCCTTTGTATAAAATCGTAAATGATGTGAATATTGTAATTTAATCATGGTGACGAGCTCAAGGCCAAGGCCCCACCGTTGATTTAGCATTTTGTGTCGGCAATTAAAAATAGATGCCTATGGTTCTTGTGCGAGATGGGCACAATGTAAATAAGACACCATGTAAATACGAATTTTAAATGGAAAAAAACCCACAACCGGCTATGCAATGCAACAAAAGAGATGGGGCATGACTCTACAAGGAAAAGGGAGGGAAATTATCCAAACCCTTGAGCCAATGGTATTAATCCATGTGTCAATGGGGAAACCCAAAAAAAACCACCAACTACCCATTTTGTCTCATGTACCCAATCATTTAATTCTTCCAAAGATTGGTAGGGGCAGTTATTGCCTTGGAAATGAAGAAGTATGGCAGCCAATTTCGTGCATGGGCAAGCCATCAACCTGGAAATTCGTTTTTTGTCTCCTTGGGCAAGAAATCACCCACAAAATGGTGCCCGAAGCCATTCTGAATAGCCAGTCTTCACTCATTCACGCAGGGGGAGCTAGCCGGGTCTTCTCCTTCACGTTTTTCATCCAAATCCTACATTTTTCCATGCCTGGGAGTTCGTTTTTGCATATGCAATAGCCTGGGAGAGAAGGGCCACATTTTGGGGACTGTATGGAGGTCATTTTTGCCCCTGAATTCCCAAGGACGTTTTTCTAAAAACGGATTTGGCTTCCTGGGTTGTTCACCAACTTCCCATTTCGTTTTTGTGGGTTCCCACGTCTTTCTGAGTTAGCTGAAACCCCATCTCATGCATCTCATTGTAAAAACATTTTATCCTACCCCATAATTGTGTTCTGCTGTTGGGTGCATCTTCATTTTGGTTTGAACCTGTGAATTGAAGTTTTGGAGTGGTAGTGGACAGAAGTAGCTTGATAAACCTACTGGGGAAGACAACCTCTCAAGAAGATCAAGAGGGCTTTGGTTACTCTTCTGTGCATACCCTGAGAGCACTAGATAGGGAAGGTATGGCTTGAGGGACTATAGAATAGAGAAAAGAATACTTCCTTGTGCTGGGTGTGTAGGTATTGTGGGTGCCAAGCTAGATAGATATTGCAAGGTTATCCCTGGCTCTGTGCTGGAGCTCACTAGCTTAGCAACTCTTCCTTTCCATCTCCTAGCAGCCTGATAAACCCAATTGTAAATTGGCTTGGCTCATTTTGGTGTATGCCTGGCTATGTGTGAGTCTGTTGTTCCCTGGTTCCTTGTAGAGATCATGCCCAGCTCGGGGGTGGCAGTGGTGCTGAGAGATTGAGAGGCACACTGGCCTATGGTTGGGTGGAACGTTGCAGTTGCATAGCCAGTTGCGTGGGACTACCTTATTGAGATAAGGATTTTTCTTGTGTTGAGTTTGCAATTATCATTTGATGAATATTTTGAATGTATCATGAATCTGCTAATAAATTTGCTTCCGCTGTGTATTCAAATGGTTATGCATTTCCGTATGATCCTTTATAATTCTGCAGAAGTCTTTATTTAATGACTGTCACAGAATTATGAATGTATGTTATATATTCAACATGATTTATTTAATCTCAGTTGTGTTTCTATAGCATGCACATATACAGTTCTTTGTATCAATGAGTTTAATTCAATGAATAAGGGGCTAATTACCCGGATTGAGCACCACGTCCTCTCTATCACGCTGATATGGTAGGAGGGGACACTACAAAGCTGCTGCTAGGAGATGTCTATCTCTTATGCTTGGGTGGTATCATTTCTCTATCTATCTCTGAGGATGTTATTGGGGTTTTTCCCCTTTATGGTTTTCCCCAAGTAAACTCTGTGTCTCTTGTGTGCTTGCATTATTGTGTCCATGATTGATATGATGTAGATATGTTGTACATGTTGTTCTCTCAGTTAAGATCCTAGATTAGATTGACGTAAATTCTGAAAAAATAACATGGTATCAGAGCTAGCCTGAAAGAAGGCATGGTATGGCATGTATGACACTTGTTGCACTTGCAAAGCTAGGGATTGATATAGAAAAAATCAGTCATCGTAGAAATTTTGCTAGAAATACATTTTGGTGAAAAATGTACAGGGCGAAGCCAAGATCCTCATGTACCTTTTGCCCAAAGGACAACTTCTAATTCGTTCTACTTTGTGTTTTATGATCTGTACAATATAGGGTTTCTGCCTCTTCCAGATTTGAGTCATAAAAAGGTGACCTAGGAAAAAAGGTCATAACTAGGGCTAGGAAGCTCCAAATAAAATTTCGTAAAAGGTGACAGGTAGTACATGGACTATACTTTCCCAGGTAAATTTTTCAGAGGCCGAAACTAAACCAGTGACATGTGGCACGCCATACAAGTTTGCTCTCCTGTTTTATCCCATAAACAGGTCACGTTGCGACACTTGGCATAACTCTCTCTCAGAGAGTCCATTTGAGGTCATACCTGTGCGGTTGGAAAGATAACAGGTCAGTATATCACAGGAAAAGGTTTCAAACCCTGTGGATTGAAAAGTTTGGAGTTACACCGGAAACAATCAGAAGGTCGGGCTTGATCAAACCCTAGTTCGGGACTTTGATCGAAAAAGTGGTAAATTAGGGGTTCTGCAAAAATGAGAATTTTTGAAATATGTGACCACAGCTGGAAGCTCCTTAGAAAAATAGAAGCTTATATATTTGGATCGAACCTTTTGATTGGGAAAAGGGGTGGGCTTTATCAAACCCTAGTTCGTGGTCATGTATAGTGAATCCGGAAGTTTCAAAGGAAAATTTGAGAGGTGAAACTTTGCAGTTTTCAAATTTTGAGTATACCAGCTTGATCAACTCATCAAGGCGCATATTTATAGCCTTTCAAAAGTTTGAAATTCAAAGTTTGAACTTTTAGGGTTTCTCTGACAAACCCTAATCCAACTCCAGATCGAGTTCCTGCAAATCAAGTGGATTAGGTTAATCCTAGAAGAAAATGGATTGGTCACCTGCATAAGTGAAGAAGTTCCTATTTCAGAGGGAGATGAGGCTAAGGCCTTACATAAGAAGATTACAAGCAATCTCGACAGGTATGACTTATCCAATTATGTTTCGAGATTTGTTCATGATTAAGTTTATGGTATGTTTGTCTTCATATTATTATGGTTAGTACAATCTTGATTAAATTTAGACTTTTTGTATCAGCTTAATAAAATTATGAATGCATGATAGAAGATATTCATTGATTAGGTTGTTGACACTTATGATTTTACTAATGCATTATGGTGTTGTATGAGGTTTATGTTGTCTGCTAACATGAAAGGTACACCAGGAAAGACAAATCATGTTCTAGTTCAAGATCATATGATCATGGTGACATGAAGACAAAGATTCATCCATTGTCATGGATCAGTTAGAAGATATATTTATGAGGTATGTATAACTTGGTTCTATAATGGTTAACCTATGAGATATGCAGGTTACTAGCACGAGTCATTGAAGAGAGTAAGAAGACATCACGTAGGTATGTTAGAGATAACTAGCTAACATACTAATCCAGGTATATTTTTCCTATATCAATTTAGAATCATATCTTGTGATAGGATCTCTTATATAAGTATACATGACATGATTGGTAATGATTATTCATAGGTTTGAATAAACATGGGTGTATGCATATTATGTTCCTGACCTTAATTGATGATATGACTAACAAGTAGAGTCATGAAAGTATAGGTTTGAGTAATCACGGGTTTAGGAATATTATGTTTCTTACCTTGATTAATTATATGACTAATGAGAAGAGATGTATGGTTAAATATGAATATGCATGAGTAAGAGAAGTCTTCCCTAAAACATTGAATGCTAATGCTTATTATCTGTGTTTGAAATGATCATGTCTATACATGTTTAAGATTATTGTATTTTGATAGTATTGAGATTATACTAATGAATGTATGATTATCTTGAGGGTAACACAATGATGATACTAGTAAGCATGGAAAGTGATCGAGGATGGATATAAGTTCAAGGACAGGTAATTCGGGAAGCAAAGATCAAGAGGGAGCACACTGCAGTAGTTTGTGCAAGGATGCAGACATTTAGAGGGATTTGACCACTTCTCACAATCCACATCAGAATGGAGTTGCAGAAAGGAAGCAAAGACTGAGAGGGAGTCAACCCAACAACCAAACAAAGATAAGTATTTGAATTGTCATTTATTAGATATTTGTTTGTTTAAATAATGTTGTTCAAAGATGTATATGCTTATGTTACTAGACTTAGGTTGTGTATTATGCATATTAGAATAATTGCATTAATGAACAATGTACTAGTAATATGCATGTGATGAGTAAGTGGCCTATGACACTGTACAACATTACATTGCTACTTATCTAGAATGAAACCTCTTTGCTGACATGTTGGGAGTAGTGCAAACTCTTAAGAATTTTCTAGTAGAGATTGGAAGGCATCTAGAAAGTTATAGGATATGGATGAATTTTGTATTGAAGCATTGGCTAAAATAATTGCATGACTGTATGAGATATTTTTTTATGTGTAAGAATTTGTTCTGAAAACTATGAGATGTTTCTAATCATGCAATTCAACTTGTTTTGTAGAAAAGATCGTATACCTTCACCTACAAAAGAAGGACTACAACATTTGTTCCAGCAACAAAGATATCTATTGAAGATATTGAAGATATTGAAGTTCCCAAGATCTGGGATGAAGTAATGAAAGAATGCCATGATCAGTCGATCATGAAGAATGATGTTTGAGATGCAGTCCCAAGACCTGAAGGGAAGTCTGTTGTGACTTCCAAATGGATCTATAAGATCAAGCATGCTGCAGATGGTAGCATGGAGAAATACAAAGCAAGGTTTGTATCTCGTGGCTTCTCTTAGAAGGAGGGATTAACTATGAAGAGACTTTTACACCTGTAGCTAGGAACCCTTCCCTCAGATCAGTACTTGCTCTGGCTGCAGTGATGAAATGAAAGATACACCAGATGGATGTCAAGACAACTTTCTTGAATGGTGTAGTCGAAAAGGAAGTGTATGTGGAGTAGCCACTCAATTTTGAGACATATGACAGAGAGTCACATGTGTGCAAACTGAAGAAAGCCTTGTATGGTTTGAAACATGCACCTAGGACTGAGTATGGCCGGATAGATGGCTTTCTATCCAGTTTGGGCTTTACCAAGAGTAAAGAGGATTCTAACCTTTACTATAAGGTTGAGGAAGGCAATCCAGTGATATTACTATTGTATGTGGAAAACCTGTTTGTTATAGGTGAGGATAGATTGATTGTTGACACACAATGGAAGCTTGTTGCTGAGTTCGAGATGAAGAACTTGTGGATGATGCACTACTTTCTAGGTATGGAGGTGTGGCAGATTGCAGATGGAATCTTCCTTGGACAAGGGACGTTTGTAGTAGAGATCCTGAAGAGGTCCGGGATGATGGACTGCAAGCACATGGCCACACCTATGACATCGAACCTGAAGCTTTTGTGTGATGCTTCATCTGATCCGGTTGATGTCGCTGTGTATCGTCATACGATTGGGGCCTTGATATACCTGACAAAAATGAGACCATATATTTGCTTTGCAGTGAACACATTGAGCCAGTTCTTGATGGATCCCAGAGGTGTTCACCTAGTTGTTGTAAAGCATATTCTGAGGTATCTGAAGGGTATAGTTGATTATGGGCTCAAGCATGATGTGAATCAAAAGTTTAACGTACAGGGTTATGTTGATTCAGATTGGGCAGGCAGTGCTGCAGATAGGAAGAGCACTTATGGGTGCTACTTTAGTATGGGATAAGGTGTGATCTCTTGGTTTAGCAGGAAGCAGTCCTGCGTAGCACTAAGTACAGCCGAGGCAAAGTATGTTGTAGCTTGTTCAGCTAGTTGTGAGGTGGTATGGCTTCGGAAGCTATTGTCTGATTTATTTGATCTCCCACTGGATGCTACTAGTATCTTTTGTGACAACCAGAGTTGTGTCAAGCTGTATGAGAACCCGGTGTTCCATGACAGGTCAAAGCACATTGAGATCAAATATCACTATATCAGGGATATGGTGTAGAGAGGAGCAGTGAAGCTCCTGTATGTTTCTACGGATGAGCAGGTTGCAGATGTGTTGACGAGACCACTAGCCAGAGTGAAGTTTTAATACTTCTGAGAGAGGCTTGGGGTTCTTGAAATTAAAGATAATTCGAGGAAGAAGTGATGATACACATTTGCAGGAGCCATTCCAAGCATGGTGGTAGGAGGATCCCTCCCATGGCTGTGGATGTAAGCGCCATGTGATGAGCATCAGGATGATGCTCCAGTTACTTCACTATATATGCATCATGTTGGATGTTGGATATGTTCAGTTGGATCATGTATATGTATATGTATCAGATGTATACATTGTATGATCAGGTAGATCATGTATGTTGATATGTATCAGGTATGATCAGGTAGATCATATATGAGGATATGTATCAGGTAGATACTCTGTAAGCATCAGGTGGATACATTGTATGATTAGGATGATCATGGATGACGAGCGTCAGGTTGTTGCTCCAGATATGCATCAGGACGATGCAATGATGAGTATCAGGATGATACTCTAGATGATATGCATCGGGATTATGCTATGATGATGCTCAGGATGATCATATGTATCAGGTGGATACATTACATAATTAGTTGGATTATGTGTGATGAGTTCTGAAGACACAAATGCACAGTGCCTTTCCGACATGGTGGTAGATGTGTTCTCCCATGTTGTAATGTCCCCTCCTATCATACCAGCATGATAGAGAGGATAATTGTGCTTAAACCGGGCAATTTGCCCCAATGCTTACTAAATAAAACATCCACATATATAAAAAGACAGGCATGCAGATGTACAAATCTAAGCAAACACAGCAGAAGTAAATCATGTGCAGATTTAACACACGTCCATCATACATTCCAGATTTTCATGTCATTCATCAATTGAGCAATATCAACTATCAAACGAGAATACTTATCTTAAACCAAGTAGTTCCTGAGCAACTAGCTACGCTTCTGCAACGTTCCACCCAACCGTAGGCCAGTGTGCTCCTCAATCTCTCAGCACCACTGCCACCCCCGAGCTGGGCATGATCTCCACAAGGAAAAGTTGAAAACAGGCTCTCACATAGCCAAAGGTATATCACAATCAGCCAAGCCAATCAGCAATTGGGTTTCTCAGGCTGTTAAGAGATGGGTGCAGGTATCATCAAAATCATAAGTGTTGGGCAGGAGAAAAATGCCTATATAGTGGAATTCCCAATAGTGGGTTTCTACCAGTTCCAGAAAAACGTGGGTAGGCTCAAAGAGAAATGGCAACTAGGAAAAATCGACTGGGAGAGAAACCCATTTCAGGAAAATGCCCCCAAGGGAAAAAACGACCTCCCTTAGTCCAAACTTGCGCCCCTCCTTCCCCAGCTGCTGCAAAATACCAAAACGAGTTTCTGGGCATGGAAACACGTAGGAAATGGTGAAAAACGTGAAGGTTAATACCCTAACAGGCTCCGCATGCGTGAGAGGAAGAATGCCATGGGTGAAGAATGGCTTTTGGGACAATTTCGTGGGGGTTTTCTTGCCCAGCAAGCCAAAACTCAATTTCCCAGGTTGTTGTCTTTCCCATACACGAAAATTGACAGCCATACCTCTCCCATCCCAAGGCATTAATTGCCTCAACCAATTCTTGGAAGAATTAAAAGATTGGGTGCATGAGACCAAATGGGTAGTTGAGAGTTCATGGGTTTCCTCAATGTAATGGCTTAACACCATGGCTCAAGGGTTTGGTTATTCCACCCCCCCCCTATTCCTTGTAAAAATCATGCCCCCATCTCTTTGTTGCATTGCGTAGCTGGTTGTGGGTTTTTCATTAAAATTGCATATTTACATGATGTCCGTTTTTACATTGTGCACTACTAGCACATGAACTCTATGCATCCATCCTAATTTCCGATACATAGAACGATAAATCAATGGCGGGGCGTTGGCCTTGAGCCCTCACCATGACTAAATAGCAATATTTACATCGTTTACAATATTAATGCAATAGGGTCAAGCTGGGGACATTACACATGTGCGTTGATGTAAGTGCAGAGCCTTTCTGACATGGTGGTAGATGTGTTCTCCCATGTGCGTTGATGTAAGTGTAGTACCTTTCCGACATGGTGGTAGATGTGTTCTCCCATGTATGTTGATGTAAGTGCAATGCCTTTCCAACATGGTGGCAGATGTGTTCTCCCATGTGCATTGATGTAAGTGCATATCCTTTCCGACATGGTGGCAGATGTGTTCTCCCATGTGTGTTTATGTAAGTGCAGAGCCTTTCCGACATGGTGGTAGATGTGTTCTCCCATGTGCGTTGATGTAAGTGTAGAGCCTTTCCGACATGGTGGCAGATGTTTTCTCCCATGTGCGTTGATGTGAGTACTGAGTCTTTCCCGGATGGTCAGAGGAAAGTCCTTCCATGTCGATGAGTGTAAGTGATGTGTTGTGTGCATCTGGACTGTGCTTCATGGATGATGATCAGTATGATTATGAGTATCAGGATGATACTCCGTGGTCATGGACAGGTTGTGCAGTTACATGTAAAATATCATGGGAGATATGATAGGTTGAGAAGTATGCTCATAATCAGTCTTGGGATGCTCTTTTGAGGTTTTGTTGATGCATGTAATCAATCCTGAGGATTCCACAGTATGGCGAGTGATGATGAAGACCTGCAGGTGGTAGGCCTACATCTAGTATGAAAAAGGACTAGCTTTGTAGAACTTCCTATGACGATTAGATTCAGAGATTGATTGAGATAGCAGCAGCAGTGATGATGACGATGATTCGTTGATGATGATCCAGAGAAGAAGACTTGTGCTAGTAGACCTGTGTCGAGAAATACCTTCCTAGTTAAGAGGGAGTGTTGATGTATATGTAACTTTGGAATGTATTTTATATATGTCTATTGTACTCCTATAGAGATGGTATTATTCCTCTATATGTAAGCGTTTGTATTCCTATAGAGATGTTATTATTCCTCTATACGGAAGTGTCATCATTTATATTGTAAGTGTCGTAACTTATACTTGATGGGTTATTAGACCACCTTGTTGGGGTTTGCCCTATATAAGTCATGTGGGTTGAAGGGTTATTATACCACCCTATTGGGGGTCGGCCATGTGGGTCAAAGTGTTATTAGACCACCCTATTGGGTGTCGGCCCAGTCAGCATTATGTTATGTGGTTAAGTTAAGGCTGACCTAGTAAAGGTTATTAGGCAATTCAAGTCAAGTCCCGCACTCTATTTGATCATTCTATTCTCACACACAATCTTTGGAGTGTGGTGCACTTGAGGAGGAGGAGAAGTTGCTGCTAAGAGATGTCTATCTCTTATGCTTGGGTTGTATCATTGCTCTATCTATCTCTGAGTAAGTTATTGGGGTTTTTCATCTTTATGGTTTTCCCCAAGTAAACTCTGTGTCTCTTGTGTGCTTGCATTATTATGTCCATAATTGATATGCTGTAGATATGTTGTACCTGTTGTTCTCTCAGTTTAGATCCTAGATCAAATTGAAGTAAATTCTGAAAAACTAAGAGGACACACATTAGGCCTTATGTAGTTTTTATCTATTAATTCCTTCAGTTGAGATTTTAGTTCATTTAACTTCAGAATATTCATTCTGTAGGTCCGAGCCTTTTAGTTTGGTATCGCACCCGGTACTAAATCAATGGTGAAATCAAGTTCCCTTTTCAGAGGTAGTCCTGGAATTGCTTTCGAGAATACATCAGAAATGTCCCTAAGGATGGGTATATCTTCTAGTTTTATCTTATCTTCTTTAGATGAACATTTTTCATTAATAACATTCACAACAAACTCCTTACTTGTAAAGCAGAAATTGCTTTCCAACCTTTTCTTGCAGACCTCTTTACTTGTAAAGCAGAAATTTATCTTACAGATGTTTTCCTAGGAACTCCTTTTACCGTTTAAGTAATACCTTCATTATTCAAACAAGTAAAAGAATTTTCATAACATTTAAGTACTACTCTATGCTATTCAAGATAGTCCATGCCAATCAACAATTCATATGACCCTAATGGTAAAACATTCAAATTAACTTACATTTTCAGCTGACTCATAAGTACATCACAACTTTTGACAAATTCGGTAACCTTTCTTTTAGTGACTGTTGCTAGCTGCACTAACCATGAATTATCAAATTTTTCTACCTTTAACTTGCAACCTTTTACTAAATCAGGTGAAATGTAACTCAAACTTGCACCTGGATCTATTAGAATGGAAATAGATTTGTTTGTATCATACCTTCGATTTCGACCATAGACGTTTGATGGTCTACCTAATGATTTTCCAGCGCTGCATTTATCCTGGGCATTTCACTTGCTACATCACCAATTGTAGGTTCTGCTTGTATGGTGTGAATCTTGCTGACTGTTTCTCTGTTGCATGGGCATTGAGCTCTCGTATGGGGTCCACCGCAATCATAACACTTTATAGGTGCCCTCTGTTCATCACTTCTGGTGTTGTTATTATTATTAGGCACATTCCTTGCAGCAGTAAAATTCTCTAGCGCATTACCCTTATAATTATTATTACTTGCAAAATTTTTGTTATTAAAATTTTTCTTAAAACTTCTAGAATTCTGATTAAAAATTTTCTTTTTATGCTCAAAATTGTTAGACTTATTACTTCTCCAACTCAATACACCTGCTCTTCTCTTGTTATGTTCAAAACAGAAATTAGCCTTCCTCATGGCTTCTTCAAGAGTTGAAGGGTTATCGTACTCAATTATATCCTTTATGTGGAAAGGTAAACAGCTTAGAAACCTTTGTATCATAGGTTTTTCTTCAGCTGGGTAAGGTACATATCTTAACAAGCTGAGAAACTTGTTGCATAACTCCTTCATGGTCATTGAACCCATTTTTAAATCATAAAATTCTTTTGACTTATCTTTGTAGTATTGTTCGGATAAAAAAAAATTCTTAAACATGTTTTTAAATGTTCTCTATTTTATGTCTTTATCCTTAATATTTTTAACTCTTTTCACATCTTGCCACCAAATATCCACCCTTCCAGTCAGATTGTATATGGCCATCTTAGCTTTTAATTGAGATGAGTAGTTATAAATCTGAAAGTACTTCTTCATTCCGGAAAGCCATGCTTCAACTACCTCTCCCTTTTCATTTTCGCCATTAAAAGTTGGTAGCTTTATCTTTTTAAATTCCCTAGCAATTTGTTCATGATGTTTATGCTTCCTCTTCTTAGAACAACAATCATTGTCATTATTGTCCTGATCAGAGTTACATTTACTTTGATCAGATTCAGAAGAAGAGTAACTATTACTTTTACCATTCTTTGATTTCTTGTTCTTATGTTTGTGGAACATTGTACCAGAATAAGAATTTACTTTTGATTTCCTTCCTCTTTGCTCATTTTGGTAGTTTTCCATTAAAATATAATATAACTCTTCTTGCACCTTCAAAATTCGTTCATTTTCTTCTTTAATAGTTCTTATTTCAACTTTTAAATCTTTTACTGTACGTAGTAGTTCAGAAGATTGATTATATAACTCTACGTAATTTCCTTCATTATCATTATTATGTTCCTTGTCATTATGTTCATTATGATGAGGAGATCTTCCCTCTGCTGATTCTTCCGGTATATCCATACCTGCAAATTAAACATCAAACTGTTCTGTACAGAAATAAAATTAAATAAGAATCAGTAACTAAGTTTTATGTTTTGCGCGCGTGAGCCTATTTCAGGCCTATAGTTTGAACTCGCGCTCTGATATTGTATATGTAACATCCCAAAATTTTCACAAAATTTAAAATTTTTCAATGTAGCATAAAATACTGTACTTTGCTATGTGGAACCATATTAAATGCTTCTATGTCAACATGTTGAAATAAATGTTTGTAACGATTATGCAACTGTATTGTTTTGCGACGATGTCAATGCTTTAACTTAGGTTCCATTTCCTATAGTTACTGTTTATATGTGCTAACTGTGTTCTTTTGTTTGTTGATGATGAAGGGGTCCTATGGGTACCTCAAGGCTTACTTAGCATTTATGCGAAAGCATTTGAACCTTCCTTTTCGCAGATTACAGGTAAGAGAGTAATAATAATTTTGAAAGTGAAGGTATAGAGATCTACATTATCATCAAATAGCTTTCAAGCTTTTAAAAGAGAAAATAGAATAGCTTGCAATATAAATCAGGGTAAGATTTGTTTTGGTTGTTTGTTTAAGGATTTATATTCAATAGGATCATATCCTAAGTTGAATAATCCTTAAAGTAGATCCTTGTTTAACTTTTGTTCCTATACATTTTGTAATTGAACCTCGTTTTGATGTGTAATAAACACTTTAATTCTTCTAAGAATCATACTATGGCTAACTAGTATTAATATCTTACATTAATACTATTAATATTCATGCTTCTCTTAAAGTTGATACTATAGATAATATCCACACTTGTCACATTATAACCATGGTTATTAGTTTTACTTGTATGATATTTATACACTAACCTAGGTATTGTCCTAAATGCAAGGGTATGGACAATAGTCACTACAATATAAAAATAGTTACTATATATGCTATCTCCATGGTTTGTACCATTTAATACTTTAGAGTTTGGAACATATTTATCATCCTACTAAACCATATTATTGATAGGGTCTTTATACATTACATGAGGGTTTGATATAATAATCTAAGTATAGTATAAATGCAAGGTTCACGACTATATTATAAGTTGGAGGTATTAATGATGCATACGTAACCATAATGTCTATGGTTGTAGGTTCCCTTGGTGCTAATCGAACCTTAAACAGGATCATTGTGGATTGGTATGAATTTTTGGCAATGATAGGATGGGATTGATAAATTACAACCCGAACTATATTGCATAGTCGATGATTAACACGAAGATGATCCTGTTGCAAGGTTTGCTGGTAAGTCATCATACTGCTGGTAGACAGGATCAATTAAAGTGCAATAAAGGTGGTACTAGTGTATTTCTTGTTGGCATTCAATGTGACTGTAATCACGTGGTCTTTCTAGGTAGGAGTGTAACCCTAACTTCACTTTGGCTTAGATCGATGGAGTGGTGAACTTGGCATTCATTTTGCAAGTAGTGGGTGTAGTGTGGCCGACAGGCTTGCGTTTCTGTAGGGTTTCGAAACTGCTTCATGAGGGCTCCTTCCTTAGGTTTGATACCACAACCTATAATGGAGGATTGATAGTTTTTTAGATTTTACGAGCCGAGCCATTACTGTGGATATAATAGAGGCATTTACCAAGCGAAATGTGAGTTCTTCTGGATTCAAAGTCGGTTGCAGGAGCTATCATTTTCGACCTTCAGTTTAATGTAAAGGTAATGTCTCTTCTGAAAATTTCGTGTTGATGCAATCTTCTATAACATTTTAAGCTTGGAACTTAAGTTTAACCACCCTATGTGTTATTGGAAGGTGCTTTCACCTACAGGGTTCTACGCTCAAGCTAAGTGGGAAACTACTGCTTGAATCGGTAAGTCTCGGTGGTTTCTCCTGTTGTTTCTCCTAGAAATTGTTAGCAGTGTTTGGTTTGTCCAGAGCTTTTGATTTTCAAAAGGTGTGGTCATTGTTGTAAAGCTTACATGCTGTGAAGCATGTGTAGGGATAGTTGAATCCTCGACCTACCCTTATGATGTATTCTACATTTTTACTGTATGTCAAAATGTATTACATGTTTGCGAGGGTTTTAACCCTCAACTACTCGATAATGAGAAGGATTCGGCCTATGGTTTTTATATTGTGTAAAATCAATTGTGCCTAAAATCAATGCTCAGTGTTATTTGATGTCAATGTTTGTTGTATTTGGTTAATGGCTGAGCCAAGGCCTAATTCTTTGTTTTGAAACCTCGAACTCTAATGTTTACTTCATTTCAATGCATGTAACTGTTTGCAACCTCGAACCCTTGATTCGACAGGTGATGATGATGTTGAAAGTTTAAAGTGTTGAAAAGCCGAATGGCTTGGTCTCTCGGTCGGTAGTTTCAAACTTGGTTTTGTTTGTGTAGATGAATAATATCGATGGGATTTTAAATTTTTCTATTGCGATATCTACTATTGTTTTTGTTTAAGTATTTGGGTTTCAACCCTACCAAATGTTGTTGCTATCAACGTTGTTTTTCTACGTGAATACTTGTAAGAATGTAATTCTTCCAAGAGGGTTTAACCCTCAGCTATTCTGCCTAATGAAATATTATGGTCCATTTAGCTTAATACTATATGTATGCGTTGGAACTGGGAGCAGTGCTCTGAAACCTATGTTAATTTAACTTGAATGTTTTTGTTGAAAAAAAAATGGTCTTCTGTTAAAAAGGCTGAAAGCCAAAAGTTAATACCTCGTTTTGTTCCTTCAACTGTGAACTTGTTCCTTCCTTCAAGTTGTTGACTTCTAATGAAATCGTGACTAAAACTATCTTAGTGTTGAGTGATTATATTGAATCTTGCGTGTGACCTTAAGACGAAACGTGGTGTTTCATATGTTAAGTGTTTGACCGTCAAACTGGCTATGAATTTGTCAAGATGCTTAAATTTATTTGGTTCTCTTTTAAGGGCTTCAAACCCATGTTTGTTATGTTTGCAAAAGTCTTCTATGAACTCTGTCTTTGATAATTTATTTGATTTGGTAAATGTTGAAATGAATACTAAGTGTTGAAGTATAGAAGCTACGGTTCTGTCAATAATGGAACATTCATCCAATACAGATTTATTCTGTGTTTTAAAGGGTCTGATAATATGAGTATTACTAGTTCTGATTACTTTGTTAAAAGAATTAGTTGTGTAATAAAAAGTAACCCTATTTATCTTCTGATAGTGCAAGGGTGAAGATGTAAAATGTCTGTATAAAAGGATATTGTTATAATTGTTTTATAGCTATTTAGTTTTCAAACCTATCGATGAAAGAAAAGAAATTCATTAAATAAAAGATGATGAGATACAGTGTATTTAGCATTTGCTGTAAGAGATATAGTTTAGGTTTTTGCAGAAACCTAGAACTGTTTGAGTTTTCTATTAATTCTTTTATTATAAAAGTAGAGATGTTCTAAAGTCTGTATAAAAACATTATTTCTATGTTTAGCTATGACAGGAAACCTAAGTTATGAAAATTACCCAGTAGCTAAGAAATTACAATAAACATAATAGATAAGAAATATTAAGGGAAACATAATAGAGTTAGGTTACTCATTCAATATGTTCACTGTCTATCATTTATCTATTTTAATCTTCCTTCTTTGTACTAGAGTACGATACAGAAAATAGTATGGGGAAAAATAAAGAGAGGGCATTTATTCTATCAATTCATAAATATATTCATCAGTCTACAAAATACTAAAAAAATAAAAAAATGACACTCATACTTTTGTATTATCATTAGTCAGCTAAAGAGTACTAAAGAGATGAAATATCAAGAAGAACCTGTAACTATAGATAGGGTGGACTAACACCCAAGGAGGCCTATTCCTCCCAACCTTCTTAAGAGGAAGCAGCCAAACTACTTGCCTCCTTTGGACCCCTGAGCTTGTTTACTGAACCACTAGGTAGAAGAATATGTGTAGAAGCAAGGCACTCAATTTGTATAACCAAAAATCAATAGAGACTTTCTAAAAAAACCTCAATCTTTGCACTCAGCAGTAAAATTCTGCACTCAGTAGTAAACAAAGCAGACTTACACCATGATAAAAAACCTAGACTTACCCTCATCGAATCTCTTGTGTGCATACAGCAGAACCACAAGGTAAGTTTCCTCATCAAGAAAAGTGTTGAACATCAGTCCAAATTCGATGGCTCTTAAAAGGACTACTTAGGATTTTTCTTGTCAGGAAAAGTGTTGAACGTCAGTCCAACTTTGATGGCTCTTAAAAGGACTTGCTAAAAAAGCCTCAATCTTTGCACTTAGTAGTAAACAAGGCAGACTTACACCATGATAAAAAACCTAGACTTCCCCTCATCGAATCTCTTGTGTGCATACAGCAGAACCACAAGTTAATTTTTCTCGTCAAGAAAAGTGTTGAATGTCATTCCAAATTCGATGGCTCTTGAAAGGACTACCAAGGTCTTTAGTGGTCAGTTTTCAATAAATGAGCCTCAACCTCCAGTCTCATCTTTTAGGGCACTATCAACACAATTCAATGGAGTTGTCCCATACCAAAAACTAGTTACTTGCCTCATGATGCTGCCACTTGTCTATTTCCTTTTACTCCAGATTCCATTCCACCTAGCGGGTCAGTAAACACTCTTTCAACAATTCTCCTTGGGTGAGTGTCTCCTATTTTATTTATTTAAGTAATAATATTGTGCAATTACAGTCATCCTTGGAAACTTGTCCAAATATAAAACTTGACAATAAAAGTTAAGATAATGTCTTCTTCAAACATAAAATGTTTTCAGTAAAAGGGTATGTTACAAACACCCCCACTTAAGGTAAGAGCCTTCTTGGAATAGAACCGGATATGCTGCCCAGATGTTACTTTCCAGTTCCTAGGTAGCTTCATCAAGGTGAAGGTGTTTCCATTGCACATTTACCTGCCCTATGGTACGATTCACGAGCATAATTTCCCTCTCGTCGAGAATACAGTTTGGTTCCACCTGTATGTCATTCCAACTAAGCACATGAGTAGCATCATGCACATACTTCTTTAGATACTTAAATTAGATGGAAAAGCCAACTGATATGCAACAGGTTCAATCCTTGATAGGAATTCAAATGGTCCATAGTACCTTGGTGCTATTTCAACACAACTCCCAAGATTAAAAGAACTTTTCTTGGGTTTTACCTTTACAAAGACATGATCTCCAACCTAAAATTCTCTTTTAGTGAGTTTCAGATCTGCATAATTGTTTTTCATATCTTGCGCAACTTTTAAGTTGCCTTGTACTCGTTTCACGGTTAGCTCCATCTCTTTTAACAAATCCGGTCCTAACATTAATCTATCATTTGGGTTATCCCAAGAAATAGGAGTACAAAATTTTCTTCCATATAAAATCTCAAATGGACTAAGTTTAGTAGATGCCTGATAATGATTATTGTATGAAAATTCAGCTAAATGAAAATAGTCTTCCCACTTAGTTGGCTGATCTTTAACATACATCCATAACATGTCTTCTAAAATATTATTAACCCGTTCAGTCTATCCGTCAGTTTGTGGATGGAAAGCAGTACTGAAATTTAATTTAGTATTTAAACCTTTGAACAATGCTATCTAGAAATTTCCAGTAAACTTGGAGTCTTGATCAGAAAAAATTGTTGATGTATATGTAACTTTGGAATATATTTCATATATGTATATTGTATCCCTATAGAGATGTTATTATTCCTCTATACAGAAGTATTTGTATTCCCATAGAGATGTTATTATTCCTCTATACGGAAGTGTCGTCATTTACATTGTAAGTGTCGTAACTTATACTTGATGGTTTATTAGACCACCTTGATGGGGCTGGCCCTGTATAAGTCATGTGGGTAAAAGGGTTATTAGACCTAGTGGGGGTTGGCTCTGTCAACATTATGTTAAGTGGCTAAGTTGAGGCCGACCTATTAAAGGCTATTAGGCAAGTCAAGTCAAGTATAAATAGAGTGCGGGAGGCACTGTATTTCATCATTCACTTTTTCACTCATACTCTCATTAGAGAGTGGCACACTTGTGGAGGCGGAGAAGCTACTGCTAGGAGAAGACTATCTCTTATGCTTGGGTTGTATCATTGCTCTATCTATCTGTGAGGAAGTTGTGGGGTTTTTCACCTTTATGGTTTTCCCCAGTGAAACTATGTGTGTCTATTGTCTCTTGTGTGCTTGCATTATTATGTCCATGATTGATATGTTGTTCTCTTAGTTAAGATCCTATATCATTTGAAGTAAATTCTGAAAATTCAACATGGTATCATAGCTAGTCTGAAAGAAGGCATGGTATGGCATTTCTGACACTTGTTGCACTTGCGAAGCTAGGGCTTGATATAGAAAAAACCAATCATCGTAGAACTTTCACTATAAATCCATTTTGGTGACGTTTCCAGATCTGAAAATTTTACAGGTCGAAGATAAGATCCCAATGTACCTTTTCTCTGAAGCACAACTTCTAATTCGTTTTAGTTCATGTTTTATGACTTGTACAATATAGGGTTTCTGCCTCTTCCAAATCTTAGTCATAAACAGGTAACCTGGGATAAAAGGTCACAACTTGGGGTAGGAATATCCAAATGAAATTTCGTAAAAAGTGATAGGTATGGAATGGACTGTACTTTCACAGGCCAAAGTTTCGATGGCCAAAAGTGAACCAGTGACACATGGCACTCCGTACAAGTTCGCACTCCTGTTTTATCCCATAAACAGGTCATGTTGCAACACTTGGAATAACTCTCTCTCAGAGAATCCAATTTAGGTTAGACCTATGGGGTTGGAAATATGACCGGTCAGGATACCAAATTTCACAGTTTCAGACCCTCTCGATTCAAAATTTCTGATTTACACTAGAAACAATCAGGTGCATATTTCTGTCAAAACAGAATTGGATTTTGAGCACCTTCATTCACGGCTCCGGGAATTTAGGGTTTCGGAGAATGTTGGAATTTTTTTATTGGAGACCACAGCTGAATGATCCTCATCAAAATTGAAATTAAGACCAAGATCAAATTTTTTGGTTTGGTAGAAGGCCAGGATTGATCAAACCCTAGTTCGGGACTTTGATTGGAAAAGTGAAAAATTAGGGCTTCTGCAAAAATGGGAATTTTTGAAATCTGTGACCATAGCTAGAAGCTACTTGGAAAAATCGAAGTTTAGAGCTTTGGATCAAACTATTTGGTTGGGTGAAGCTCCGGGAAACTCAAACCCTAATTCAGGGTCCTCCCTAGTGAATCTGAAAATCTAAAAGGCAATTTTGAGGGGTGAAACTTTGCAGTTTTCAAATTCTAAGTATACTAGCTTGATCAACTCATCAAGGCACATCTTTCTATCCTTTCCGAAGTTTTAAATTCAAAGTTTGAATTTTTAGGGTTTCCCTAACAAACCCTAATCCAGCTCGAGATCTAGTTTCTACAAATCAAGTGGATTGGGTTAATCCTAGAAGAGAATGGATTGGTCACCTACATAAGTGAAGAAGTTCCAGTTTCAGAGGGAGATGAGGCTAAGGCCTTACATAAGAAGATTACAAGCAATCTCGATAGGTATGACTTATCGAGGTATGTTTCCAGATCTGTTCATGATTAATTTTATGCTATGTTTGTATTCATTAAGGTTAGTATAATCTTGATTAACTTTAGACTTGTCGTATCACCTTAATAAAATTATGAATGCAGATATTCATTTATTAGGGTTTTGACACTTATGATTATACTAATGCATTGTGGTGTTGTATGAGGTTGATGTTGTCTGCTAACATGAAAGATACATCAAGAAAGACAAATCATGTTCTAGTTCAAGAACATATGACCATGGTGAAATGAGGACAAAAATTCATCCATTGTCATGGATCACATAGAAGATCTACTTACGAGGTATGTATAACTTGGTTCTATAATGGTTAACCTATGAGATATGCAGGCTACTAGCACAAGTCATTGAAGAGAACAAGAAGACATTATGCAGGTATGTTAGACATAGCTAGCTAGCATGCTAATCCAAGTATGTTTTTCCTATATCAAGTTAGAATCCTACCTTGTGTTAGGATCTCTTATATAAGTATACATGGCATGATTGATAATGATTATTTATGAAGTTAGAAATTTAAGTAATCTAGGGTTTATGCATATTATGCCTCTTACCTTGATTGATGATATGACTAACGAGAAGTGTTCTATGGTCAAATATGAATATGCATGAGTAAAAGAAGTCTTCCCTGAAACTTTGAATGCTAATGCTGATTATGTGTGTTTGAAATGATCATGACTATACATGTTTAAGATTATTGTGTTTTGATAGTATTTATATTATACTAATGAATGTATGATTATGTATGAGATTACGAGGATAACACAACGATGATACTAGTAAGTATGCATAAGTGATCAAGGATGGATATAAGTTCAAGCGCAGGTAATCCAGGAAGCAAAGATCAAGAGGGAGCACACTCTAGTAGTTCCTGGAAGGAAGCAAATATTGAGAGGGTGTCCACCCTAAAAACCAAACAAAGATAAGTATTTGAATTGTCATTTTTTGCATATTTGTTTGTTTAAATTATATTGTTCAATGATGTATATGCTTATGTTCCTAGACTTAGGGTGTGTATTATGCATATTAGAATAATTGCATTAATGAACAGTATACTACTCATATGCATGTGATGGGTAAGTGGCCTATGGCACTATACAACATTCCATTGATACTTATCTAGAATGAAACCTCTTTGCTGACATGTTGGGATTTGTGCACAATCTTAACAATGTTTTGGTAGAGATTGGAAGCCATCTAGAAAGTTACGAGATATGGATAAATGTTGTATTGAAGCACTGGCTAAGATAATTGCATGTCTGTATGACATATACCTTTATGTATAAGACTTTGTTCTGTAAACTATGAGAAGTTTCTAATCATGCAATTGAATTTGACTTGTAAGAATGATTGTGTACAATCACCTACAAAAGAAAGACTACAACATTTGTTCTAGCAAACGAAATTCAAAGAAAACTATCTATTGAAGATATTGAAGAATATGAAGTTCCCAGGATTTGGGATGCAGTAATGGAAGAATTCCATGATCAAGGAATACCCGTTGATCATGAAGAATGATGTTTGGGATGTGGTCCCAAGACCAGATGGGAGGTCTGTGGTGACTTCCAGGTGGATCTATAAGATCAAGCTTGCTGCAGATGGTAGCATAGAAAAATATAAGGCAAGGTTTGTAGCTCGTGGCTTCTCCCAGAAAGAAGGGATTGATTATGAAGAGACATTTTCTCCTGTGGCTAGATACACTTGCATTAGATCAGTACTTGCTCTGGATGCAGTGATGAAATGGAAGGTAGACCAGATGGATGTCAAGACAACTTTCTTGAATGGTGTAGTTGAAGAGGAAGTGTATGTGGAGTAGCCACTCGGGTTTGAGATACATGACCGAGAGTCACATGTGTGCAAACTGAAGAAAGCCCTGTATGGTTTGAAACAGGCACCCAAGACCTGGTATGGCAGGATAGATGGTTTCCTATCTAGTTTGGGATTTACCAAGAGTAAAGCGGATTCCAACCTTTACTACAAAGTTGAGGAAGGTAATCTAGTGATACTACTATTGTATGTGGATGACCTATTTGTAACAAGTGAGGATAGAATAATTGCCAACATGAAGAGGAAGCTTGCTGCTGAGTTCGAGATGAAGGAATCACTAGGTTGTTTGGACCCAAAATCCGATGACCAAAAAGTCTAATTTTCTACATTTTGTGGTCGACTATCCGACAACTTCAATATTTTTTTAACGTTGGTCCAATTTCAGATTAAAATCGATGGCTCGGACTTCATCAGTTATTCCACTCCCATTGCAGTCGGATAATCGATGGCTCTCACATCTAAAAATGGCTTGAATATGACATCTTTTGTCGTCAGAGCTATGGTATAGGCATCGGTGATTTTCGCTGTGGAGATCAGATAACTGACGGCTCTCACATCTAAAAATGGCTTGAATTCAACGTCTTCTGCTGTCGAATCTATGGCATAGGCATCAGTATTTTTTCGTTGTGAAGGTCGGAAAACCGACGGCACTCACATTTGAAAATGGCTTGAATCCAACCTCTTTTTCCGTCGAAGCTATGGCATAGGCGTCAGTATTTTTTGCTGTGGAGGTCAGAAAATCGACGATGCTGACATTTGAAAATGGCTTGAATCCGATGTCTTTTTGCCAGGATGTTTGCTGCAGCATTGAGAGTTTGAGTAGGCAAAGGGAACTCGGTCGTTTATCTCTAATATTGTTTTTCACTACTCTTATTCCCACAATTTTCTTGCCCTCCATCTAAATTTGATGTTTCGCGTCCAAGGATTGAAGCTGACGCCCTTTCTCTGAAAGCAAATGATAGAAGAAGCAAATGTAAAGTGCTCTGGGTCTTATCGTTTGAGGGTTCATGGTCTGGATGCTGGCATCGATGCATTAAGTATTAAGCATGCGTATGCAGAGTAAGGTGGCCGCTCGTTATTTTCATATACATACTCACCGACACAAGATCGGGTGATGTTTCATTTGATAAAAGAGGAGGTGTTATGGTTTCAAGTGTGGCAGCTTCAAAGCAAACAAGCCCATATTTTGAAATCCATCTCAGGGTGTTATAACTACACTTTGGAAAGGAATCAGAGAAAGAATCAAAGTTTCCCTAAGAACAAAAACACCGGGTCTGTCAAGATGATGGCGACCAAACAAAATATCATAGAAACCCTGTTGGGAACACTCTGTAGAGTCATTTTGCAGCAAAGAATGTATTGTAATACTGTGTTTTTTTTCAGGCAGTTGTAGAAAGTTTACATTAGCGACCATTTACCTATCACGCAGCACGTGTTTGCTTGTTTCATACTCCAGGTAAAGATGCGATGATTAATACTTTCAGTGGGCGCCCATTTTAGGGTTTCCAGTATTGGAGTTTCATAGAAGACAAACCTCGAGATAGGGCTTCTAGTATGGGATTTCATCACACCTGCACATAAGTGAAATGTGAGCATTCATTTCCAAACTGCGTAGTCCGGAGCTCGTATAGCTTGAGGCATTGGTGATTATACATACAAAGATTTTTATTTCAAAGAAGGAGGACACACCTAAAGTGCAGGCTCAAACCTGTAGCCGAAGCTTATTGCAGTTGTAATAGAAGTCGTGGGTCTTTTGGAGGTTAGCTGGAACATGTCTCTGCAAAGTAGCATCGAAAGATATGCAATAGAATTCATGAAAAGCATGGAGAATCCTCTAGTGATCTTCAAGGGCCATGGGTGCAGGGTTTGATCGTATGTATAGAAGGTGAAGAAGATGTCACGAAGGTGACATTATGAGCTTGGATCTCATTTTGAAACGTAGAATTGGTCTTGTTTCTACTCTTCCTCATACGGCATAAAATTGTTGGTTATTGCTAGTGTTCCTATCTTTAAAATTGTGTGGGTTTAGTAAAAAGACAGTATCATGAATGAAGCTATTGCAGTAGCAATTACTTCCAAAGCTATTCATAATTCTTCGAAGGTTTTTTGGCCCAGGTATTTAAGAAAATAAATGCTGTAGTTAAGGGTTCATCTATTTGTTGCAGACGCATGCTTCAAATATTTTTAAATCATTTTTGCAGCTGCTATTATACCACTTGGAGTGAAGCTCAACGAAGCCTTGGGGGTAATTTTAAAGGGATAAATAATGTAACACCTAGCATGTTAAGAAGGCAGGAAAGAAGGGTTGGAGAGCTAATAAGGGAAGCCACCTGGAGAGCCTATCTGACATATCTTATGTCTTTTATTTTAACAAATTTTGTCATTGACTGAAAATTACTGCCAGATGTAAAGGGCAGTTAGGCTTTTATTTCATATTCCTGTTTTGAAAAGATAGGGGCAGATTTGTAATTGATGATCTGTCACTAAATTTGTAACTATTTTCTATTAGGATTAGGTCGACCATGAGTCTCAGGACAACTACATATTCGTTGTAATAGAAGAACTAAGTGTGAGAAAATCATTTGGCTGAAGCCTAGGAAAGCTCAACTCTATTTTTTTTGAGATTTTATTGTTAACACATGAGCAGTGTTTTGAGGCTGGGTTATTTGCAGAGATTTCCTGTGTTATCTTTCTTGCAGTCTATTTTTCCTTCTCCCATGTTAATTTGTTTATCTTTCTTTGTATTTCATTCTGTTAAATTTCTCTCATGCTTGGATAAGTGTAGCATTGGAATGGGATTCATATAAATAATGCTCTGTTCCTTTCATTTCAGGCATTTCAGCACCAATTTCTGCTAAAGTTGGTATAGGATTCATCCTTGTTAGATGCCCTGTGCTGATGGACTGTTCATTTCTCTTCTGTTTCACCCCTTAAAGCTCTCTGACTATGCATGGGTGGCTACCTTGCCTCTGTTTAGATATCTTATGCAGCTGCACTATTATGTGTTTTATGATTCATCTTTTGACTCCATTTCCCAATAGTTCTCCTCTTGATTCTCTTACCAAGGATGTTGATATGTTTCTTCATTATTGACAATCTTGATGATTTCCATCTTTCTGTGAGTTAAAGAGAGAGCCCTCTCTGTTTGTGTTAGGTCAGAAACGCAAGCTAAAGAATGGTTAGTGGTTACCCAGAATTTCCCTTTCCACAACCTAGCGGGTCAATTTTGGTGTTAACAAATTGGTGCTATTGCCAGGTGTTATCTTTCCTTCTCTTCTCTGAGCCCTCTCCCTTCCATCATCCACTAGAGCTCTCCACTCCATTGGTAAAATCATTGGAGGGCGCTCATACTTAGGTTTTTTTTCAAGGTTTCCTATATTGGTCTCGGACAACCTTCACATGTTGACAAGCCTTTTTCATGACCTTGACTTTATTAAAGGTTTTGTCGTCGAACAGGCCAACCAACCGATGCACGAGTTCATGTTTTAAACATTTCCGTTGTTTATCCCACCTTTCTCGGATGGTGGGTCCAAAGATATCCAAGCACGCGTCATTCATTCGTTTATAGAAAATGTCATTTACTGCGAAACGATCATACCATGATTATAATTAGTTGAAAGAAAACGTTTTATCGGTATATTACAATGAAGTTATAAACAGTAACTTGATCAACATATATTAATTACCTGGGACCTTATCGATCTTTATTGGGACGAGATCAGTGTCGACCAAAAATGTTACCTCCATTGTTCCTGTGCTAGTGACATGGGAAGATCCTGGAAATGCAACTAGGTCGATATCAATATTACCAAGATTCTCATTGTCAACCTCTTCCAGTGGATGATCTGGTGTGTGTCGGTCACCTGCAACCAATGCGCTCACAGTTGGGGTCCGTGGTGTGTCAGAATGTGTTGCCGACTGTTCAGTTGACAACAATGGTGAAGGAGTCGATGTAGTACGTGGAGTTGTTTGCTCATGATGCCACATCTCTCCACGAGCCTCGCTGCGACCAACATCTCCTCCACCACTATTGTGTGTTTTCCGATAATTCTGTAAATACAAACCACGTCTTATACGTTCAGTACTATCATATAAAAAATAAAATTATAAAGTTATAAATGAATTATTTTATGAATCAAGATTCCTCAACTTACTTCCAAGGATTCAGATTTTTGTTCCAACAATGCAATCCTTGCCAAGTTCTCGCTTGTCTGCAGAAACTTGATAAGCAGAGAAACGAGTTCCGTAGTATATTTTTCCAACAATTTTTCTATCATCATAAACCGGTTTGTGGCTTCACCAGTTTGTCTATCATCTTTAAGGATCTCAGCCACTTTAGGATCTACTAGACATTCTTCTGATGTTGCTTCATACAATGATTCATTGGGATGCAACAAAAAAATATAAAAGACTATTGAGTTATATCATGATAGATTCCTAAAGTTATATGAACAATTCCAATGGATTATACCTACAACGTAGAAGATTGTGATCCACTCCTCGGATCGATGCTCATAGGTGACTTTCCCTGATCTGCTAATAACTGGGAGTTGCCCCTTACAGAAATCTAAATAAAAGACATAGTGAAATTCACCTAAACATAGTGAAAGTCAACTATTTTTACTTATTATATTTGCACTATTACAAAGATGTATACCTGATCCCTCGAGGAAGATGTACTCCTCTGACCATCTGCTGGTGGTGTTTTATACTGATCACTATCTTGTGAAGTAAATGGGAAAAATTTAAACAAAATAAACTAACGAAAAAATCCTTAATATGTTAAATTCATTAATAAAAGGTTGGGTAAATTGCTATATGTACCACTCCCATAGTAACCTTTTTTGTATCTACTTGGTTCAAATTGTAATTAATAAGCAACTCTTCCCCTGCAGATATTGATTTGATGGCAACTACAAAAACAAGGTTTCCTTCACGCCCCTCAAATTCACAATTTGGTTGCTTAATTGTAGACCCTGGTTGTGTACTATTTATAAACCCCACAATATTCCCTGTGGCCTTTGGTCTTCTATCCATGTACAATGTTGCACCTTTATTTTGATTTTTGTCTTTCAACTGTAAATAGTTTGTTGACAATCCATAGCTACGCATACTTTTTATAAATTGGACCAAGTGCATCCAATCTTTGTAGCTGTAATAGGGTCCAACATACTTCATCAATTTTGTACATGTGTTGTAAGGAACCCTTATGCCATCCATGTTGAACAACCTGAAACCATATATTGATGACGGTGCTATTCAATATATCCTATCGTTCACACAAAAATTTGTGTTTGGTTGAGGAAGATCCTTGGGTACCCATTGTTTCACTAAATGCCTATACCTCAAGGGCACCTCGAGGTTGTCTTTTGTCTCATCACCATAGGAACATGACCCCCCTTGACCGTGAAAAAATTCATTGTGTTTCTCGAACTTTCTTCTGGTCTTTTGACATCTAGTTGAATATACAACTCTTCTAGACCTACTGGATGTCTCACTTTCCTCTAGCCTTCCTAAACTCCCCTCGCTTGAGGAAGACATATCTAACAAATACCTGTTTGGTTCTACCTGCAACATGGGAAAAAAGTTTAGATATGACCGCAAGCCATAGCGCGTCTTCAAAGGTGACGTGTCGCCCCTTTTATAATGTTACTTTATCCTCATTCCCTTTCTCAACATGTAGGCATTCAAGCGATGAGGAAGACAATCACTTTATCTTTCTTATGATTACAAATTCATGCAATTATGAGCTTTCTTTTATTGCTCCTTTGGGTCTTGAATCCCATATCAATCCATCCAATTATCAGATGTGTGATCATTGCCCTAAAGTCTCTCTCATCCCATCAGTTTGGGTTCATCAACTCGGTAATTGAAGTCTAGTCACATTTAGTAAGATATTTATATTGAACAATAACAATATAAACTAAAAATCACTAACCATTATGGAAAACGTCTAAAAGTTTTTTAGACTTTCAAAAGTAAGATCTTTTAAGTGGTTAATAAGTGTTCACAAATCTTCAAAGACAATATTTTATACAATGTTGTGGAACTTGTATAATCTTATTCAAGCATGGTATTCTTAGATTACTGAAAGTAATTGAATCAAGTAAAAACGGAACCGTAAACATGTAAGTTGTTTTGAAAAATGGTAGCTTTCAGTCATACTCCCAGCTAATGCTTCCTTTTGACAATTATTTGTAATATTGACTTAGGGTGTTTAATACATAACATAGATTTTCAATCATATTGAGAGAGAGAAAAGCAAGGCTTTCTTTATATTATCATGACATAGTTACAAGGACTTTATTTTCAATCTTTTTGACAATTTGAATGGACAGGCTCCACTCATAGCCAAATACTTTTGATATATTTACAACTCATCGGAGTATGGGGGACCATACAATTCTCTAAAGACGTTGGATTCAACAACCCATGCTTTTGAATAAACAGACCTCAGGACCATGCGTCCATTCTGATGCATGTGGACGTCTATGTGGGTTTTGACAAGCCACTGTCGTTCGTTTTTAACATAGTACAGAAGGATTTGAGCCTCGGTAAGCTTTGTTTGCAAAATATCTTTGACCTGTTCGAGATATTCTCCAACTTCCCGTTTTAGATTATAAATAGCACCTAGATCTAATGCTGTTAAGTTGATACCGAATGACTGTCACCACTCTCTAGTCCAATCAGGGACGAACCATGTAGGATCCTCATGGATATGTGTCATTTGAGGTCCAGAATTTAGCATGGTATAATATGTTCTATCTTTATTTTCTTTTCTCAAGAATTTCCACCATAATTTTTTATATTTTTCATAAGTGTGTGTAGTACTTGGAAACCAGAGACTAGTATCTTGATGTGGTGATGCTTCCAAAGAACGTATCCGGTTAATACAGTAGTATTGTTATTCTAGTCGTATCCCGGGGTGAGGTGTAGAGCCCTCCGTCGAGATTAGGTTAAGATCATGATATAGGTGAGTTAACCAATTGCTTGCATCAACTGTTTTTCTCAAGGAGTTGTTGTAAATCAACTCTAGTACGTCAATACTAGATCCCATAGACATTCTTCTGGAAGTGGGCTAATCTCTCGACGCTTTGCAGAGCCACACCTGGTGCCGTCAAAGACTCCCTTCACGGCGTTTGCTTACTCCATCCAGACAAGACCCTCCTCCAGCCGGCCGGGGAAAAATTTCCGATGGCTACTTTGATGAGACGCAGTTAATGGCCATGCTTATGGGAATGGCCACGCTTATGGGAAGTATGTATGACATCGCCCATAATTTGAATTTCATAATAAGCGGGAAGTTTGAATTTGAATATCCCGCTCAGATGTGATGTTACCAAAAGTTAAGTTATCGCTGCATTTAGAACTACATACACGAAAAGAGGAACGAGGCTGAGGTGAATCATACAGACAGATTTCTTCTTCAAATACAGTTGTAAATTATAGTGTTGAGGTTTTTATCGATTAACTTAGTTTTGTAATCGTGTGCCCTTTCAGGGATGCGACCGCTGAGTTCTCATAGTCTCCGGTGCGATGCAGATTTTAACAGACTGCTACAGAGTGCATTTCGCAGATCCTGGCAACTACCTACTCCAGTTCAGGACAGGTCCGATGAAGATACCCTCAATCTGTGAGTTCTTCATCCTCTGGTTTTCCATCTTATGCTCAAGACTCTGCGCATAACCATTGTTTGCCTCATTAGTTTATAAACACCAGCGTGGGCAAGGGCAAAGCCAGCATCCTTTTATCCCATTCGATACCTATATATAAAACTAGCCCAGGTCCCCAGTTTATTGAGGCCAACATTTTTTTCAAGGAAAAGGAGCCTGATCCCCGTGGATTTGACCCACGAGCAATGGAGGGGACAGATGGAGGTTGCTTGTACTTCGGCCGTTATCTCCATTAGAGGTTCTTGCTGTATTGTTAATGCAGCTAGGGCTTCCCAGACACGCAAGGAAATGGTGGAGAATGTTGTTGCTGCGATCGGAGCTCTTTTGTCGGCAGTTCCAAAAAAGGGGAGAACGAGTAACATCAGTTCTGTGTATCTGAAGTCCTTGGACACTTTGGCATTTCCACTTTACTATTCCTCTCCATTGATCCTTGGGATTGAAGGTCTCATAAGAAGCTTAAAAACTCGTAAACCAGAGACTAATGAGGGGGAGGGTGTTACATGAGGTCTTTTAAGTAAGAAAAGGAGCGCAGATGAAGAACAATCACCGGGTGCAAAGAGGAAGAAAGGCTCATCTCCAAATTGTAGCGAGATTGCAACAGAGAAGAAAAAGTTGAGGCGTTCAAGGAAAAAGTCTAGGAAATCAAAGAAAGGATCATCTTCAAATGGTAGCGAGATTGCAACAGAGAAGAAAATAGCTGTTAGTGCTGAATGAGTCTGTAGTTTCAACTTTCTAAAATTACTTTTGTGTTCGCGGTGCGCACTAATAGATTCTTCTGTTAAGTATAATGACGGTGCTGGAGCAGACAGTTTTTGTAGTTCCACTGCAATTGTATTTTTGGCAATGCTTGGCACCAGTTAACTGCAGACAGGTTTTGAACAATATGTTTGGCATCTGATGCTGTTTTGAGCAATATATTTTGAACTTAATACCATCTATTTTCTTTGGCTTGATTTCTGGATCAGTTAAAGCAGATAATCAATTAGTTTGTGTTGTTTTTATCTCAAACTATCTCCTTTGTCTTATAAAATAGATTTCAAATTGTGAACTTTTGCAAACAATGAAATATAAATGTGGCTGTTGAACATGATTGCGTTTAATAAAATTAATACTAACCCTAGCCTAGTTGAACGCACTGATGAGGATCCTCTCTCTGCACATGCCTCTTGAACATTTTTTTTGACGACTAATCTACACTTATCTAAATGAGGTATGGCTGCCTGGTCGAGCAATTCTTTGTATTGTCGAATTAACTACTTATCTACACCTCTTTAATGAGGTATCGCTGCCTGGTCAAGCAATTCTTTGTATTGCAGAATCTAATTTCACTAATACTTCTTTTTTTAGATGAAGTGTCGCTGACTGGTCAAGCAATTCTTTGTATTACTGAATCCAATTTTACTAATTTTACTTCAGGAAATTACTATTTTTTTAATGAATTTAACTTGTACATCAATGGAATCACAGTACTGAACTCCTCTTTAAAGTTAATGCAAAGAACGATTATTATTACTTTCATAATGAAACAGTTCCTCAACCTAAAGTACGATTATTGCTTTTACAATGAAACATGTTTGTGTCACCAAAGTTTGGGTATACAAGGACAAGCTTTATAAATATTATATTGAAAAATAGAAAGCCATCAAACATAATTTACAGGGTTAAAGGAAAAAGTCTAAAAAATATAATAAATTAACCAAAGAGTTAAATGGTAAAGAACGAAACATAAAATGAAAGTGATAAATTATAAAAGAGAAAATAAATAAGAAAAATAGGGTGTAAGTAAGGATTAAAGAATGGGATAAATATTTGGGAAGCAGAATAAATGAAATGAATGTTAAGTTAGGAAAAAGAAAGATAAAAGGTGATGGAAGCCAAGAAATGAGAAGCTATGATTAAATCATTTTATTTCATAGGTGTCTTTTCAATATGCCCTTCATGTATTCTACCTATTTAGAATTTTAGGTTCTTAAATATGGATTTTTTTTTAATTGAATCAATATATAAAAAACAGTGTTTTCTTTATCTAAATTTTTATTCCAAATTCCTCATTTAACAACAATATTTTTATATCCTACATATAATTACCAATTTTCAGTTGGTGTTTCTCCACCATTGAATATTCTACTGTTTAAACCCTTTCTTTGATACGATTCTAGCTCGATTCTTTCCTCTCTTCTTTACCAATTCTTGTAATTATAGCAACCTCATCATTTAATTCTAAGATATATTGATATGAATCCAATACATTAACACAATACTAATCTAGAAAATAAGATATATTTATATAAATCCAATATATATCAAACATGGGATGACATTGAAGTGTGAATCTGCAGCGCGTAGAAATATTTCTTCTTACTATTATGTGATTTAAATACAAAACATTAAAAGTAGAGTTAATATTGAAATGTGAATTTGAAGTGTAAACAGTGTCACTCATCTTTGTAGGTTCGTGGAAAAGTATTTCTTTTTGTAACTAACCATTATATTATTGTCCTTTGGCCTTACTTTGTTTCTCCTTTGTATGTTTTTTTTATTGAACTACTAGATTAATTTTCACATACACTTGGTGATACTTTTTAATAAACACCAAAGAACTAACTATAATGGCATTGATTTTTATTGTTGTAAACCCCACCAATGCCACAAGTATGCTTCAAAGGAACGTGGGTCCCCTTAACCAATTGTCAACTCCAAGCTCTTTTTGTGTGGGTGTGTTCACTACCGTCGAATGGAGGAAGGATTGATGGTTGAGGCCATCATAATCCCTCTCTTATGCCTCTAATTAGTCTACCTTGTGACACTCCCAATGGTCGATTTAAGTGGACAGGCTTTGATTGTTGATAACATTACGGGCTTCTCAATAATCCTCTATCCCTAGCATGTTCTCAATAATACTCTATCCCTAGCATGTTTTTCTTGGTGCAAAAATTGGAACAATTTGGAAGGGGAATGTTCTATTTCCCAAAGTTTGAGTTGGAAACCATTGCATCATACTCCCTTGGTAAAAAGGGAAGTGAGCTCTTATGCACAAGATTGATAGAAGGTCTGTGTAAATGTTGTGTGATTTGGTCCAACTCTTGTTTTGAGATCTAAGTGGATTCTTCTAAGCCCTTGTATTGTTGATGACCCATATGCTCCTTTGTCTTTTGATTAGTGGTTCCTACTTGCAACTCTCTTATCTTCTATCATCTTGTCCTATTGCAATTTCCTCTATTTCCCTCTTTGGAATTTGCTCCTTTCGGCGAACAACTTGCTCACTTTCATTTACAACACCCTCCTATTACTTATACAAATCTGTTGTGTTGAAAGTAGGTGAGATATCAAAACCCTATGACAATACCAACACATGCATTGTTTGACATTTTCTTTCGAATCTTCCAAGGTCCAATCTTCTTCATTTTCAGTATGTTGTAGGTTCCTTTCGAAAATCGTTTCTTTCAGGGATGTGCCAATACAAGGTCTCCTTCAAATTTCTTCAACTCACCTTCTCTTATCAATGCTCTGCTTAGTATCTTTTTTCACTCCATGGTAATCATTATTGCACTTGCTTATGCACTCCCTACATATGGTCGACAAATGACTCTACATCTGCACTTATCTTGCTTCCTTCAAGTAGTTTGCAAAATCTATTACTCCTATTGGTAGCCTACTACTCACAATCCAGAAAGGACTCTTTCATGTTCCCTTTTCGCAAAATTGTTGTACAAAAATGCATAGGCACCAAATTCCACTGTCTTGGTTTCTATCCTACTAGAGAGCTTAACACATTTCCAAGGCTTGTGTTTACTTCAATCCATGCATCAATGTGAAAATGATATGCAATGTTAAACTTCAATCTCGTGTCAAGCTTCTTTCAAAAAGCTCACCAAAAGTGACCAATAAAGTTGTTGCCCATGTTTGAGGTTATGCTTCTTGGCAAACCATTGCAAACAAACTATTTCTTTAAAGACTAAACACGTATATTCATTGTATCACTAGTTTTCTTGTATGGGATGAAAACGTTGAAGTATACATGTGTGCCTCAATGGGACCTTTATTGCAATCACAAGACATGTGTTGTTAGCTTAGTACCCTAACCCCCTTACTTTAGGAGTTAGTTAGGTAATGCATATGACCATCTTTTTTTAATAAGATTGAGTAGTTAGTAGTCAAAAATCAATGTAAAAATATTTCTCTATTAATTAAGGTCCACTAGGAAGTTTCTCTTGATTAATTATTTGGCCATGTCAAGTAGTTACGGTTTTGGATCTTGGAAGCCTATTTAAAGAGCTATAAGGCTATGAATGGTTTTGTCAAGAATTATTGTATCAGAGCTCTACTCAAGTGACAGGTCATCCAACCTACATGAACATTGCTTCCATATTTGAATATCATAATAAAAGGTCCATAATCTAACACTAGAGTCCACCCTGAGAAATGACATCCTAACGAACCTGATGAACTAGTGCCAAGGATTAGGAATCCTGACCTGCAACTAGACATTCATGGATCCTTGTAACATATACTTCTTGGCTGATCTTTAATGGAGTGCCAGAAGGGGAAGGGGACAACCTGAGAGATTGGGGAGCAAAGAAGGAGGTTCATTCCCTAGCATTGTGCAGGTTGATGGGGAATAAATGAGGGGTTGGAGTCAGCTGTTGATGGGGTTACCTGCACCACTTGAGTAGAGGATAGGTGCCCTTGGGTGAGGAGTGCTCTGTGAAGAGTGTGGCCATATACTGAGAAGGAAAGGGTGGAATTTCTCCCCTTGTGGACTAATATCCCCAGCTTGGGGGTAGCATATGGGGGTAGCATCTATGAAAAGAGAAATGACTTGACATAGTTCCTATGGTTGGGAGGAAAATCCTTAGCTTGTAGCTAGTTGGTGGACATTTAAAATATAAGTGCCAAATGTGTTTACAACGTCATAGAGTTTATTTATGCTATGTGTTTGTTCCAATTACTATTCTAGAATTGTTATGTGTATGATTCTTGAAAATGGTTTTAATGCATTTGTAGTAGAATTTCCTAATAGTTCCTCTTGGGAAAAGTTCCTAATAGGCACAGTTCCTGTTGGGCAAAGTTCCTAACAGGCACATGTCCTGCACAATTTCTGTTTGGCAAAGTTCATGTCAGAAACAGTTCCTATTGGGAAAAGTTCCTGTCAGGAAGACATCCTGTTGGGAAAAGTTCCTCTTGGGAAAAGTTCCTATCAATGGTAGAATTAAAGTTCCTATTAAACAAAGTTCCTGTCAGGCACAGTTCTTGTCATGCAGAGTTCCTGTCAGGTAAAGTTCCTGCTGGGAAAACTTTCTAACAGGCATGGTTCCTGTTGGAAAAATTTCATGGCATAGTTCCTGTTGGAAAAAGTTCCTAACAGGCACGGTTCTTGTTGGAAAAAGTTCGTGTCATGCACAGTTCCTGTTGGGAAAAGTTCCTAATAGGCACAGTTCCCGTTGGGAAAATTTCCTGTGAGGCACAGTTCCTGTTGGGCAAAGTTCCTAACAGGCACAGTTGTTGTCATGCACAGTTTATGTTGGGAAAAGTTCCTGTCAAGCAGACTTCCTATTGGGAAAATTTCCTGGCAGGAACAATTCCTAATAGGGACATTTCCTCTTGGGAAAAGTTCCTATCAATGGTAGCATTAAAGTTCCTATCGAACAAAGTTCCTGCCACGCAGTGTTCCTGCTGGGAAAAGTTCCTAATAGGCATAGTTTCTATTGGGAAAAGTTCATAACAGGCCCAGTTCCTATTGGGAAAAGTTCATAATAGGCACAGTTCCTGTTGGGAAAAGTTCCTAACAGTCATAGTTCCTGTTCGGAAAAGTTCCTGTCATGCACAGTTCCTATTGGGCAAAGTTCCTAACATGCACTCCTATTGGGAAAAGTTCATGTGAGGCACAGTTCTTGTTGGGAAAAGTGCCTAACAGGCACAGTTCCTGTTGGGAAATGTTCCTGTCAGGCATACTTCCTGTTGGGCAAAGTTCTTGTCAAGCACAGTTCCTAATAGGAACAGTTCCTCTTGGGAAAAGTTCCTATCAATGGTAGCATTAAAGTTCCTATCGAACAAAGTTCCTATCGAACAAAGTTCCTATCAGGCACAATTCCTGTCATACACAGTTCCTGTCAAGCAGAGTTCCTGCTGAGCAAAGTTCCTAACATGCATAGTTCCTGTTGGGAAAAGTTCATAGCAGGCACAGTTCCTGTTCATCTTCATCATCATCATCATCATCATCATCATTTTCATCACCATCATTTTCATCATCACCATCTTTCTCTCACCCCCTTTATCTCCATCCAACACTTGAAAACATAAATTTGTGAAGATAATAACACGCACACGTTATGTATATCCAAAACGCTCATGCATTTTGTAGTGAATAAACGCGCTCTTGTTTCGTATAACATTGAGCGTGAAAACAATAAAATTTGCATTTAACTATAACGCGCGCACGTTATTTGAATTTAATCAGAACACGCGCGCATTCCTGAGCACTTAATCACCACTCCTCCCGTGCCCATGTGTCAACCATAGTCCTGTGGTTGGTTTGGACTTACCAAACCTGTGCTATGGAATTTACTAAACCATAGCTAATTAGACATTTCCACCTTTTTGCTCAATATGCCTATTTTTCACTGCTCTCTACATCATGACATACATGATCATTATTGACGAAAATTTAGGCATAGATAGAATTTTTTATGCATATTTCAAATATGTAATTTAAAAAAAAAAAGATTGATATTTTCTATTTATTTCTTAATTTTCTTGTGTCATCACTCGTTAAGTCAAAAAAGATATTGTTAGTGTTTATTCCTTAACTTTTTCATTTCACAACCATTTTAAAAAAAAATTGTATGCTGCACTAGTAGACATTGACCTCTACATGCTATAAAAATCCAAGTGGAAATAACTGCATTAAGACCTTCAAAGCCTGCACCCACATTTGACATACCATTCTCGAGGTTTGATCACTTACATAATTAAAAATAAATAAAAAATAAACATTTAATTTTGAAAAAATAGTGTTGCACTAGTGCTACAGGTTCTATACATGTCTACCAATTTTTGTAGCCCGAAACCATCATTTAGGCACTGAAAGGCTACACCCACAAAAACATATACCTTGTCATTCGCCAAAAAAAAAGTGCTTGTTAGAAAACAGGAAATTTGACATGGTTATGTAAATTTTCAATACTTAAAACTTATATATTCGGAAAAGTGACTCAATTTCCTACATTTCATATTTTTTACTCGATGCAAGATATCGTGTGTAAGTATCTCAGAAAAACCAAGTAAGTTGATGGATGCTTGATTTTTCAGTTTTCTATTGCATCTAAAGCGCCAAAAGTGACCCTCATTAGCTTGCACATGCCCATCTGAAAAGAGTTCTTATTCATCAAAGTAGCCTGAAAATAGCTCTAAATCACTTAACAAGGTGATTGACAAAATCTAGTCTCGAAGGTGTTGAGTTTCCTTTGAGTACTTGTTATTAACCTAACAATTCAGCACCTTCTTACAATGTATCAACACATGATGATTCCCAACATGCTCGAACAACTAAAAACATTGAACATGGTATTTAAGTCTAGAGGTCAGATCTAAATTCTGATTGAGAAGAACGGTAGACAAAAAGAACATTAAACATTAAATAAACCAACATTCATGGAAATTTCAACAACTACACAATTACTAGTGACACCCTATATTGAAATAGGTCGCCATTATGGAATTTCTAGGTCTTCCCATGCCATTCATGGAATTTTTGGATTGTATCTCAGCCTCATAGGTAGTTTAACCTGCCATAAACCAACTGAGAGAAGATTAAACCTCAAGGTTAGTCTATCCAATCCATGACATAATTTGTTTATATATAGTGTAGAGTACATGTGTTTGACTCCATAACCACCTTCTATCATTTTAGGATTGAAGATTGGCTCAGTCCATGTGGAATTCAAGTAGGCTTTCTAGATCTTTTTACTCTAATACGTCTACTAACCTCTTTTAGTGAGGCATGGAGCATTGAGAGAGAAATCTAAGGGGGGGGCTTCTTGATATCCAAGATTATTTGTCAAAGGAATTTTAAAACTCTAGCAAAATTGAATGAAAGAAAGTACCCCCAAATTCCGCATTAACATTCAACAAGATGTGCAATTGAAAACACACATCATCAAAGATTTTATGAGCAAAGAGAAAATTTAAAAATGTTTGTATAATATCATGTTGAGCCAGTGACTCAAGTCTAAATGAAAATTTAGATAAGCAGACAACAAAAACAACATTTTTCATCACCTAAAAATGTTAAGCACATCGGAAAAATATTGAATTGCACAACACCATTAGAAATGTAATTTCTGTAGTAGTGATTGACCACTTCAAGAAACTCATCATAACATTGGCATACTGAAAACATAGTATTTGTTTCAAAGTTCAAACATTGGAAATAAAAGAATCGTTGAGTTGTTCCCCATAGTAAACATATTGTACTAATTTCTATTATGTTTGAACATCTTCATTTTCTGTATAGCTAAACCTTGCACCTAAAACTTTCAACATTAATTAACAGAAATGCAGCTTGAAAATTGCAAAAATCAAACAACTCTTAATGAAAATTCTAAAGTTCGATATTTCTAAAGGGATCTTTAGGAAATTAGTTGCATATAAAACACTTGAATAAGTCCATCACGAGTTGATCAGTTTCGTCAATCCAGGAGATATTTAAAGAAACCATTCTAATGAAGAACACATCCAACATAGATTAGGTATGGCATGATAGTCTATCAATCGACCATAGTGACATACATGCTATGTATATTGGATTGAGATGAAAATCAATTTGTTTGATAAGCTTAGTTTGGAAATGTTAACCCCTAGTTGTGCTTGCACTAATGAAGGGTTAAAATTTAGTAGGATTCCATGAAGTTGGTTCCATTGCAGGTGTATCTAGACATGCACATTGATCTAAATTCCTTCCAGAGCCATCCTAGTATAAGAGAACGACAAATTTTAGCAGTTTGACTTGTCCAAGAGCCCGAGACGGGTAGCATTAAGATATTTTGTATGAGAAGTTTTTCCAATCAAATTAAATGCAGACTGTAGATTTCTAACAACATGACTGTTGGCCTCTGAACTTCTAACTACCTTTATGCCTAAAATTCTCCCAACATGAGCTAGACAATGTGATTTTAACAAAGCTAGAAATAATTGACATTTTGCTGCATTGTTGTGGATTCAAAAAATTCTTTGATGATCCTTCTACAATGAAATCAATAATGCATTTGGGAAACTTACCTTCAAGTCCTGAAAATGAACTTTCATCCACAGGACTACGTCTAGGATTTCTTCATCCTCCGCTTGATAGTCGAGGCAAGGGAGTCGGAAAGGAAGTACGAGTCTCATCATTGGTTTGTTGTGGCACTTCGTTCAAAATTTGGTCCTACAAGGGAGTGTGTTCTACATGTGTGTGCTCTTCTTGGGGAGGTTTCCAATTAAAAACTCGTTCAATATCCATCTCTGCATACTTGACATCAACCAATATTTGATTGATTTCAGCCTCTTCATCATTGCTTGCTGATGGATTATTTGTTGGATGCTCACTTGACATTGATTGGATTTTGAGAGGGCTCCATTTCCCACATTCGTTTCACTTCTCCTGATGAACCCGATGTCATCGTGGCATGCATTGCGCTAGGATCTAAGGCACTAACGTTTTGATGTCTACGATTTCCCATGTACAACCTGGTCTTTTCTCTTATCTCATGGGCCTTTTCAAGGGGCAGCTCCTTCCTTCTAGACCACTAAGCACCAATCTCTCACTTTATCTCTCCCTAGAACCCTCACCTCTAGTCTCTCACTCTAAACACCTAGCCACCAATTTCCATCTCCCTCTCTAAGCCACTAAGCTCCAATATCTCTCTCTAAACCCCTAAGCTCCAATCTCTTTCTCTCTCTCTCTCAATCTCCCTCTCTGAACCCCTAATGTCTTCTCTCTCTCTCTCTCTCTCTCTCTCTCTCTCTCTAAACCCCTAACTCCTAATATATCTCTCTCTCAAAAACCTTAACGACCAACCTCTCTCTCTCTTTAAACACTTAACCCCCAATCTCGTAATGTTTCTCTCGAAACCCATAACCACCAATTTATTTCCCTCTAACTCTCTTTCTTTAATCCACTAACCCCCAATCCCCCTCTCTCTCTCTAAGCCCCAAACCTCCAATCTCTCTCTCTCTCTCTCTCTCTCTCTCTCTAAACCCCTAACCCCCAATCTCTATCTCACTAAACCTATAGGAAGAGGGGGGTTGGGGTTATAGATTGGGAGGGGGGACGGGGGAGGGGGTTAGGGATAGATAGAAAAAAATGAAGGGGTCAAACTGAACGTGTGCGCGCATAAACATGCGCGTGCATCTACAAGTGCTCGTGTAGAAACACATGCACACATCTACGCATGCGCGTAGTTCCGCGCACGCGTGTTTGTATTCAATTTTTTTTGGCACCCTTGCAGGTTTGGTACTAGCTTCATATTTCCAAACCTTGAGGCTCGGTTTGAGTTATGGCAGAACACACTAATTTATGTAACTTTATGTTTTTCACGCTTAGTTCCGCATATGCTCCACTTGTGCACTACTGATGAAATTGCACACACTTGTCAAGCTCTATGTGCAGATTCTAGCTATATATATTTTCAATAGATATGTTATTGTTTTCTATTTTTAATTCATTGTTAACTGCACACATGTCAAATTTGTAAAAAACATAGATCGTTTATTTGAGCTATAACTTTTGATTGGCTTACATATTAGGAAAACGGAAAAGAACTTGCACAAGAGTACAGGAATACCTACAATCTAAAAAAAATAAAAATTGATTGATTATGTTCAGACGATGATATGGTGGACCAACACTCGACCATGTCGTTTTAGGGATTCACTCACTTTCGTAATTTAAAAAAATATAAAATTAACTTTTAAAATTTTGGAAAAATAGCCCTACACAAGATTTGTTTGTTTCTTATGCCACTACATATTTTTTCCTCATAATTTGACAATTTACATAACAAACCGGTGGACCAATGCAAACATATGCATTATGTTTTAGAGAAAAAATAACATATCAATATAAAAATAATGACATTTTGGGGTGGTTATACCACTTTTCCATAAATAAAAGTGATATATTCCGGAAGGTGATCCAATTTTCTACGGTTCATATTTTTACACCTAATTCTAAAATGTTTTGTAGGTACCTCTAATAATTCATTTTAATGATAAGATTTCTGTTTTTCCAGCATGCCATTGCAACTAATGCGTCATAAGTGGGTATCATTACCTTGCACCAGCCCTAAAGTTTCAACTTAAAAAAATATAAGTAGAATTAAACCTTCCACAATTTTATATCTAACATATATGAGACATGTTGCAATTAAACTTGGTAAAATTTTTTGTAATTAGAAACATATCATATTGCTTAAAATTATCTAAGATAATATTTTTAATTGGTATTGGTTTGAACTCATCACAAAATAAGTAGGACAAGACAAAGAAATTAGTTACGAAGAAAGACAATACATGTTTTTGTTTTGTTTTAATCATCCACAAACATGCTTTAAGATGTTTGTATTTTTTAAATTTAAATATTAAATTATGTTAAAATCATTATATAGTTGTATTTTTTGCTCATTTCTTTATTTCTTTATATTTCATGTTATTATAATTATTCAAAACTCATGCCACTCTGAAAACTTCATAAGAATTTATTATTCTCACATGCTTATCTATTTCTAAAGATCAAATGTACACTATAATGTCTAGCTCATTTTCTTCATTTTCTTAATATTCTCTTTGCGAATATCATTTCTTTTTTTAATACTCTATTTTATTAGTCAATTATAGTTCTTTCCTTAATACTTTGTATTAACATCTAATATAATTATATTTTTTAATTTATTAAAGGATTGGGTTAAAACATTCATTAGAACATGTGATCAAATAATGATAATCACTTGTCCTTTTGGCTTATTTATTCTAGAATTTTCTCCAAAACTTATGGTTCTTATATCTACACATATTTTTTTAATAGTTTCATGTACAATATGTAATGGAATGATGAAAAATCCAAAGAAAAAAATTCATACTTTGATTAATTATTAATATTCATATTATATAATACACTTTTGGACACTTTTTTGAGGTGAGTTCAAATTATTAAATTGAATAAGTAATATTAATATATAATTTTGTTTGATAATTCTATATTAGATTTTATTTAAGATTTTAAAATGACAATTTATTAGTGGAGATTTTTTTTGTTTGAGGTGAGTTAAAATTATTAAATTGGATAAGCGATATTACTATATAATTTTGTTTGATAATTCTATATTAGATTTTATTTAAGATTTTAAAGTGACAAGGTTTATGGTTTATTGGTGGAGAAAAAAATTATTCAATTATGGAATATTACAAAGGACTTAGGTCATACAATGATATTTAGGTGATCCTTTATTATATATTCATATTATAGATTAAGTTTGGAATTTTGGTTTTATTATTTTATTTGAGCTATTACTTATAAAATAGTGCATCAATGGAATGTTGTTGTTTATAGAGTAGTGTATTATTGTGATGTTGCTTATATAATAATATATCAATGCAAATTTTTGCTAATTATTGATTGTAAACGAAAAATTAAGAAGTGGTTTGAGTTCAAATTACTAAACTAAAGAAGTAATATTAGTACATGTTCTAGTTTTAATGATATTTTATTTTCTTTAAAAATGTAAAATCATAAATATTTATACACAAGACTTACTAAAATTGCAAATTTGAGATATGGCTTATAGATTAGTGCATCAATGGGAATCATTAGGAACCAGTTATTGTGAACACAACTTAAGAGGTAGTTTGAGTTCAAATTACTAAACTAGATTATAAGAAATATTGGTAGATGCGATAGCTTTAATGATATTTTAATTTATTTAAATATTTAAAATTATCAAATCTATTCAATGGATATTTTAAAGAAGGAAACATTGTTGAGGTTATTAAACATCACACCTTCATTATATTCTCCTAAATTCATCTTCTAAAACAAGTCTCATTTGATTTATCATTTTTAAGTTTTCCAAATTAAGATTTTAAATTTAATTGCAATGCGGATATTTTTGCATGGTCACCTTATGGTTTAGGGTATTAGAGGTATTGTTAGATAACTCACTATTCTACATTTTGTATTTCTAATATATTTTTGGTGATATTATAGCATTAAATTAGAAATATTAGAAAAATATCTTATGCACCTAGAAATCTTTTAAGTTCAAGATATGTGTATGTAATTGTTTTTATCCTTTCTATATTTGAGGAGTCAAGATTTACGATAGATCTATGTTGGTATAACTTATTTTCATTGTCAATTTTAAATTCATCTTAATTTGAGATTAATAATTTTCATCTCTAAATATGAACTTACCATAGATTTAGAATAATAATGATTCCTCTTTTTAGAAATTTATAAAAATATGGACTTAAAAAAATGCAATCACATTTACCACATAATTCCTACCAATGTATTCATATCTTTCACATCTTAGACATTTTATTGTTGTTGTTCTTCTAAGATTACAGGGCCTTGAGGTGTTAGGAATTGGTTTTGATTGACTTGGAGGCTTAAGCAACATAGTAAAAAAAATATTATTAAAAATTAGAAATTTATTTTATTATTGGTAAATAAAATATAACTTTTCACCTTTCTTGTTTGAAATTGTCATTTTTTCAAATAACAAAAAAAACTATTTAATATAAAAAATCATTTTAATATAATAAAAATTAAAAATTAATATTAAATTCAATTAGTATTAATAATTAAATATTTATATATTTTTAAAAAATTAAAATTTTACAATTTGATAAAATATTATTATTAAAATAAAAGTAAAGTTTAATTGAAATATATTTATACTATTTTGCTTATTTCAATAATAACCAGTTCATAAACAAAATAAAGATAAAAAGCGAGAAGCAATATATGTTTGAGATAATGCCGAGGTTAGACAAATAAGTCTAACCACTGAAAATAAAGCAGTAAAATACAATAATAAATATAATAATAATAAAATCCATCCAAAATAATTAATATAATAATAAAAGTATAACTACATTGTAAAATGAAAAAGATATATTGAAATGAAATGAAATGAGCAATAGGAATACCCACACAAACCTAAGCACAAGCAATGTAAAGGAAAAACGCATGCCATATGAGATGAAAGAGCCATTTGGGCATGCTAAAATCATGAAATACAAATTCAGTAGCCAATCACAAGCTGTGCCACCAATATATGAGAACTCTATCTTTTTAATAAAAAATGGCTTCGGAGCTCCCTCAATTTGAGCTACCAATTCACAAGTACATAACCATTGTTCCATTTTGGATTCTTTCGCTCATTTTTTAAAAAATGATACTAACATGACTTTATAAATTCCTCTATTTCTGTCTGGGTAAGACCACACTTGCTATTATCCTCCCACCAACCACAAGATTTGAGACACTCTATCAAGAGATGACTTCAACGGAGAAATAACCAAGGTACATCACCTTGCTTTGGGCCTGTGGTGTTCATTGAAACAGATGGTGGGCAGAGAGATAGCGGGGCAACTAACTTCAATAATTGAGAATTTGAATTGGCCAAATGGGAGTTAGAGAATTCGTCGGCTAGTTAGAAAATTCGTCAATAATCTATTTTCTGGATAGAACGACTCTGCGTCCGAAGGAAACGAATAGAACATACAAGGTGGAAAGGTGTGTAATAACTTCATGTAGTCTGCTTCATATCCAATCGGCGACAACGATATGAGCGGATAACTGCAGGGCATTAGCCTTGTATCAGTGGGATCATCTTTCCTTCACGTATTGCTGAAGGGTGTTCTTTCCTTCATCTTTCCTTGTATCAGTGGGATCATCTCCAGTTCCTGAAGGGTGTTCCCCAAAATCCCAGTTAGCTTTGCTTAAGCGCTAGGAATTGTGAACGAACAAACAAAAGACTTCATCGGACCTATCCTGAACTAGAGTAGGTAGTTGTCGGGATCTGCGAAATGCACTCTGTAGCAGTATGTTAAAATCTGCATCCTCATAGGAAGCTTGAGTTTTGGATGCCAGTTTGGGAAGATATGTAGTGTTTCTGGCACTAACACTGGAGACTATGAGAACTGAGACGTCGCATCCCTGAAAGAGCACATGATTACAAAACTAAGTTAATCGATAAAAACCTCAACACTGTAATTTACAACTGTATTTGCAGAAGAAATCTGTCTGTATGATTCACCTCAGCCTCGTTGCTCTTTTCGTGTATGGAGTTCTAAATGCAGCGATAACTTAACTTTTTGTAACATCACGTTTGAGTGGGATATTCAAATTCAAACTTCTCGCTTATTATGAAATTCAAATTTACGGATGGGTGATGCCATACATACTTCCCATAAGCATGACCATTAACTGCGTCTAATTAAAGGAGCCATCGGAAAAATTTTCCATCGACGAATGTGCAGTTAGCCGCCCGGTCGGAGGAGGGTCTTGTCTGGACGGAGTAAGCAAACGTCGCGAGGGGAGTCTTCGACGGCACCGGGTGGGGCCCAGTGCAAAGGGTCGAGAGATTAGCCCACTTCATTCTTCTGAGTTTTGGCACTAGTCTAATAAAAGCATTATATCATTGTAAGTTAGCATCTAATACTTCAGCATGTCTCAACTCCCACCTAGGTTTTCAATCTTGCATATAATCCAACCAACTCATATTATCATTGAAATTATGGATATGATTTTTTCCTCTAGTCCAAGCAGAGATTTTCATGTTTACTTGTGGGTTATGGACCCACTGGATTCTGCTTTGAACTTCTACGCTCACATGCTTCGTGCTTGCTTGCACCAGACTCACTTGTTTCAGGCTCGCTTGCTTCAGGCCCGCTTCTCAAAAATTAACAACACACTTCTGTTTCAAATATTCTGTTGTTATAAAGTTAGGAATGCTTTTTTATTTCCCACAAATGTGCTCATGAACAGTACAGTTATAACATCAAAACAATGCTTCCCATCTTGCAAACTTTCCTTTCGTTGTTACAAATTTTATTGTGTTGTTTAGCTCACAAATGGAAGTCTAGAGCAATTTGTTATAGTTATGATAAGGTCATGGTTCAAGAAATAAATTCACACTTCTACTCAGTTTTCTGTTAGGATGCTTATTATCTAAGATAATTTTCCTCACAAGTTCAGTTGAGGTCGAGTTCCACCACTCTTAAAATTCTTTACCAACAAATATAATTTGATTACCAACAATTTTGTATGACATGACAAGCCTTAACTACTTAATTCAAATTATTTACCACGTATTTGATTACTAATTAATTCTTATAACCAACACATATTTAATTACCTAGATGTAGACGTTTCCTGTAATATACTCAGAAGAGTTACTTTCAGAAATGATTGTGCCTCTTAGAGGCCAGTCAACTCTAGGAACCAAGTTACCCTATTATAGGGTTAGTACAAACTAGAGAGAGAGAGATGACTAGCTATATTGGTACGGCCAATCAAAGAAAGTCAATGATAGTCAGAAGGCTCAGTACAATCACAATAAAGATGAGTTGACAACCAATAGACTGAGGCCAAAGAGACTCACGGCCCCCAGTAAGGTACAAGGACCAACCAAAGGGTAAAAAAACCAACCAGTAAGGTACAAGTAAAAAGAAAAAGAGTGGGTATAAATTAGACTCATAACCCTTGGGACTAAGGGGGTGTAGTACCTCAAATGTGGACAATCTACCATAGTTATATCCACAAGACCAAAAACAAAAAAGGTGGTACAATTCAAAAGATAACTCAAGATCAGTAAAAGAACCAAAAGGTGCGAGGCAAGGTACCACAAAAAAATGAAAGGACCAAAATTAAAGGACAAGCTACCAAAAGACCAATAAACACCAGGGTATAAGGTCCAAAAGTAAATCAACCATTATGGGGAAGGTACAAATAAGGTCAAATATATATTGCAATAGCTCCTTGTAACTACCTGTTATTTGAGATGCCAAAGAGATGGAAGGTCAAATAATGTCAAATATATGCAATAGCTCCTTGTAACTACCTGTTATTTGACATGCCAAAGAGATGGAAGGTCAAATAATGTCAAATATATGCAATAGCTCCTTGTAACTACCTCTTATATGTAATAGCTCCTTGTAACTACCTCTTGTAAGTCAAATAGGACCACCAAAAGGTATAAAGACGCATAACAACTTCGACAAAAATTAGGGTGTGTACCTCAAATGTGTACAAACTATTGTAGTACCCACAAGACCAAAAACATAAAAGGTGGTACAAATCAAAATATATACCAAGATGAGTAAAATACCCAAAAGGTAAAAGGCAAGGTACCACACAAATATTATCGACAAAATGGAAGGACCATAAGACAATCAACCAAGGTGGGGTACAACGTACCAATCATCTCTCTCTCAAATGTACCATTATTCCATATAACCTGAAATACCATCATCAAAGTAAACGGAAAATTACACACAGATGATGTGATCACGTGGTCCTCTAGACTACTCCTAAGGTCAAGCATCAGAGGCTCCATCAAGAGGTGTTAAGTCCCTTGAGAAGACCATCTAACTCAACCATCTCGAAGACCTAGGAGAAGAGGACATCACACATCATCAGATAAGCTCAAAAAACTGTACTGGGACCGATGTCACAGTAAGCGAGCCGAAAAAAAAGTGGCCAGAATGCCAACAAGCAGCACTAAAAAGAAAAAGACACTCTAAAAAGGTGAAATAAAAAGCAAAACCTCCTAACTAAGAGCTGGAGACCTCAACAAGTTGTATCCTTCACAAGGTGATGAAATCCAAGCCAAACAATACAAAATGAGAGACCAATAATGGAAGGATATCCCTCTACTGAGAGGGATCCTGGGTAAAAGAGCCCTAGTAGAAAAGTCACTAAGCTACCTCGTTCATGACACGTCGGAAAAGGTTTTCGGCGCTTCTGCCTTATCACCCTTGTATCACAAGTATGGTGGCCAGAGAATACAAAGAAGACAATGATTGATGTTGCCTTAGGGCTAAGTGGAGTGCGACATTCCACAGAGTCCGTCTGGTTCTTGATCTCGCGGCGGTTTAACCCCTAAAACAACAGGAGGCCCCTCCACAAACTGGTCGATGACCGTGTCAACAAGTACAAGAGGATTTTAGCACCCTAGAGTACAACAACTATGTCTCAGATGATAATGACAAGGGGCAATTATTTGCATGCCTCTCCCTGGTGTCCTACCTAACTAACAAATTCTTTTTATCCTCAAGCGAGGTTAAATTGGGTTGGGTTGACGAGTTAATTTTTAATGGTTGTATTACTCAGTCGGGTGATGGAAGTGCAAATCATGGTGTGATGATTGACTCAAACCATGCAAATGCATATCAATAAAATAATCCTTTCCTTTCAATGAATGCTAGCTAAGGTAAGGAGAGAGTTCTTTCAAACTATAACTGCTTTTTCAAATTAAATGAATCCAACAAGTGTTCAAGTTCATTCATGGGACCTCAAGGAGAGCTTCAGATATACTCAAGTCATGCAAATGAATTTGTCACATAAAACAAAGTGATAATAAATATAAGGAATTGTACATATCCATGTTCATAATTCTCTAGGAACACAGTTTATAACATTCTTCAATCATTCTTCACAAAAACACAGGGGTAGTAGAAACAATAAACTGTATATAAATCTTTATGAGCTTAATAAAAAAATAGTAACCACAACTTGTTTTTTTATGAAGCCACCATAGTCCAAATTTGAAGCTACTATATTCTAAGTGTTAAAGCTACTACAGTACTACCCATGTTCGTAATTCTCTAGGAACACTTATAACATTCTTCAATCATTCATCACAAAAACAAAGTGATAGTAGAAACAATAAACTGCATATAAATGTTCATGAGCTTAATAAAAAAACAATAACCACAACTGGAGCCCTAAAAATCCTATTCCTCCAGGAAAACATGAAATACATCTAATTACATCACTCATTATACAAAGTGATTGCTAACTGTAACATCCCGATATTTTCATAAAATTTAAAAAAATTTAAATTGCCATAAAAAAAGCTAATATTGTGAAATGCGGAAATAATAATAATCAATATTCAGCAATTAATAAAAGTGTCGCCTAGTAGGAACATGTTGATTCCTCGGATATCGTAGCATCAATCAGAAAGGGATTCTCCCCGAGAGATGATCCCAATTAGATTATCTCCCGTTTGGTGTAGGGAATCCGTTCGGTTAGCGGTTCCGGCAACCGTGGGTTTGGAGTTTAGTTCCGATTATATCGGTTATGGCCCGATCCACCTTTCTTTTGGGTTTTATGTTTTATAATGAGATGCAAGTGCCTAATTTATATCTGATCTAAATGGAAAATTGAAACAGATCTAAGTCTAAGAAAACATGAAGTAAATCTACCTATCCTTGCAGGGAACGTAGTTAAAGTGTGAGAAATGAGCTGTGAGAGTTATCTTTAAAGAAAGAACAGGCAGCCATTGGATCTTAAAGAGAAAACTACAGCAAGATGAAAGATCTCAGAAGGTAGCTTCAGATTATAAATGACACATTTCATTACTCATCAAAGAAAGAAGCAAAATCATCTAATCTAGCTGGAAAGAATGAAAGGAACAGATCTAAGTTTAACACAAACTGAAGTAAATCTAATGATCCCTGCAAAGAGAAAATTTAAAGGATGAACAATGAATAGTAGGGATTATCTTGAAGAAAGAACAGTTAGCCATTTGATCTAAAAGAGAATTCTACAACAAATATGAAGACATCAGTAGGTAGCTCCTGATTTAATATGAAACACATTCATTGTTCACAAAATAGAGAAAAACGTTTACACAGAAGGTAGCAAAATCATTCGTTGCAAAGAAATAGTTCAAATAACAGGAAAGATCTCACATTACAGTATGGAAGCAGTCAGAATAGTCCGATACACATCCAACTTTCGTTCCTATGCAAAACGTTCATCTCCCAGACTTTTATTAGAAAATTCGATTTTACAGAACTGATACAAGTTAGCTCGTACAGGCCTCCAAAATTCATTCCTGCCAAAAGTCCTTCCTAATATGTCCTAACTTCTACTTATAGTTACAAATCTGCCCTTTGGGATGCCACCTAGCGTCTTCCACTTGTCATCTACAGAATTTTCTCTCGTATAATAGACAAAATTGTGATTCTTTTCTTTTACAAAATATTTAACAAAAAGAATGGACAGCTGTCCCATAACTCATGCTTTATACATTTGAAAGTTTAACAAAATACACATAGCAGAAATAATGTTCTAATATTGTGCTATCACTCTTGTGCGTGAGCTTCAGCTGGGAGAGGATCGCCCAAGTCAATTGATGCTGCTGCTGCTGCCTGGGAAGAAGGGATTGAGTTGGCTGGAATTTCTGCCACTGCTGGGGAAGAGGGAATTGAGCCCACTGTGGTTGCTGGAATGGCTGCCGGGAGAGAAGATTCTGGATTTGCTGTTGCTCCTGCTACTGCTGCAGCTTTCTTCTCCTCCTCTGCTATGTAATTATACCATATGCCCGTTTCCTTTATGACTATGTTTGTTGCAGCAGGGAACAAGATTTTCTGAGAAGTCACATTCTTCCTAAGCTCTGCTCCGATGCCTTGAACTTCCGCTACTGCAGCTTGATGCACTTATTTGAGCAAGTGGTTGTGGACTGATGACATTCCAATATAATGTTGGAGGTCATCAATTGCTAGGACATCAATTTTCTTAACATATTCAGTTTGGATGCCTAGTTCTTCCTTTAGCTTCGCCAAGCACTGTTCTGAATCCGGGAAGTCATTGAGGGATTGTGGGAAATTCAATTTGCACCTGTCATGCATTTCCAGGATTCTTTGATACAGACCGTTGATCTTATCCCTTGTTCCTTTCACACTGGCTATTAGCTTGCTGCCACAGTTTCTGCAAAAGTCCAAAAGGGCCACATCTTCATCAAAACCCTCCACAGACTTAAATGGGAGATGTGTGGGGAAATCCCCCTTCCCTTCTTGCCATTTTATCTGGCTCATGATATTTTCCTTGACATGGGTATGCTTGGATTTGAGCCTATCGGCCTCCGCATTAATCTCTTTCAGCCTGACCACCATGGCCTTGAGATTGTAAACTTCATTAGTGATTAGCCCCTGAGTCTCATGCATTTGCCTCAAGATGCTGCAGGACAGCTCATGGAAGGGAGACATGTCCATCGTTCTGCTCTCAGCTTGCTCTAACTGCTCAGCTAATGCCCACTTGTCTGCTTCTAGCTGGGATGCTTTTTCTTCTGCTCCATTCTTCTTTGCTTCCACAATCATCATTTGAAGTGTTAGTTGGTCCTTTTCCTCTTCCAGCTGGTTATACTTTCCTGGTAGCTCTTTATGCTCTGCATACAGGCAATTATATTTGTTCACTACCAGATCCCTGTGGGCCTGCTCATTAGCCACAGTCTGTTGTAGCGTACAAGCTCTCTTCTTTGTCAATATATTTTCTTTAACTATAACCCCTACGTTGTCCAGCGACTCTTTTGCTGTTTCTACAGCTGCGGATGCCATAGCAAAGGGATCTTGATCTGTATTCTGCATTATAGTGACCTCTCGGTGGGTAACGATGTGTTGAATATTGTAACTTCTAAGAATATTATATTTGTATATTATTTATTCCGGAAATGTTCCATACCTCCGATGTGATTATACTATGAATCCAGAGATGTTTATTCCTCCGATAAGTTGTGGTAACTAGGGTTATTAGACCCACCATGTGGGGGTCGGCCCAGTCAGTTATAATGGGGTATTTAACCTAATGGTTAAATACGAGCCTACATGTACTTGTGTAAAATACATATCAGAGTAGTGTATAAATAGAGGAGGTGTATTCCTCATTAGACACTCACTCACTTGTGAAAGATAGCGCTCTTGTCTGGGAGATCTGTTAAGGAGACAAAGAAGGAGGGAGCACATCTTGTATTTTGGTTGATCATCTTATTGAGGAAAGCTTTGCTGGGTTTTCTACCTCATGAGGGTTTCCCAGGGTATATTATGTGTCTATCTTGTGATTGTGTTTCTTTCAGTGATCTTGCTAGTCTATTTGGTTTAAACTTAACATGGTATCGGAGCTAAACTGAATAGGACATCTTTCACAAGATCAAACTTTTTGGTTGGGTAGAACTCCGGGAAAGTGAAACCCTAATTCTACCAAAAGTGCAATAAGTGAGAAATTGGTTTCAGCAGAAAGTTGGTATTTTTGCAATCTAATTGCATGGCTGGATAGTCCTTCTCAAGACCATTCTTTTGAGCCCTAGATCGAACTTTTTGGTTGGGTAGAACTCCGGGAAAGTGAAACCCTAATTCTATCAAAAGTGCGATAAAATCAGAAATTCTGTCCCAGGATCCGGAAAAAGAAAAAAGGCAATATTTCCAGGTAAGTACTACTCTGTCTCTTGGACTCCCCCAAGAGAATATGGCTCCAAATACTAAGCTTGAAGACAAGCTAGAAGGTATAGAGAATTTCTGGGCATGGAAGTACAGAATTGGTCTCATACTTGAAGAGAATGATCTTGCTCATTATATCAAGGATGAAGTTGCAGAACCAGAAGGAGATGAAGCCAAAGAGAAGCATAGGAAGGATTTGATTAGGGAAAAGAGAATCATAGCTGATTCTATTAAATACCACTTGATTCCCCAAGTGGCCTCCAAGGAAATGTATGATGCTCTGGGAGGGATGTATGAAGGAAAGAACATCAATAGGAAGATGAATCTAAGGACTCAGTTGAAGAGTACCAAAATGAACAAAGGAGAATCCATTCAAGATTACTTCTCAAGAGTCTCTCTAGTCAAGGAGCAATTAGATGCCATTGGTGATACTCTTGATGAAGATGAACTTCTGATGACAACCCTAAATGGTCTCACAAGACCTTGGGAATCTTTCATACAAACCATGTGTGCCAGAAAAGAAAGCATGAAGTTTGATGTAGTATGGGAGGATTGTGTTCAAGAAGAGGCTAGGGTAGCCAACAGAGAAGCTCTTCTCAAGGAGGATGACCAAGCTTTGGCCACCCACACCAAAAGAGGAAAGAGAGGCCACTTCAAGAAAGTGAACTACAAAAGGTCTCAACCCTCTCATAGGTTCAAAAGGAAAGGAGGAACAAACTCAGAAAGAGACCTCTCCGCAGTCCAATGTTATAATTGTTTTAAACTAGGACACTATGCTAAAGACTGTACTCTTCCAGGAAAGAATAAGAAGAAGTTTGTTCACAAAAGACATCATGCATATATGGCAGAAAATGATAGTAAAAAAGAATAAGAAGAAGAAGAAGAAGAGGAGGAGGAAAGGCCTCAAAGGAAAAGATCTAAAGTAAAGAAAGAAGATCCAGAAGAATATGTCATATTTTTTGCACTCTTTGGATCTGTGTCTCCTAGTGAAGATACATGGCTCATTGACAGTGGTGCTTCAAAGCACACGACAGGTCAAAATAAAACCTTCTCAAGAATTGAAGAAAAGTCCTCGCCCCAAAAGGTATCTCTAGGAGATGATTATCAATATCCCATCAAGGGAATTGGTGAAGCAATCTACAAGCTTGATTCTGGAACTCCCTTGAAGATGAAAGAAGTCTTATATGTACCAGGTTTAAAGAAGAACCTTCTCTCTATCTCAGCACTAGATAAGAAAGGCTTTAGGGTGGCTTTCATAGATGGACAAGTACTCATGTGGTCCAAAGGAAAGACAATTAAAGATGCAGTTGTTATTGGTGAAGAAGAAGGAGGTCTCTATAAGCTCAAGGGTCATCCAGAAGCTGCCCTTGCTCATGACATCTCTAGCCCCAGTGACCTATGGCATAGGAGATTAGCTCATATCAACTATAAAGCCTTACCCTATGTAAGCAAGGTAGTCATAGGATTACCAGATTTGAAAGGTGATCATGATGGCTCATGTAAAGGATGTAAGAAAGGGAAAAATATCAAGAACCCCTTTCCAAAGAGTGAAACAAAGACTAAGAACATTTTGGAGCCAATACACTCAGATGTATGTGGACCAATGCCCACTACTTCTCTAAGTGGGTTTGAATACTACCTTTCATTCATTGATGATCATTCAAAGAAAACTTGGATATACTTCCTGAAAGGTAAGAATGAATTATTTGGAAAATTCAAAGAGTTCAAGGCTCTAATAGAAAATCTATCAGAAAAGAGAATCAAAATTCTCAGAACAGATAATTGCGGAGAATTTACCTCTAAGGAATTTGAGGACTTCTGTAAAGAAGATGGAATTAAGAGGGAACTAACTAATCCATATAATCCCAACAAAATGGGGTGGCTGAAAGGAAAAATAGGACAATCATGGAAGCTATGAAGACTATGATACATGACCAAGATCTTCCTATGTATCTATGGGCTGAAGCAGCCAAGACAGCAGTATATGTGCAAAATAGATTATCTCATAGTGCTCTTGATTTCAAAACTCTAGAAGAAGTGTTTACAGGTAAGAAGTCTGAGATAAGTCACCTTAAAATATTTGGATGTCCTGTGTTGTAGCGTCCCCTTCTCCTTAGAACAACACCGAAGGAAACATTAACAACATACCGGGCTTTTGGTAAACTTAGCCCCAATATTTTTGCACATAATTAACTAACATTTTAAAACTTCTATATGCAAATTCGTTTCAATATAAACACAGCGGAATGAACATGCTAACAAGCACTCAAACAGACAGTAATTGCAATCATATCAATCACAGCAAAGAATGATTCAACATACAGAGACCCAATCTCATTCGTATGCCATGCATGGATTCTATATTAATTCATTTCATTAAACATGGGCAATTTATCATATTGCAGAATACAAAAAGGAATAATTTATAATCCACAGAACACTTATCTTGAGAAGATGATGTCCAACGACTGGCTACGTGAGAGCAACGTTCCACCCAACCATAGATATTTGTCCAGCCTGTATTCTTTCAGCTGAGAGATCACCCCCGAGGTGGGTTGTGTATCCACTAAGGAGGAACTAGATGGCTCACTCACAGTCAGGGTTTCACTCAAACAGCCATGCTAAGCCAACACACGGTTGGGTTTCTCAAGCATGCAAAAGGAGATGGAGGAGGATGCTAGTCCACTGAGCTCAAACCCAGAGCCACATACCCTTCAAAACTAGACTCAGCAATCCCATCCTCTACTCATATATCCACAATCGGATTTCTCACAAATCTGTCACAAACAACCCAAATCCGTCACTGATTTTCTGGGCCATTAAAACTGGGTTTTCCCATGGCTTTTGGGGTAGCTATTGCTCCCAAATTCGCCCCATGGTTCCTACCAATGGATCCCCCATTGGATTTCTCTATCCAATACCAAATCGGGACGTTTTTGGCTTCCCAAAACGTGGGTTCTCTCACAGTCGCGATTTTCCAGTTTTCTCACTGTTGGGAGCTCGTTTTTGGGTGGAGAAAGATGTCCCATACTTCCACAATGGAATGGGAATAAGGATGGAGCAACCCCCAAGATGTAGAGTGACTTGTGGGACAAGTCAAAAGAGCCCATACCTTCCCATACGAATTTTAGGGCTGCCCATACTCCATCAAATTCATGGGCTGAAATCTCAACCACTTCCTTCCAATTGGCATTAATGTCACCTAAGGAAGTCAATGGGTTCACATAATGACAAATGGCAACCTATGGGTCACTCCCATAGCCCCCTCACCACTCCCTAGTGGATACACGTGGCCCCTTCTCATTCGTTGCCTCCGTAGCCAGCTTTGGTATTTTATATTGCATGATGTCTAATTACATCCTATTACAATTTCCATGGCTTAAGAGCACATGGTATCAAAATATTAAATACTTGCCCTTTAAATAAAATTCGGCTTTCACTAGCGGGGCCTTGGCCTTGAGCTCCACGCTAGGAAAACGTACATCACATGTACACATTATTTACATTTAAGGCTAATATATCCTAAGGGTCGAATTGGGGGTATTACATGTGTACATCCACATTCCAAAAGAAAAGAGAACCAAGTTGGACCCTTCTGGTAAGAAGGGAATATTTGTTGGTTATTGTGAATCATCCAAAGCCTTCAGAATTTACATTACAGGCTTTCATCACATAGAAATAAGTAGAGATGTAACATTTGATGAAGAAGCAGCTCTCAAGAAATCCAAGAAGTGCCAACTTGAAGAAATCTACGAAGAAGATACTTCTCACAGGATCACAGAGGCTATGCCCATTCCTGAAGATGATTCTCCAGAGGATCATGACATGCTGGAACCACAAGAGCCTCCTATTACAGACTTTTCTAAGAAAAGAAGGCTAGCATGGGCTAGAGACATTATTCAAGGGGCTGAAAGATATGGAGCTCCTGAAGGCTCCACTAGAGAAAGAAAGAAACCAAAGCTAGTGTCCAACTACATGGCCTTGATGTGTGATCTTGTAGATCAACTACCTACCAGCTATGAAGAGGCAACTCAGAAGAAAGAATGGATAGAAGCAATGACAGAAGAATATCAGTCAATAATGAAAAATGATGTTTGGGATATAGTCCCCAAACCAAAAGATAAAAGTGTGGTTTCTTCCAAATGGATCTTCAAAATAAAACATGCTGCAGATGGTAGCATTGAAAAATACAAGGCAATATTTGTAGCCAGAGGATTCTCTCAGAAGGAGGGAATTGACTATGAAGAAACATTTGCACCAGTTGCTAGGTATACTTCAATTAGAACTATCATGGCTCTTGCATCCATGATGAAGTAGAAATTACACCAAATGGATGTTAAGACAGCTTTTCTGAATGATGTAATTGAAGAAGAAGTATACATAGAACAGCCACAAGGGTTTGAGGTTAAAGATGGAAGGACTCACGTATGCAAACTGAAAAAGGAATTATATGGATTGAAGCAAGACCCCAGGGCTTGGTATGGAATGATTGACAATTTCTTAACAAGCATGGGCTTTACCAAAAGTAAAGCTGACCCCAATCTCTATCTCAAAGTGATGGATGATGAACCAGTTATATTGTTGTTATATGTAGATGATCTATTTCTAACTGGAAATGAGAAACAAATTATTGAAAGTAAGAAGAAGCTTTCTTCAGAATTCGAGATGAAAGATCTCGGATTAATGCACTACTTCTTAGGCTTAGAAGTATGGCAAGAACCAAAAGGAATCTTTCTAAATCAAGGTAAGTATACTGTGGAGATTCTCAAAAGATTTTATATGCTGGAGTGTAAAGCCATGGCCACTCCCATGGAATCCAACTTGAAGTTATTGGTCAATGACTCATCAGATTTAGTGGACATAACTCTATATAGACAAATCATTGGATCATTGATGTATTTAACAAATACTAGGCCTAATATATGCTTTGCTGTAAATACCCTAAGTTAGTATTTAGTAGAACCTAGAAAAGTTCACCTAATAGCTGCAAAGCATGTAATGAGGTACCTAAAAGGTACTTTAGATTTTGGCCTGTATTATCTCTGAGGTCATGAACTCAGGTTACATGGTTACTCAGACTCTGACTGGGAAGGAAGTGTCTCAGACAGAAAAAGTACTTCAGGTGGATGTTATGGTCTTGGATCTGCTATGGTTTCATGGTTTAGCAAGAAACAATCTAGTGTGGCCCTCAGCACTTGCTGAAGCAGAATATATAGCTGCATGCTCTGCCAACTGTGAAGCAGTATGGCTTCGAAAACTATTATCTGGAGTGTTTGACTTAGAAATGGATCCTACTGTGATTATGTGTGACAATCAAAGCTGCATTAAGATGACTGAAAATCCTGTGTTCCACGATAAGTCAAAACACATAGAGATCCGATACTTCTATATACAAGATATGGTGCAGAGAGGAGCTATCAAGCTCGAATATATAAGCACTGAGTATCAGATTGCTGATATCTTGACTAAACCTCTGTCTCGAGTAAAATTTGAACACTTCCGAGACAAGCTTGGTGTAGTTCAAAAGGACCCTCCTCGAAAGGGGGAGTAGCATAGTCACTAATGATGAGATTGCCTCATCAAACACAAATTGATGATGAGGTTACCTGTTCACCACACCTAGATACTTAGAAATATTTAGATTTAGGATTCTTATGCTTAAAACACTTAGTCATTACTTATACATGCTTTTGATGATAGATGTATTAGTAAGAATACATGCTTTTGATGTTAGATGTATACATGCTTTTGATGATAAGATGTATTAGTGAGAATACATGCTTTTGATGTTAGATGTATACATGCTTTTGATGATAGATATATTAGTGAGAATGCATGCTTTTGATGTTAGATGTATACATGCTTTTGATGATAAGATGTATTAGTGAGAATACATGCTTTTGATGTTAGATGTATACATGCTTTTGATGATAGATGTATTAGTGAGAATGCATGCTTTTGATGTTAGATGTATACATGCTTTTGATGATAAGATGTATTAGTGAGAATACATGCTTTTGATGATAGATGTATTAGTGAGAATACATGATTTTGATGATAGATGAATACATGCTTTTGATGTATTAGTGAGAACACATGCTTTTGATATTAAATGTATTAGCAAGAATACATATGTTTTATGATACATGTATTGATGTACTTGTATGGATGAGGATACTTGTACCTGTATTGATGAGAATACATGTGAGGATTGCATCATCCTGAAGAGATCCGTAGACATGATGTCTCCGAGAATGAATTCCTTGGTGGACATGATAGGATTGTATCATCCTTGAACTTCAGTTCTAAAGTGAGCCGTAGATAGATGTCTCCGAGAAAGAAAAAGGATTGGATCATCCCTGGACTTTAGTCCTAAAGTGAGCCGTAGACAGATGTCTCCGAGAATGAAGTCCTTGGTGGAAATGATAGGATTGTATCATCCTTGAACTTCAGTTCTAAAGTGAGCCATAGACAGATGTCTCCGAGAAAGAAAAAGGATTGGATCATCCCTTGAATTCAGTCCTAAAGTGAGCCGTAGACAGATGTCTCCAAGAATGGAAGATAGGACTGCATCGTCCCTGGACCTCAGTTCAAAATGTACGTGATCGGGATTGCATCATCCCTAGACATGAGATTTGTCTTAAATGGATAAGGACTGATCATCCTGGAACTGGATCGGGATTGCATCGTCCCTAGACATGAGATTTGTCTTAAATGGATAAGGACTGATCATCCTGGAACTGGATCGGGATTGCATCGTCCCTAGAAATGAGATTTGTCTTAAATGGATAAGGACTGATCATCCTGGAACTGGATCGGGATTGCATCGTCCCTAGACATGAGATTTGTCTTAAATGGATAAGGACTGATCATCCTGGAACTGGATCGGGATTGCATCGTCCCTAGACATGAGATTTGTCTTAAATGGATAAGGACTGATCATCCTGGAACTTGATCTAGATTGTATCATCCATGGACCTATGTCCTAAGGAGAACGATGATGATAATCATGCTGATGACGATGTTGATGATCGTGTGATGACGATGCTGATGATCGTGTGATGACGATGCTGATGGCGATGCTGATGATCGCGTGATGTCGATGTTCCAGTAACTAGTTGAGTTACTGATGATGATGAACTGAAGAAAGCTCCCGATGATATATAGATGATCATGTATGATGTATGACTCGTTTCTCCTGCATATGTTGTTATAATATCCTTCTCGTTAAGGGGGAGTGTTGAATATTGTAACTTCTAAGAATATTATATTTGTATATTATTTATTCCAGAGATGTTCCATACCTCCGATGTGATTATACTATGAATTCAGAGATGTTTATTCCTCTGAGAAGTTGTGGTAACTAGGGTTATTAGACCCACCATGTGGGGGTCGGCCCAGTCAGTTATAATGGGGTATTTAACCTAATGGTTAAATACGAGCCTACATGTACTTGTGTAAAATACATATCAAAGTAGTGTATAAATAGAGGATGTGTATTCCTCATTAGACACTCACTCACTTGTGAAAGATAGCACTCTTGTCTGGGAGATCTGTTAAGGAGACAAAGAAGGAGGGAGCACATCTTGTATTTTGGTTGATCATCTTATTAAGGAAACCTTTGCTGGGTTTTCTACCCCATGAGGGTTTCCCAGGGTATATTTTGTGTCTATCTTGTGATTGTGTTTCTTTCAGTGATCTTCCTAGTCTATTTGGTTTAAACTTAACACGATGTCTTCATGGAAGGGAGTTTTGATCCTCTCTTCCGATTTGAGGACCATTGCTTTCCTTTTCTTGTCATAGACAAACTCATTCCATCTGGACATCGTGTGTTTTCCCGATGGAGTGTACGGGACAATTGGGAGGTCCATAATGTCTATTTCTTCTTCAGCAGGTGGGGTCCGGACTTCCTGAGCTGGATCTACACCCTTATTTTGGGTACCAGAGCCACCTGCCTGAGATGTGTCTATTTCCATGTCTTTGACACCGGACCCACTTGCTTGAGCATCCTCCCCTGCTTTCAACTCTTCTTCCGCTTTCCGTTCTGCCTCAGCTTCCTGTTCTCCTTTCCGTAGCCTTTCATCTTCAGCCTCTTTCTGCTAATGGGAATCCTCAGCCTCTTTCTGCAGCCTTTCATTTTCAGCTTCTTGTTGCATTCTCGCCACTTCAGCTTCCTGCTGCATTCTTGCCACTTCAGCCTCCCGCTGCAACCTGGCTTCCTCAGCTTCCTGGAGTAACCTTGCTTCTTCTCTTAATCTGAGCTCTTCCTGAGCTCCGGCATCCTCAGCTTCTTTCTCCTTCTACTGGCTGGTCTTCTAGACCTTGGCTGAGCTAGATCTTTCTCCAGTGCCTTGGCGACAGACCCGTAGCTCAGTCATGTTGCTAACGCCTCTGAATGCCTCTTCCTCGGCATCAGGATAGTGAGAGTACTCAAAATGAGCGTAGATTTCCCTACAATGCTCGGCCACTCTTCCCTTCCTGTCATTCATGTGGAAGATCACCTCACCAAAGTGGAAAGATTTTAGCTCCTGCACAAACTCTTCGTCTGAGGCAACCCCCGAGAACTTGTAAGCCCCTATGCAGAAAGGTAGAGGGGGAAAAGAAGCTTTATGCTATTTGTGGAGCATTGCCCCTATTCCATCCAAGAAGATTTGTCTTACTGCTTCCTTAAGGACTACATAATCTGTGGCATACTGCGGCAAAATGTATGGGGGCTTAGTCCCTCCAAACATTCTGAGGTAGGTTCCTTGCTCTAAAAAGTAAAAATCCCCGTAATTCTCAAGGACTTCCAAAGCATTCTCTGACAGGCAGTTGGGTTCCTCCTTGAATATCTTCTCATATAGGGGCATGATGAACCCCTCACATATGAGTTTGTAGCTGGGCTTGTAATTCTGAGCCCACAACATCTTGAAAGCGATATAGACCGGGGTGGTGGCCTTATCCCATGTGCACCCCAATTTGGGGAAGTCTATCTTGGCCAAAATACAATCAATCAGATATGAGGACATGAAAAATTAAGCCTTCTTCAAGGCTAGTCCTTCTCTAGCAGCAACTATCATCGAGGCCAAACTATCTGACAGGAGAGTGACCCAGTCAAACACAGTTCCTTTAAATGCCACGAAGTGAATAATAGGGACCCACTGAATCTTATACACGATGCTATCGGGCATGCCAAAGATTCTGCACAGCATCAAGGCGATCAATCTGAAAGGAGGTCTCAGATTCTGTACGTCATATTCATCATTTCCTTTATTTCTCAAATGTTTGCCTGCTATTAGTAGATTCTTGGCCATCTCGACGTTGTTCATCTGGTTCATCCATTCATCAGTCAGAGATTGTTGGACATGGGTAAATTTGTAGGTCGCGGCTAGGTATGCTGGTTGAAATGAAGCAATGGCCACTTTCCCGCTGTCATTTATCACTCTTGCTTCAGCATCGGCATGCTAGAGTATCCATCTGATCACTTCAGCATAGGGGAATAGTTCAGGGCGGGTAGCAGCTCTGGTTATGCCTGAGGCTTTGATAATTAGATAAATTGGCCCCTCTTCTAACAACATGTCCAGGACATCCTGGTCTCGGATCATCCTGTAAATGTCACCCCATCTGATTTCTGGAGGAACACCAGTGGTGCACCTAGTATCCTGGAGTAAGGTTTCAGTTTTAAGTGGTGCAGGCTTTTTCTCTGTCATCTTAGCCTTCTTCTTCCCACCTTTTGGCATTTTGACTTATCCCTGGTAGCAACCAAATATCCGTCATTATAAACATGAGCAACATACTGTGAGATTTCAAGAGCATCACCATTCTAACATGTCAATGAGATAAATGCAATGTGAAGCTGTATGTTTAGGAAGCAAAATACATTATTTCAACATGAAACATAATTTTAATCATCCTGATTCCTTTAAGGGGCGGGTTTGGAATGTTCTTGCGAGGATAAGCGCGTTGCGGAAGCAACCTGCTTTTGGCCCATCCTCTAGGAGAAATGGTGATCTTCGTCATTGTGTTTTTAAATGGCTAATGGCGGGGACGTTCAGGGGGACATAACTCTAATACGAGACCAGGGGGGGTCCTTTGCGTTGACACATAGGTGAGGGCTTTCAGCCCAACGACTACTATTATTCCTAACATTTGACGGGGCGTCCTACGGCTGGTTTGATCAGGCGTGATGGCGCCTGTCTCAAGTTTTAAATTGGGTAGCGGTCATGCCAGGACTGAGGTTTATGAAAAAGCCCGGGGGGCTACGTTTTTAGCTTTTGGCTGGGGACATGAAAAGTCCATGGGGCTTCGACTTTTTTTTATATTTTATTTTTTTTAAATAACGAGGTACACGGCCCGGGGAGGAAATTGGAACAAGTCTAACCGTCCAAACTAACTATCTCTACCCACTATGCAAACGTTTTATCCTACCTCTGTTTTATATGACGAGAATAACGCAATTCAAACTATATTTAACGGGAAAAATAGCCTATGACGGGCATTTTGCCCATCAAAATCCAACCAATGCCCATCATTTTCAAACAAAGGACAACCCAATAGCAATTGGAAGCATAGAAGGGACAAATTTCAGGGTTAAAATCCTACCTGGCACCGTGAGGATAGCTGAACGAGGTGGCCGCGAACGTGGATGAGCGAGATGAGCTGGAGCGACTTGCGCGGTGTTCCACGTCGTTTGCCAATCGAAAAATAACGATATGTTGGCTCGTACCCCCACTGCTTATTTAAATAATCTGGGCACGTGCGGCATTTAATTTTGGTGGGTGGCGCAATTAACCGTGGTTTAAATATCGGTACGTCGGCGTCAAATCATGTTTTCTCGATTCTCGCATGACCGCCTCTTGTGAGACGAACTTGCGAATTCCTTCCGCCATTGCGGGAAGACACGGCGAAAACTTCCGCTATTTTGGGAAAGAATGGCGAATGGCTCCCGCAAAAGGCTTATGCGGCGCGAAAGGGAAAGCCAAGTGTTCCGCAAAGCTCAAGTCTTTCGGGAGGTTAACGCGGAAGCGTCCGTTGTTTCGGGAGAGAGTGGTGAAGCTCCCCGCCTGTCACTTCGGGAGACAAAGCTGAATGGTTCCGACAACTGCAGAGAATTTTGACGAATAGCTCCACCGTTTCGGAAAGAGTCATCCAATGGCTTCCGCAACTTTTAACAAGAATCTCTTCGGGAAATTTAGACGAACGGTTCTTGCCATTTCGGAAAGAAAACCCCAATCTCTCTGCAAAAGGTCGAAACAATTTTCTAAGTCTTTTCGAGAAACTTATGCTTTTGCCTTCCGCAACTACGGGAAGATATCCCGAAAGAATCCGAAATGTCGGGAGACTTTCCCAAATAGTTTCCACAATAGACCTCCGTTGCTCGGCGTTTCGAAAATATTTGGTGAAGGCTTCAGCAACTGCAGGAGAAAAAATCAAAGGTTTCCGCAAATTTTCAAAGAAAGTTCCTAAGTTCTCTCCGGAGTTTCGGGAGGATTTTACGAATATCGCCCATCGTTTTGGGAGAGATAACTCAAACACTTCCGCAATGTTCCCAAAAAAATTTATTAATACCTTTCGAGCGGTTTGTGCGATTAGTTTCCGCAACTGCGGGAAGCTAGCTCGAAAGCCTCCGTAGTTTTGGGAGCAAAGGCTGAAAGCTTCCACGGAGTTTCCTTGGCGCGTTCTGCAAAGTTTCAAAAAATGTAAGTCCCTTTTTTGGAAGGTTTAGACGAATGGTTTCCACCGTTCGGGAGGAAAACCTGAATCCCTCCGCGTTTGCGGAAGACTTTAATGAAGAACTCCGCTGTTTTGGACAGGATTGTCCAATGGATTCCGCAGCTTTCCAACGAAATTTTCTAAGTCCTTTCTTTTCGGAAGGCTTAAACAAAGGCTTCCGCCTTTCGGCTGAAAACTCAAAAAGAAAAACAACTGCGGGGAGATAGTCTGAAAGGCTCCGCAATCTTGGGAAAAGTTTCTAAGTTCCGTTGATCCTTTGGAAGAGGTTAGGAAAGGTTTATGGCAAGATTTTCTGTTGACAAGCAAAGTTAAAAGCTGGGAATGGCTTCATAAGGCAGCCTTCATAAAAATTTCAAAGGAGGGGCCCCAATATGTACAAAATATTGGGGAGGAGTGTTGCTGCAACAACAATGGCGAGTCGCTGGCGAACACAGATCTCTGAAAAAAAATTCCTCTTCATGGTCTGAAACCTCATCAAAGACATCTATCTTAGGTGCACTACTCAGCTGAGCATTTTAAATTCATGTGAGGGGAAGGAGGCACTTTACCCGCTAGCCATTGGGGAAAGGGGAGCTTTGACCGAGACATCTTCACCACTCTCAAAGGGCCAACATATGAGATTCATTTTAGGAGGGGCATCCTTCAGATGGTTACTACTGCCGGACTCCACAGGATTTGCAACACTTTCTCATGGACATTATTGCTCTTGTTCCTCATTCCCATGCTGCTTGCATCCTTTCGGATGTTTGTATTTTGGACAGCTTAGCTGTTTGAGCCTTCCAGAGATATTTTCTTGGGACATGATCTTTTATTTAGTCTCCTCAATCCATAATGTCCTTTTGTGTGAGTTATAAATTTTATTGATTTGATCAAACCTCACGGACGGAGAGGAGCCCATTTTGGGCTAAGCCTTTTGGACAACCTTCTTGATTTTACATGTCTTTTGCTTTTGTCTCAGCCATGCTTTAATGGAGGCGAGAATCTCTAGAAAACAGACTCTTGGGTACTAGCCATTTTGGCTGTTAAATTTGCAGCATGGAGTCATTTCAATACCCTATGTCCTCGAGAGGTGCTACTTTCCATGGATCCAACTTTGGTAACCTTCTTGAGGTGCCTTTAAAGTGTGAGAATAGGTGGAGCCCAACGATAGTAGTGAAGATGGTCATAGGTCTCTGCTCTTTAAACAGGATTAGTGTGACCAGTAGAGTAGGCTTCCTTCCTTCTGAACATTTCAGCGAGAGCATACAGACAGGATTTACTTGAGCATAGTTCCAGACTCATGGGTCGCGAGATTTATTTGAGAGAGCTATCCACGGCGAGAAACTTAACCATAGGGGCTTTCAGACAACAAACTTGTTGCAAAGGTTTAAATGACAATGAAAGAAACAAAATGGCCAAAAATAAAGCAACTAGAGGCTAAAGCAACAATAAAAGAAAGCTTTATTTATGTACAGGAAGTCTCAAAGAGACTATGCGAAGTATTGTTTCAGAGCGAGGCCATTGAGAGGAAGGGTTACTTCTTCTCCCTCGAGATTTGTCAATTTGTAAGTGGATGGGCCTAATGTTTCCGAAATCTGGTACGGACCTACCCATAGGTGTTGAAATTTTATATGCATTCCTTTACCTTCGTGATTATGGTCCCATTTTAGGACTAAGTCCCCAACTTCAAAGCTTCTCTTGCCAGACTTCCTCTTATCGAACCATCTTTTAACTATGTCTTGACGTTGATGAAATCGGTCTTTAGCCTTTTGTCGGGCTTCTTCAAGTCGAACCAGGGTATCGATCCTAGATTGTAAGGCTTGGCTACCAGAACCCCGAGATGCTTGGGATAATTGTAAGGATGGGAGAAAGATGTTTGGGGGAAGAATGGCTTCCTTGCCATATACAAGAGTGAAAGGGGAGACACCTAAAGCGTTCTTCAGGGTTATCCTATCTTCCCATAAGGCATTTGGGAGAGCTACATGCCAACTCCTCTGGTTTTCTATCACAGTCTTCTTAAGAATTCGAATCAGATTCTTGTTTGAGGATTCAGGTATCCGTTCCCCTGAGGATAGTAATTGGATGAATAATGCAACTTAATTCCCCATTCATAAACAAATTCATTTATCTTGCACGATGAAAAATAATTAGCATTGTCAAAAACAAGGGATATTGGAACCCCAAACCTGGTTATGATGTTCTCTTTCAAGAAGTTGATGACTGCGTCTTCGTTGATCTTGCGCAACGGGATGGATTCCGTCCATCTAGTGAAGTAGTCGGTAGCCGTTAGGATGTATCGGTGCTGCAACGAAGAATTTGGATTTATCTCTCGGATAACATCTATACCCCACTACTCAAAAGGATCAGAGATGATGACCGGCTACAATGGTCCTGCTGCCTTAGGTAATTTCCCAGCACTTATTTGACATACATCACAGTTTCGTGCATATGTGTGGGCATCTCAGAACAGAGTGGGCCAATAATAACCAGCTCTCAGTATCTTGTGTGCTGTCATCTCTCCTAAATAATGTCCGCCTACGGGGCCATCATGTAATTCTTTGACAACTTTGTTTGCATCTTCCTTCTCCAAACATCTAAGGAAAACTCCATCATAATTTTTTATGAACAGTATCCCATCAATGATTTGATAAGGTGCTAATTTCAAGCGAAGTGCCCTTCTTTGCTTAGAGTTCCAGTGCTCAAGTAGATATCCCTGCTGCAAATAGTGCACCAGGTCCCCATACAATGACTGGGGAGTTGTGAAGATATGACACACTTCAACCGAATTTAACTCAACTTCAATCTTCCAATGTTGTTCTTCATCAATTGAATTTCCCACAAGTAATTTGCACAGGCCTTGTCCTTTGATGATCATGGCTGGTTTAAATTCCAAATCATATTCATACAGAGCGGTGACCTAGTTCCCTCTCCTTTCTCCCAATTCCTTTTGAACGAAAATGGATCTAACAGCTGGGTGGGGAACTATGACTTTAGTTCTGTTCTTTAGAATGCATGGCCTAAACTGCTTGACTGCTTTGAAGACCGCATATGCATGCTTGTCAACCACGGGATAGTTCAACTCAGCCCCCTGCAGACCAGTGCTCATAAACGAAATTGGGTATTCATCCCCCAACTCCACCTTTTGTGTGAGTACAGCTGCGAGAGGGTCATCTGAAGCGAAGGTATACAAGATGAAATACTTATCAAAATCTAGGCTTCTTAAGGAAGGATCCTTAGCTACATCTACCTTGATATCTCTAAATGCATCCTTCTCCAAATCTGTCCACTTGAATTGTATGCTTTGTTTAACCATCTGTTGCAATGGCTTAACAATTTGTGCGAAATCTGGAACAAACCTGCAGACAAAATTGATGGTGCCCATAAAGGACTGCATAGATTTCTTGTTGTGAGGCAATGGAATCTTATTGATGGCTTGGATTCTTTCTTGATCAATTGACACTCCCCTTTTGGAGATGATATGACCCAAGAGCTTACCTTCGGGAACGGAAAATACGCTCTTCTTGGGATTCAAGGAAATACCATATTTCCTGCAGCGATAAAAAATATGATTTAGATGCACGACATGATCTTCCCTTTTCTTCGAAAAGACTGTCACATCATCTAGGTATACGACCACGCATTGTCCACCCAATCCTCGGAAGGCAATATTCATCGCCCTTTGGAATGTAGCTCCCGCATTTATTAGACCAAATGGCATTCTTCTGTAGGTGAAAGTTCCCCACTTAGTTCTGAAAGTAGTCTTGAGGCGATCTTCTTCGGCTACTAACACTTGATTGTAGCCAGAGAAACCATCGAGGAGAGAAAACAACTCGGATCCTGACACCATTTGTAGGATTTGTTCCATTGAAGGTATGTGGTAGTTGTCTTTATCCGAAGCTTTGTTTAAATTTCTGAAATCTACACATAGCCTTATCTCTCCTGACTTCTTTCTTACGGGAACCAAGTTTGCAACCCACTCAAAATGCCGAATTTTGAATATTATCTTAGAGTCTAGGAGCTTCTTTAGTTCCTTTTGGATCAACGGTTCTGGCGTAGGGTGCATCCTTCTTAACTGCTGCTGAAATGGCTTGACACCCGCTTTCATTGGTATAACATGATGAATAATGCGGACGTCATATGTTTTCATATCTTCATAGGTCCATGCAAAAATATCTTTGTATTGTTTAAACAATTTAATGAACCTGTCTCTTTCTCCTGGTGAACAACATTTGCCAAGGTTGACAAATCTTGGTTCTGCCTCGGTACCCAAATTAACTAACTCATGTTGCATTGATGAGCTGTTAGTTTTGGTGTTAGCTGGCCTTTTGAACTTATTTAGAAGATCGAACAGCATTTCGAGGGACCTTACCCCCTTGGGCATGAAATTTCCTTTCTCCTCATCCTTCTTCATCAAATCAGCATCGTGTTCTTCCTCATCTATTGCAGCTCCTTGAAAGCTATCTTCGTTTGTTAGGAAGCTGATAATTTGTTCATCATCATCGAAGACTCTGAAGTTTGTGATGTTATCGGGAACGGAAGGCCTGAAAATCAATTCAATTGAGCATTTATTATTTGACGGCACCAATCTGGAAGCAGATGTTGCTAGCAAATCAGCAGCAGAATTTTGCAATCTAGGAATTGATTTTATATTGAAAGCGTCAAAATGCATAATTAAATCCCATACCTCAGCCTGATAACCCTTCAAATGAGGTGAGAGACAATGAATGGTGTCCCTTACCTGTTTTACAACTATCTCGGAGTCACCAAAGACCTTCAGGTACTTAAAATTTAAGCCAATGGCCTTCTTTAATCCATGTACCAAAGCTTCACATTCAGCGGTGTTGTTAGTACAATTGAATTCTAATCTACAAGACAAAAAATACTTGTTTCTTTTAGGATCCATTAGACCACAACCGGCTCTGGATCCTTCCAGAGTTTTAGAACCATCAAAGTATAATGTCCAAAAGGTATGTTTAGATTCAAATAAGTTAGTTTCTTTGTGATCTATGTCAGTAACTAAGTTGACTATGTTACAATCAACATCATCAGTCCGAGAGAAATGAAGGAGATCAGACTGTTTATCTGATTCATGGCTAATTGTTCCAGATTGATAATTACCCGGATCCATTTCTAAGAAATAATTCCCTAGAACCGAAGATGAGAAAGCTACGGCCTCATTTTTTTCTTCTAACTGAGTTACGTTTTGTTTCATATGAGGTTCCCTAAGAACTTTAATTTGATTCTGTCTATTCTGATAGGGAAGCCATAGGTGGGACCAATCAGTAGCAAAGTAGCCACTCAGCTTGGTAGACCAATCCCTACTTAAAATCAGCCCATAGGCTTCAGGAATATCAACCACCATTATGTCAATGAATTGACAGACTCTAGGGTCAGCTGATAGTCTAATTAGAACATCTTTAATCTCCCCAATTACTTTGATAGCAGTCCTATCTAATTGGATAATTTGGGTTGGAGATGGAATAGGCTGCCCATTAATTTTTTTACAAATTGACAGTGGCATAACATTTGAGGATGCTCCAGAATCTACCAAACAGTTGTGAACATTATGGTTGAAAATTTCAAAAGTCAATAGGAATGGCAAAGTTTGAGATTTAGACTTCCCACCGATGCTAGCCTCATTAATTTCGGGATTGTCTTGAGAATCCGTTAATGGAGTGCTAGTCTGAGGTTGCAGAACATGCAGCAGTTTGTCTCGTTGATGGGGAAAGCTACACATGTCAAATATTGACACATTCGCTTTGACTTTATTGATATCTTCAATAATATCGTATCCTATGTCAGATTCGTTCCCAATTCAAGTTGGCTGATCTGTTTTACTTATTGTGACCTTAGGTAGTTGAACTATGGTGTCAGCGCTTGGCTGCTTGGTCGCTGTTTGGATGACTTTTGGCTGTGGTGGGATGATTGTTATGTGCCTCCTAGGCGGTTCTTTTGAAACTTTAGGCTTATGAGGAGCTGCGCTTGGCACAGGATCAACAATTGGGCCTTTGCTGCGAGTAGCAACGTTTACAGCAGAGGGAGAGCTTTCTATGGAACCCTCTCCTGCTACTTCAGTCATAGGTACCCAATCCCATAGCACCATAGTAGTGTCTGGGGTTGGTTCCTCTAATTCAGGATTCGATTCCTCTGGAGAATCATCTTAGTCTGGGATTTGTGAATCTAGCATTTGGTTCATGACTAAGCTCATGGAATTAATCCATTGCGGGCAGCTCTTTTCCGAATGTGGTTCTTGATGAAAAGTGCAGAAATTTTCCATCCCGATTTCGTTCAAGTTTAAGACAAGGGAAGTATTCATTGGTGGATGAGTTTGGTCACCATCTTCCCTTCTTTTATAAAATGGCTTGAAAGGTTTCCTAGATGTGCTAGTAGCCTTGTCTTTCTCGAGATCTACGATTTTATTAGATAATTTCTGCATCATCTTGACTAAATTTTCCATGTCTGTAGATGGCTCTTCTTTACCTCTAGTGAGCAGTAAAGGTTTTTTGCTAGCTGCTGGTTATGGTTCTACATCTAAGGCATGTTTAGCAATGCTATCAACTTCTTCTTCTACCTTTCTAGCTTCCTCAAAGTTCTCTATCAAGGTAGTTTTCTTGGATCGTTTTACGAACATCGCTATTGGTCCTTCAAGAGCTGTGGTGTAGTATTCAATCAGAGATTCTTCCACCGGTTTATTAGCTTCACTGAAATTATTTAACAATGTTGTGAATCTTTGATTGAAATCTTGAACCTTTTCTTTCTTTTCCATTCTCATGGATAAGAGTTCTTTCATAAGTGTTGCGACAGTCTTTTGGTTTCCGTACTTCTTTAAAAAGCATTTTTCGAATTCATCCCAACTAGAGATTGAGCTGGGTTGTAGGCTAAAGTACCAAGATGATACCTTTGGCTCGAATGTATATGGAAATAACCTGCAAACTACGTGTTCATGTTGTACGTTCAAAAGGTTCAGAGCTAAGTAAAAACTCTTGAGGTGATCTTCTGCCGAAATGGATTTCCTAGGATCGAACTTAGGCAAGACCTTTTCCGGATTCTTTGGAAGATTATGGAATGGTCCAGCTAGGTTCAGCGCTCCCCTTTCTCTCGAAGCAGGTAAAACCATGTTTGGATGTGGAGACCCTGGTGGAGAATTGTAAGGTGAATTCAGTGGAGTACTTTTGGGAGTGGTAATTTCTTCAAGGTTTTCTTGGTCTGAAATTTTTTTTGAGTTTTCAAGATCTACCTTGTTAAGAGTGTTTGAAATTTCTTCCAAAGTCAAATTCACAAGTTCTTCAAAACTTTGAACAAGAATCGAATCTTGGGTATATTGTGGCTCCTTTCTCGGGGTAGTTTTCTTAGGGAGGAAATTGACAGCGTTTAAACCACCTAGCTGCCTAACGTAGGATCTTGTATGTCTTCTCAAATCCTCTATTTCTGTAAAAGGGACAGCGTATAAAGCTTCTTGAGGCTCAGGATCGGAAATGAGGCATTCTTGATTTAATAATTCAAGATCTGGGCTGTTTGAAATGTTTTCTTTAAGCGGGTTTTCAGTGTCATCTATGACAGTGGAAGATTTTCCTCTATCAGCCATGCACTTTAGGCCCTCCTTCTAGCGACAAAAACTGTTGATGCCTCGGATATCGTAGCATCAATCAGAAAGGGATTCTCCCCGAGAGATGATCCCAATTAGATTATCTCCCGTTTGGTGTAGGGAATCCGTCCAGTTAGCGGTTCCAGCAACCGTGGGTTTGGAGTTTAATTCCGATTATATCGATTATGGCCTGATCCACCTTTCTTTTGGGTTTTATGTTTTATAATGAGATGCAAGTGCCTAATTTATATCTGATCTAAATGCAACATTGAAACAGATCTAAGTCTAAGAAAAAATGAAGTAAATCTACTTATCCTTGCAGGGAACGTAGTTAAAGTGTGAGAAATGAGCTGTGAGAGTTATCTTTAAAGAAAGAACAGGCAGCCATTGGATCTTAAAGAGAAAACTACAGCAAGATGAAAGATCTCAGAAGGTAGCTTCGGATTATAAATGAGACATTTCATTACTCATCAAAGAAAGAAGCAAAATCATCTAATCTAGCTGGAAAGAATGAAAGGAACATATCTAAGTTTAACACAAACTAAAGTAAATCTAATGATCCCTGCAAAGAGCAAATTTAAAGGATGAACAACGAACAGTAGGGATTATCTTGAAGAAAGAACAGTTATCCATTTGATCTAAAAGAGAACTCTACAGCAAAGATGAAGAAATCAACAGGTAGCTCCTGATTTAATATGAAACACATTCATTGTTCACAAAATAGAGAAAAAGTTTACACAGAAGGTAGCAAAATCATTCGTTGCAAAGAAATAGTTCAAATAATAGGAAAGATCTCACATTACAGTATGGATGCAATCAGAATAGTCCAATACACATCCGCCTTTCGTTCCTATGCAAAACGTTCATCTCCCATACTTTTATTAGAAAAATCGATTTTACAGAACCGATACAAGTTAGCTTGTACAGGCCTCCAAAATTCATTCCTGCCAAAAGTCCTTCCTAATCTTTCCTAACTTCTACTTATAGTTACAAATCGGCCCTTTGGGCTGCCACCTAGCATCTTCCACTTGTCATCTACATAATTTTCTCTCCTATAATAGACAAAATTGTGATTCTTTTCTTTTACAAAATATTTAACAAAAAGAATGGACAGCTATCCCATAGCTCACGCTTTATACATTTGAAAGTTTAACAAAATACACATAGCATAAATAATGTTCTAATATCATGATGCCACTCTTGTGAGTGAGCTTCAACTGGGAGAGGAACGCCCAAGTCAATTGATGCTGCTGCTGCTGCTTGGGAAGAAGGGATTGAGCTGGCTGGAATTTCTGCCACTGCTGGGGAAGAGGGAATTGAGCCCACTGTGGTTGCTGGAATGGCTGCCGGGAGAGAAGATTCTGGATCTGCTATTGCTCTTGCTACTGCTGCAGCTTTCTTCTCCTCCTCCGCTATGTAATTATACCATATGCCCGTGTCCTTTATGACTATGTTTGCTGCAGCAGGGAACAAGATTTTCTGAGAAGTCACATTCTTCCTAAGCTCTGCTCCGATGCCTTGAAATTCCGCTACTGCAGCTTGATGCACTTCTTTGAGCAAGTGGCTGTGGACTGATGACATTCCAATATAATGTTGGAGGTCATCAATTGCTAGGACATCAATTTTATTAACATATTCAGTTTGGATGCCTAGTTCCTCCTTTAGCTCCGCCAAGCGCTGTTCAGAATCCGGGAAGTCATCGAGGGATTGTGGGAAATTCAATTTGCACCTGTCATGCACTTCCAGGATTCTTTGATACAGACCGTTGATCTTATCCCTTGTTCCTTGCACACTGTCTATCAGCTTGCTACCACAGTTTTTGCAGAAGTCCAAAAGGGCCACATCTTCATCAAAACCCTCCACAGACTTAAATGGGAGATGTGTGGGGAAATCCCCCTTCCCTTCTCGCCATTTTATCTGGCTCATGATATTTTCCTTGACACGGGTATGCTTGGCTTTGAGCCTATGGGCCTCCGCATTAATCTCTTTCAACCTAATCACCATGGCCTTGAGCTTGCAAACTTCATTAGTGATTAGCCCCTGAGTCTCATGCGTTTGCCTCAGGATGCTGCAGGGCAGCTCATGGAAGGGAGACATGTCCATTGTTCTGCTCTCATCTTGCTCTAACTGCTCAGCTAATGCCCGCTTGTCTACTTCTAGTTGGGATGCTTTTTCTTCCACTCCATTCTTCTCTGCTTCCACAATCATCATTTGAAGTGTTAGTTGGTCCTTTTCCTCTTCCAGCTGGTTATACTTGCCTGATAGCTCTTTATGCTCGGCATACAAGCAATTATATTTGTTCACTACCAGATCCCTGTGGGCCTGCTCATTAGCCACAGTCTGTTGTAGCATACGAGCTCTCTTCTTTTTCAATATATTTTCTTTAACTATAACCCCTACGTTATCTAGCGACGCTTTTGTTGTTTCTACAGCTGCGGATGCCATAGCAAAGGGATCTTGATTTATATTCTACATTATAGTGACCTCTCGGTGGGTAACAATGTCTTCATGGAAGGGAGTTTTGATCCTCTCTTCCGATTTGAGGACCATTGCTTTCCTTTTCTTGTCATAGACAAACTCATTCCATCTGGACACCGTGTGTTTTCCCGATGGAGTGTACGGGACAATTGGGCGGTCCATAATGTCTATTTCTTCTTCAGCAGGTGGGGTCCGGACTTCCTGAGCTGGATTTACGCCCTTATTTTGCGTGCCAGAGCCACCTTCTTGAGATGTGTCTATTTCCATGTCTTTGACACCGGACCCACTTGCTTGAGCATCTTTCCCTGCTTTCAGCTCTTCTTCCGCTTTCCGTTCGTCCTCAGCTTCTTGTTCTCCTTTCCGTAGCCTTTCATCTTCAGCCTCTTTCTGCTGCTGGGCATCCTCAACCTCTTTCTGCAGCCTTTCATTTTCAGCTTCTTGTTGCATTCTCGCCACTTCAGCTTCCTGCTGCATTCTTGCCACTTCAGCCTCCCGCTGCAACCTGGCTTCCTCATCTTCCTGGAGTAACCTTGCTTCTTCTCTTAATCTGAGCTCTTCCTGAGCTTGGGCATCCTCAGCTTCTTTCTCCTTATGCTGGCTGGTCTTCTGAACCTTGGCTGAGCTAGAGCTTGCTCCAGTGCCTTGGCGACATACCCGTAGCTCAGCCATGTTGCTGATGCCTCTGAATGCCTCTTCCTCGGAAGCAGGATAGTGAGAGTACTCAAAATGAGCGTAGATTTCCCTACAATGCTCGGCCACTCTTCCCTTCCTGTCATTCCTGTGGAAGATCACCTCACCGAAGTGGAAAGCTTTCAGCTCATGCACAAACTCTTCGGTTGAGGCAACCCCCGAGAACTTGTAAGCACCTATGCAGAAAGGTAGAGGGGGAAAAGAAGCTTTATGCTGTTTGTGGAGCATTGCCCCAATTCCATCCAGGAAGATTTGTCTTACTGCTTCCTTAAGGACTACATAATCTGTGGCATACTGCGAAAAAATGTATGGGGGCTTAGTCCCTCCAAACATTTTGAGGTAGGTGCCTTGCTCTGAAAAGTAAAAATCCCTGTAATTATCAAGGACTTCCAAAGCATTCTCTGACAGGCAGTTGGGTTCCTCCTTGAATATCTTCTCATATAGGGGCATGATGAACCCCTCAAAGATGAGTTTGTAGCTAGGCTTGTAATTCTGAGCCCACAACATCCTGAAAGTGATATAGACTGGGGTGGTGGCCTTATCCCATGTGCAGCCCAATTTGGGGAAGTCTATCTTGGCCAAAATACAATCAATCAGATATGAGGACATGAAAAATTCAGCCTTCTTCAAGGCTAGTCCTTCTCTAGCAGCAACTATCATCGAGGCCAAACTATCTGACAGGAGAGTGACCCAGTCAAACACGGTTCCTTTAAACGCCACGAAGTGAATAATAGGGACCCACTGAATCTTATACACGGTGCCATCGGGCATGCCGAAGATTCTGCACAGCATCAAGGCGATCAATCTGAAAGGAGGTCTCAGATTCTTTACGTCATATTCATCATTTCCTTTCTTTCTCAAATGTTTGCCTGCTATTAGTAGCTTCTTGGCCATCTCGACGTTGTTCATCTGGTTCAGCCATTCATCAGTCAAATATTGTTGGACACAGGGAAATTTGTAGGCCGCGGCTAGGTATGCTGGTTGAAATGAAGCATTGGCCACTTTCCCGCTTTCATTTATCACTCTTCCTTAAGCATCGGCATGCTGGAGTATCCATCCGATCACTTCAGCACAAGGGAATAGTTCAGGGCAGGTAGCACCTCTGGTTATGCCTGAGGCTTTGATATTTAGATAAATTGGCCCCTCTTCTAACAACATGTTCGGGACATCCTGGTCTTGGATCATCCTGTAAATGTCACCCCATCTGATTTCTGGAGGAACACCAGTGGTGCACCTAGTATCCTAGAGTGAGGTTTCAGTTTTAAGTGGTGCAGGATTTTTCTCTGTCATCTTAGCCTTCTTCTTCCCACCTTTTGGCATTTTGACTTATCCCTGGTAGCAACCAAATATCCGTCATTATAAACATGAGCAACATACTGTGAGATTTCAAGAGCATCACCATTCTAACATGTCAATGAGATAAATGCAATGTGAAGCTGTATGTTTAGGAAGCAAAATACATTATTTAAACATGAAACATAATTTTAATCATCTTGATTCCTTTAAAGGGCGGGTTTGGAATGTTCTTGCGAGGATAAGCGTGTTGCGGAAGCAACCTGCTTTTGGCCCAGCCTCTAGGAGAAATGGTTATCTTCGTCATTGTGTTTTTAAATGGCTAATGGCGGGGAAGTTCGGGGTGCCATAACTCTAATACGAGACCAGGGGGGGTCCTTTGCGTTGACACACAGGCGAGGGCTTTCAGCCCAATGGCTACTGTTATTCCTAACATTTGACGGGGCGTCCTACGGCTGGTTTGACGGGGCGTCCTGTCTCAAGTTTTAAATTGGGTAGCGGTCATGCCGGGACTGAGGTTTATGAAAAAGCCCGGGGCGCTACGTTTTTAGCTTTCGGCTGGGGACATGAAAAGTCCATGGGGCTTCGACAGTTTTTTTTTTTTTTTTTGAAATAACGAGGTACACGTCTGGGGAGGAAATTGGAACAAGTCTAACCGTCCAAACTAACTGTCGCTACCCACTATGCAAACGTTTTATCATGCCTCTATTTTATATGACAAGAAGAACGCAATTCAAATAGTATTTGACGGGAAAAATAGCCTATGACGGGCATTTTTCCCGTCAAAATCCAACCAATGCCCATCATTTTCAAACAAAGGACAACCCAATAGCAATTGGAAGTGTAGAAGGGACAAATTTCAAGGTTAAAATCCTACCTGGCACCGTGAGGATAGCTGAACGAGGTGGCCACGAACGCGGATGAGCGAGATGAGCTGGAGCGACTTGCGCGGTGTTCCACGTCGTTTTCCAATCAAAAAATATCGATATGTTGGCTCGTACCCCCCACCGCTTATTTAAATAAGCTGGGCACGTGTGGCATTTAATTTTGGTGGGTGGCGCAATTAACCGTGGTTTAAATATCGGTACGTCGGCGTCAAATCACGTTTTCTCGATTCTCGCGAGACCGCCTCTTGCGGGACGAACTTGCGAATTCCTTCCGCCGTTGCGAGAAGACACGGCGAAAATTTCCGCCGTTTCGGGAAAGAATGGCGAATGGCTCCCGCAAAAGGCTTCCGTGGCGCGAAAGGGAAATCCAAGCGTTCCGCAAAGCTCAATTCTTTTGGGAGGTTAATGCGGAAGCGTCCATTGTTTCAGGAGAGAGTGGTGAAGCTCCCCGCCTATCATTTCGGGAGACAAGGATGAATGGTTCCGGCAACTGCGGAGAGTTTTGATGAATAGCTCCGCCGTTTTGGAAAGAGTTATCCAATGGCTTCCGCAACTTTTAACAAGAATCTCTTTGGGAAATTTAGACGAACAATTCCCGCCGTTTCGGAAAGAAAACCCCAATCTCTCCGCAAAAGGTTGAAAAAAATTTCTAAGTCTTTTCGAGAAACTTATGCGTTTGCCTTCCGCAACTGCGGGAAGATAGCCCGAAAGACTCCGAAATGTCGAGAGACTTTGCCAAATAGTTTCCGCAATAGACCTCCATTGCTCGGCGTTTCGGAAAGCTTTGGTGAAGGCTTCCACAACTGTGGGAGAAAAAATCAAGGGTTTCCACAAATTTTCAAAGAAAGTTCCTAAGTTCTCTTTGGAGTTTCAGGAGGATTTTACGAATAGCGCCCGTCGTTTCGGGAGAGATAACTCAAACACTTCCGCAATGTTCCCAAAATAATTTCTTAAGACCTTTCGAGCAGTTTGTGCGATTGGCTTCCGCAACTGCGGGAAGATAGCTTGAAAGCCTCCGCAGTTTCGGGAGCAAAGGCTGAAAGCTTCCGCGGAGTTTCCTTGGCGCGTTCCGCAAAGTTTCAAAAAATGTAAGTCCCTTTTTCAGAAGGTTTAGATGAATGGTTTCCGCCGTTCGGGAGGAAAACCTGAATCCGTCCGCGTTTGCGGAAGACTTTAATGAAGAACTCTGCCCTTTCAGACAGTATTGTCCAATGGCATAGCTTTCCAACGAAATTTTCTAAGTCCTTTCTTTTCGGAAGGCTTAAACAAAGGCTTCCGCCTTTCGGCTGAAAACTCAAAAAGAAAAACAACTGCGGGGAGATAGTCTGAAAGGCTCCCCAATCTTGGGAAAAGTTTCTAAGTTCCGTTGATCCTTTGTAAGAGGTTTGGAAAGTTTTATGGCAAGATTTTCTGTTGACAAGCAAAGTTAAAAGCTGGGAATGGCTTCGTAAGGCAGCCTTCATAAAAATTTCAAAGGAGGGGCCCCAATATGTACAAAAGATTGGGGAGGAGTGTTGCTGCAACAACAGAACAATTTAATGGTTGTGTCTTTTGTCTTTTAATGACGTCATGAAAATCAATTAATGATTATGTACTTTATTTGTATGCTAGAATGATTGAAAATTATGATGCATTGGAAAATAGAATTCTTTTGACAAGTGTTGACAATTTAACTTTTATTAATGATGATGAAAGGGGTCCCACGAGGTGCCCCGAGGATTACTTAGATACTCCAATAAAGCATTTCACTCATCCTTCATGTGCAAATTTGCAGGTAAGAAATAGCAATAAAATTCAGAATGTTTAATAGCCGTGATATAAATAAAAAATGCTTATGAATTTCGATGCTATAGGTATGGTCTCCTTCCAATTCTGTAAGATGAACCTGTCTATCTCAAGACTACAGATAACGTCTATTCAAGGCATGTTTGTTATGAATTTTTTGTTAGGAACCCATATCTTTACTTTGTTAGTATGTTGTTGTTGGACGCATATGCTTTGTAAGTCGTCCCGTAGTATTTGTGATCAATAGTTTGTGTTATTGTTGTTGGCGCATATGCTTTGTAAGTCGCCTGTAGTATTGTTGATCCATAGTTTGTAACGGCCCATGGTTTCGACCCATAGTATTGGCGCCTAGAATTAGTATATAAGTGTGTGTTGACACCTATGAAGGCACCGTGAAGTTATTTGTATTGAGCTTGCTCAAAGGAGGTTGCCCCCTCGAAGTGGCCCGTGATCAATACAAAAGTGATTCTGAGTTCTGTCATTTCTGCTATTTCACGCATTCTTGTTAATTAATTGTTGCAGGTGCCTCACATGTTTCCATTAAGTGTTGATGAAATTACGTAAGGTCATTCCATAAATACCTTGCGGTTGTTAAACTAATCCTTTTATAAAATTGACGGTGACAGGTTAATCGCAAGGGCGCATGGTCTTAAGTCATACTATGGAGAGTTTGATAAGTTGGTTTAAATCTCTATTTCCTGGGTAGTTAAAATGGTGGTGCATTAAACATTAATACCCTACCATGCAATGTATGCGATGGATCCTAGGGTGGCATGATACCTTAATGGTGTGTTTCAATAACTTGTAATGTGAACAAAGCTTTAGGAGCTTTATGATGATCCAAAGATGAACTTTATAGTTGACTTAATGTGATGGGTAGAGTCAAACCATGCCCTATGATTGCTCGCGACCTTAGTGGATATTCATATGCTATGAATGTGTTTCACAATTGATTAAATGGAGGTCGTTATACCTTGATAATATTTACATGTTAATGCTTCTAACGTTGATTCGTATGGATTGGCAGGTGGAATGATGGCCCTTCCAAATCCTGCATACGAATCGAAGGTGTATTAAATGATTAGGTTTGTAATGATTGTGTCTGGCCACCGTGTTAGGGATAGTGTTATGTGCACGTCTATGTGGAATTTTTGGCATGTGATAAGGTTTGGCAATTGTTGAGTTGTGATGGACTCCTGCTCTAGTGTCAACAGAAATGGAAACTCCATGGCTTGGGAGGTAGATGAGCAATTGAATGCCACTCCTGCCACCTTCTAGTGTGGTTTGATGAGGATGGATCTCCGCTGTTGATCGTTGTGTATTGGGATGAGTTGAACTCTAGCGTAACTTATGGATTTTGTAACGTTTCTTGGTCATTGTTCGATGGTAGGGTTTGGGAGGTGAGGCCAACTGGCTGAGAGGCACTTAGGGTTTGCTGTTTTTCTAGCCTTACACGGGCTCGATCCTGAGACCAATATCAGTCGTCAAACTATATGTGAGAGCCATCAACGGAGGCCGAGTTAGGAGTTAAATGGTGTGGCCATCCACAGGTTGGATGAGTGCGCCGGTTGGGCGTTGTAGCAGCTCGCAAGTTTGGGTTTCTCGGTAAGGTTGTAAGTCTTCGGGAGTTATCACACAGGGTGGTCTTCGAGCTGGGAGCATCTCCCTCGCAGTGGATGGATGCTGGTTACGTCGAAATCACTGTCACAACTCAGGTAATGTAATGTTGCAAAGGTTTTCATACTATTCTTTGTTGCATGCGTTTCTAGCTCATGATCCGATGCTTAATTTAATGTATGGTTGTTGGAATGTAACCCTCGGTGAATGAAAGGGTGTTGAAACAGTTGAAGGGGAATAGAGATAAGCGAACCCACCGGTAAGCTTCAGTGGTATCCCTCCTTAGTGGTTCTCCTGGACTCGGACTTGATGAGCAAGTGCTGGTAGCATGCCTTCGCAGCAATGGCTTTTGTCTCATCTGCAGCATTTGGGAAACCCACAGTTTTAAGTTTTGTTGATAGAGTAGGTGATGTGAATGTTTAAAATATGTGGCCGGCCATTCCTGGGCTCAGCGAGTTTAGTAGGGTTGAACCCTCGTGTTTGCAAGTAGTCTTACATCTTTATGTTTCATGTCTTATCATTTTGGTACTTCTGGGTTGATAAGAAAAAGATACATCGACTGTAATTTTTGCTTCGGCATTGCTTTGTGTATAAATGGCATGGGGTTTCAATAGGAACCTTTGGAAAAAGAAATTAGCGACAGTAGGGTGCAACCACTGTTAATTTAAATGGAAAGGATTACTATTTAGGGTTTAATGTTTTGATTGGTGAATTGAACTTCTCGTTTTTGTATCTAAATCTAAGAAGCATGTTTAAGTTTCTTTAGGTTTCACGTCTGCGTATGGTGTTTTCGATATACTCATTCTTGAACTCTGATTCAAGAAAGGAAAGGCATGTTTGTTTAATTAAGAAGTTGCTATAAGCCGAGAATATAAAGGAAATGGCTTTGTTTTGAAAGCATAAGTGATAATGTTAAACCCTAGCTGTCGATGTGAATGAAATCTACATGTCTATATTGATGTTTTAAAAGAACAAAACTAACAACTCTTGATTCCATAGTTAAATTGTCTATGGTAATGAAACCTTCGATTGGAAACTATTGAAATGTTTATAAATAATAATGTGATGAGACAGGTCAGCCCTAGCTGGGTGTAGAGATACTATAACTCAATCTGTCAATTTAATAAAGCTATGTTTGTCCTAGCTGTTAATAACTTGGTATTCTGCGATGTAAGTTCTACCACATGCAATTGATAATACAAGAAAAAAAGAACAAAGAAAATAACAGTGCAATTGTCAGATAATTTGATAGCTTATGAATATACAGTTTTTCTATTCTAACTATATATTCCTGTATTCATCCATTTTGGACCTCTAATGAAAAAAATAACACAGTAGCTTTCTTTCTTTCTGTACAATATAATACAGTGAAGACAATATTTATATAAGATCAATCAGATTCTAAAAACAATAAGAAGATAGAAGAAAACAAAAGGAATATGGTTAAACAGAATGCATGGTATTGTTTTTCTTTGAAGTAATTAGTAAGGATCAGTGCCCTAGTTGTTAACATAATGTCCACCTTCAGAAATCAGAAAAGAACCTACTACTATAATTAGTGTCTGTTAAGTTGCTCAGCATACAGAATTGAACAGTAAAGTCATTGCATGCAAGGATCTAATCTACAACTGTTAAAAGATAAGATTCATGATAACATAGTCTGTGCATTGGTGGTCTTTGGTTTAGATATTTAGATGCATGCTAGGTTTCACATTGAGTTGGGCAGATTTAATGCTACCTCTATGTACTGGAGTACGATGAAGCTCCACGCATGGGGAAAAATGCGGAGGAGTCATTTTATTAGTTCAACAAATCTAAATTAAGTAGGGTCTGACATTTTCTACTATTGATTATTAAATAACAATAGTAAGCCATTTTTTGAGAGCATTCATATGATTTAAAAAAGAAAACACAGCAGAATAGAACCTGAGTGTAAAGGGAGGAACAAATAACTCAAGAAACCTGTTCCACCCAACCTGCTCCCAAACATCCAAGATGTCTACCTTAGGACCCCCGAGCCTATCCACTGATCCACCAGGAGGAAGAAGGTTCTGCAGCTTAGGAATTCAACTTGCAGCAGCAATTGTTTTTATATATACAGCCTTACAGGCTTAGTAACCAATGGTATCAGCACCAGCACCTCTGGTCTGCCCTTCTCATAACATTTGCAGACTTATACTTGTACTCTCCACAGCCTCCCCTATTCGAATCTCTCAGCCATCACCTGATGAGCATGAGGAATGTTTCTGTAGAAAACATTGTAAGAGCTTCTTGCTCAATTCGAATTGCCCTTTATATGCTGCTAGGTCTTTTGAAATTAACTGGTCACTAGTGAGCTTCCTGCTCACCTCTCTCCACCTGGAGAGGGAAATGCCACAAAATTAGGGGGTGTTGTCCCATACCAACAGCTAATAGTAGTGCAAATGCTGCCATCTGTCCCAATCCTTCCAATAGCTTCCATTCCTCCTAGTGGGCCAGTGGATACTCTTGTAACAACTTTCTTGAGCGTTTGTCTCCCAGTTTCATTTATTAAATAATAATAATGAGTCATTACATTCATTTTTGACCTACTTGGTCATAATTACAAACTTGAAATTATAATTTAACACAAAGTATTTTTTTTGCAAAAGGATAATAGTAGAAAATAATTATTCAAAAATTGGGTAGGTGACATACACCCCCTCTTAACCCTCAACATCGTCCTCGATGTTGCTTTATTCACTCATTGAGTGTTCCTGGAACAGAGTTGGGTATGCATCCCGCATACTACTCTCCAACTCCTAGGTAGCCTCTGTTGGGATATAGTGCTTCCATTGCACTTTTACTTGGCCAACCACGTGGTTCCAGAGTAGAGTTTCTTTCCTTGCGAGAATATAGTCCGGTTCCACCGAAAAATCGCCGCCTTGTTCCACCTAAACATTATTCCAATTTACAACATGAGTAGGATCATGCACATGTTTCTTTAGAAATGAAGTGTGAAAAACATTATGGACTTTGAGGTTTGAAGCTAGGGCTAATTTATATGCCATAGGTCCAACCCTGGACAAGATTTCGAAAGGACCACAATACCTGGGTTCCAGTTTGGCACAGCTTCCCAATTTTAAGGAACTCTTTTTCGGCCTTACCTTAAGAAAAACATGTTCACCAAACTGGAATTATCTGAGTTCTTTTAAGGTCTTCTTGACTTTTCTGTCTATCCTGGGAAGCTGTAAGATTCCCTTGTACTTGCTTCATGATTAATTATAATTCCTACAACAATTTGGGCCCTAAGGTGACCCTGCTAACTAGATCACTCCATGACACCAGTGTGTTACACTTTCTTCCGTAAAGGATCTCAAATGGGCTAAGTTTTGCTGAAGCTTGGTAGTCATTATTATACGCAAACTCTGCTAAATGGAAGTAGTATTCCCACTTGCCAGGCTGATCCTTAACATACATTCTGAGCATATCTTCCAATATCTGGTTCACCCTTTCAGTCTGTCCGTTTGTTTGCGGATGGAATGTAGTGCTAAAATTTAAGGTGGTGTTTAACCCCTTGAAAAAATACCTCCAAAAATTACCTGTGAACTTCGAATGTCAATTTGAAACTATTACCTTGGGTATGCCATGTAGTCGGAAAACCTGCTTCATAAAAATTTCTGCAATATCAGGGGTTTTATGGGTAGTTTTGACAGGGATAAAATGGGCTGGCTTGCTAAGTTTTTCTACTACCACCATGATGGAGTCATGCTATTTTTGATTCTTTGGTAACCCTGTGATGAAATCTATATTTAAGAATTCCCATTTCCAGCTGGGTATAGGCAAGGGTTGCAGTAATCCAGCAGGATGCTGATGTTCCACCTTCACTTTTTGACAGTCAAAACAGTTAGCTATATACTCCGCTACTTCATCGTTCATCCTGGGCCAGTAGTACTCCTTCCTTAGCATTGTGATTGCTTTCTAGTAACCTGGGTGGCAAGAATAGTGGCTTTTGTGCATCTCATCCAAAATCAGAATTTTTACTATTGGTACGTTTGGTATGTACAATTTGTTTTTATACAGCAGTAAGCCATTTTCCTTCAAACTAAAATCCATTATAGAATTTTCAGAGTTTTTTTCTGCTGTCCTTTCTAGTAGTTTTCTATATTCCTCATCCTCCTTGATTCCTTTGAAAATTTGTTCCTCAAAATCTGTTGCATATGTGCTGATGGATGAAACAAAGTGTATTCTTGCATTATGACTTAATGCGTCGACCACTTTATTCTCCTTCCCTTTGATGTGCGGAATTTCAAAATCGTACTCACTCATAAAAGTTAGCCATATGGCTTGCCTGGCATTCAAATTCGTTTGATCTAACAAATATTTCAGCCCCATATTATCCATCATTAAGGTAAATTTTCTGCCGATAAGGTGGTGACGCCACATTTTTAGAGCATGAATCACTGCTAACAATTCTAGGTCATAGGTGGAATAGTTCTTCTCATGAATCTTCAGTTTCCTTGATTCATATGCTACAGCATGTCCCTCCTGCGTTAGGACTCCTCCTAGTCCATCATTGCACGCATCTGTGCATACTACAAAATCTTTATTAGGATCTGCAATCCTCAAAATAGGCACTGAAGTCAGTAATTCTTTTAACTTTGCAAAACTGTCCGTGCACTTTTGGTCCCAAACAAACTTCTTTCCCTTTTTCTGTAGCGACGTTATGGGGTTTGCGATCCTGGAAAACCCTTAAATGAATTTTCTGTCATAACCAGTGATGCCCATAAACGATCGCACATCTGTCACATCTTTAAACCGGCCATTCATTAATGGCATTTATCTTGGCGGGGTCAACCGCAATCCCTTCCTCAGATATTATGTGTCCCAAGTACTCAATCTTGTCTTTGTAAAAATCACATTTGCTGAATTTTGCATATAACTGATGCTCCCTCAGAACTTGCAGAATGATATGTAGATGTTCATCATGCCCTTCCTTGTTCTTAGAATATACCAAAATGTCATCGATAAACACCACTGCAAACTTATCTAAGTACTTGTGCAGAATTTTGTTCATTAAGCACATAAATACAGTAGGTGCATTAGTTAGTCCAAACGGTATGACAACGAACTCATAGTGTCCATAACGAGTTCTAAAGGCTGTTTTGAAAATGTCTTCATCCTTCACATGGACCTGCTGATATCCAGATCGTAAATCGATCTTCGAGAACACTGTTGCTCCGCATAGCTGGTCAAAGAGATCGTCAATCCAGGACAGCGGGTACCTATTCTTGATCGTCATTTTATTCAGTTGACGATAATCTATACAAAGTCTTAGGGTACCATCCTTCTTCTTAACAAAAATGACCCGTGCTCTCCAAGGGGACACGCTGGGTCTTATATATTTTTTATCGATCAGCTCCTTCAGCTGAGATTTTAACTCATTCAAATCTAGTATGTTCATTCGGTATGGAGCTTTAGAACTTAGTACAACGCCAAATATTAATGCAATAGTAAAATCCAGGTCCCTTTTGGGAGGTAAATCTGGGATCTCTTCAGGAAAAATATCTTGGAAATCCTGCAAGATAGGTATGTCTTCCATTTTTAGTTTGTCCTCCTTAGTACTTATCTCATCATGCACCACATTCACAACAAACATTTGACACCCTTTTCTAATTTCCTTTTTTACTTGCGTGGCTGAAATATGCCAAACGGATGTTTTTCTGGGGATTCCTTTTACCTCTGTTGTCTTTCCTTCATCATCCAGGAAATTGAAGCTTTTTTCATAACAATTCAGAATGACCTGATGGGCTTCTAACCAATCCATACTGATTAGGATGTCATATGACCCGAATGGTAGAATTTTTAGCTTAACCTGCATTGTTAGTTGATTCATAGATAAAGCACAATTTTCCACAAAGTCAGAAACCTTCCTTTTTGTTCCTGTCGCTAATCTAACTAACCAGAATTTATTGAATTTCTCTATTTCCAAATAAAGTCTTTCTACCACAACTGGTGATATATAACTTAGACTAGCACTGGGGTCAATTAAAATAGAAACAGGGTGGTTTTGCAGCATACCTTCGACCTCCACCATTGAGACTTAGTGTTCTACTTGCCGGTTGTCTAATACTGCACTAATTATGGGTACTTCTCTTGCCACATCTCCTAGAGTACCTTCATATGGTATGGAGTGAATATGATTGGCCGCCCGTCTCCTGAGGGGACAGTCTGAGGAATAATGGGGCCCTTGGCACTCAAAGCATTTTATAGGTTGCTTCTGTTCATTGGTCCTGGCAACATTGGGGACATTTCTGGGTGCTGTAAATTTTTGCTGCTGATTATTTCTATTCTGCTGAAATTTTTGATTCTGAAAATTTTTCTTCTGAAAACTGGAATTGTCGCCATATCTAAAATTCTTCTTTTTATGTTCAAAGTGACTGGGTTTTGAGTTTTTCCAGCTAGGTACCCCTTCTCTTCTCTTATTCTGGTCAAAGCAAAAAGTGGCTTCCTCTAGGGTCTTAGGGTTATCGTACTCTATCCTGTCCTTGATGTGGAAAGGTAGGCAACTTAGGTACCTATGGACCTTCGGTTTTTCTTCCACCATATACGGCACATAACTTAGCAAACTTAAAAACTTGTTGTTCAGTTCTTTCATATTCATCGTTCCCAGTTTCAGATCATAAAATTTCTTGGATTTTTCTTCATAATACTGCTCAGATAAGAATTTCTTCTTGAAGTGTCTTTTAAAAGTACTCCAACTCACATCTTGGTCTTTTCTACCTTTTACCCTTTTAAGATCTTGCCACCAAATATCTGCCTTCCTGGTCAGATTATAAATTGCCATCCTTGCCTTCAAGGATTCCGAGTAGTCGTAGATCTGAAAATACTTTTTCATGCCAGACAGCCATGCTTCTGCTGTCTCTCCTTTTTCCATCTCGCCATTGAAAGTTGGTGGTTTGATTTTCTTTAATTCGCGAGATATCTGTTCGTACTGTCTATTCCTTTTTATTTTTGGCTTATAGTCTCCTTCACTGCTGTCACTAGAGTAATTATGCTTCTTCTTACGTGGATGTTTGGCAGCTCTTGATGATGTTGAGTTGATGTTGTCTTCAGTTGTTTCCGTTTGTTTGTTCTTTCCTTCCTGGGATAGCTCTTTAGTTTCAGAAGTATGTTCCAAGTTCTGTTCATATTTTGGATATTGGTCAAACAGTGCTTGCTTCAATTCTTCCTATGTCTGTAGGATTCTTTCATTGTCGTATTTTACTGATTGGATCTATGCTTTTAATTCATGAAAAGCACACAATAATTCTGACAAATCATTACCCCGATTGCCCTGGAACTGTTGTTCCATACTGGGGCTGTTTGGCGGAAATATGCCCCTTATGTGTTCAGTTGATCCTTCCATATCTGTAAATCAAAGAAATTTTTTTTGTATAGGACAAATAATTTAAACTTAAGTTAGTGAAAATTCTCATAGTCATAAAATTTATGTTTGTGTGTTTCTTGGACCATCTTTAGGCCTAGAGTTCGAACATGAGCTCTGATACCACATGTAACATCCCGATATTTTCATAAAATTAAAAAAAAATTAAATCGGCATAAAAAAAGCTAATATTGTAAAATGCGGAAATAATAATAATCAATATTCATCAATTAATAAAAGTGTCGCTTGGTAGGAACAATTTAATGGTTATGTACTTTATTCGTATGCTGGAATGATTGAAAATTATGATGCATTGGAAAAAAGAATTATTTTGCCAAGTGTTGACAGTTTAACTTTTCTGGATGATGATGAAAGGGCTCCCACGAGGTTCCTTGAGGCTTACTTAGCTACTCCGCTAAAGCATTTCACTCATCCTTCGTGCGCAGATTCGCAGGTAAGAAATAGTGATAAAATTCAAAATGTCTAATAACCGTGATATAAATCGAAATTGCTTACGAATTTCGATGCTATGGGTATGGTCTCGTTCCAATTCTGTAAGATGAACCTCTCTATCTCAAGATTGCAGATAACGTCTATTTCAGGGTGTGTTTGTTATGAATGTTTCCATTAAGTGTTGATGAAATTACGTAAGGTCATTCCATAAATGCCTTGCGGTTGTTAAAGTAATCCTTTTATAAAATTGACGGTGATAGGTTAATGGCAAGGGCGCATGGTCTTAAGTCATACTGTGGAGAGTTTGATAAGTTGGTTTAAATCTCTATTGCCTGGGTAGTTAAAATGGTGGTGCATTAAACATCGATACCCTACCATGCAATGTATGCGATGGATCCTAGGGTGGCACCATACCTTAAGGGTGTGTTTCAATAACTTGTAATGTGAACAAAGCTTTAGGATCTTTATGATGATCCAAAGATGAACTTTATAGTTGACTTAATGTGATGGATGGAGTCAAACCATGCCCTATGATTGCTCGTGACCTTAGTGGATATTCATATGCAATGAATGTGTTTCGCAATTTATTAAATGGATCATATGAGACCTTTGTCATATGCTATAGGAGGTCATTATACCTTGATAATATTTACATGTTAATGCTTCTAACATTGATTCGTATGGATTGGCAGGTGGAATAATGGCCCTTCCAAAGGCTGCGTACGAATCGAGGGTGTATTAAATGATTAGGTTTGTAATGATTGTGCCTAGCCACCATGTTAGGGATAGTGTTACATGCACGTCTATGTGGATTTTTTGACATGTGATAAGGTTTGGCAAGTGCTGAGTTGTGACGGCCTCCTACCCTGGTGTCAAAAGAAATGGAAACTTCGTGGCTTGGGAGGTAGATGAGCAATTTAATGCTACTCCTGCCACCTTCCAGCGTGGCTTGATGAGGATGGATCTCCGTCGTTGATCGTTTTGTATTGGGATGAGTTGAACCCTTGCGTAACTTATGGATTTTGTAATGTTTCTTGCTCATTGTTTGGTGGTAGGGTTTGGGAGGTGAGGCCAATCGATCGAGAGGCACTTAGGGTTTGTTGTTTTTCTATCCTTCCCCAGGCTCGATCCTAACACCGGTATCAGTTCTCAAACTGTATGTGAGATCCATCAATGGAGGCCGATTTAGGAGTTAAATGGTGTGGCCATCCACAGGCTGGATGAGTGCATCGGTTGGGCGTTGTAGTAGCTTGCAAGTCTGGGTTTCTCTGTCGGGTTGTAAGTCTTTCGGATTTATCACACAGGGTGGTCTTCGAGCTGGGAGCATCTCCCTCGCAGTGGATGGATGCTAGCTACATTGAAATCTCTATCACAACTCAGGTAATGTAATGTTGCAAAGGTTTTCATACTATTCTTTGTTGCATGTGTTTGTACCTCATGATACGATGCTTAATCTAATGTATGGTTGTTGGCAGGTAACCCTCGGCGAATGACAGGGTGCCGAAATAGTTGAAGGGGAAAAGAGCTAAGCGAACCCACCGGTAAGCTTCGGTGGTATCCCTCCTTAGTGGTTCTCCTGGACACGGACTTGATGAGCAAGTGTTGGTAGCATGCCTTTGCGACAGTGGCTTTTGTCTCATCTGCAGCATTTGGGAAACCCTCAGTTTTAAGTTTTGTTGATAGAGTAGGTGATGTGAATGTTTAAAAATGTGGTCGGCCATTCCTGGGCTCGACAAGTTTACCAGGGTTGAACCATCGTGTTTGCAAGTAGTCTTACATATTTACATTTCATGTCTTATCGTTTTGGTACTTCTGGGTTGATAAGAAAAAGATACATCGACTGTAATTTTTGCTTCGGCATTGTTGTGTGTATAAATGGAATGGGGTTTCAAGAGGAACCTTTGGCAAAAGAAAGTAGCGACCATAGGGTGCAACCACTGTTAATTTAAATGGAAACGATTACTATTTAGGGTTTAATGTTTCATTTGCTGAATTGAATGTCTCATTTTTGTATCTAAATCTAAGAAGCCTGTTTAAGATACTTTAGGTTTCATGTCTGCGTATGGTGTTTTCGATCTACTCATTCTTGAACTCTTATTCAAGGAATGAAAGGCATGTTTGTTTAATTAAAAAGTGGCTATAAGCGGAGAATAGAAAGGAAATGGCTTTGTTTTGAAAGCATAAGTGATAATGTTAAACCCTAGCTGTCAATGTGAATGAAATCTACATGTCTATATTGATGTTTTAAAAGAACAAGAATAACAACTCTTGATTCTGCAGTTAAATTGTCTATGGTAATGAAACCTTCAATTGGAAACTGTTTAAATGTTTATAAATAATAATGTGATGAGACAGGTCAACCCTAGATGGTTGTAGAGATACTATAACTCAATCTGTCAATTTAATAAAGCTATGTTTGTCCTAGCTGTTAATAACTTGGTATTCTGCGATGTAATTTCTACCACATGCAATTGATAATTCGGGAAAAAAAGAACAAAGAAAATAACAGTGCAATTGTCAGATAATTTGATAGCTTATGAATATACAGTTTTTCTATTCTAACTATATATTCCTGTATTCATCCATTTTGGACCTCTAATGAAAAAAATAACACAGTAGCTTTCTTTCTTTCTGTACAATATAATACAGTGAAGACAATATTTATATAAGATCAATCAGATTCTAAAAACAATAAGAAGATTTCAAAAAAAAAAAAAGGAATATGGTTAAACAGAATGCATGGTATTGTTTTTCGTTGAAGTAATTAGTAAGGATCAGTGCCCTAGTTGTTAACATAATGTCCACCTTCAGAAATCAGAAAAGAACCTACTGCTATAATTAGTTTCTGTTAAGTTGCTCAGCATACAGAATTGAACAGTAAAGTCATTGCATGAAAGGATCTAATCTACAGCTGTTAAAATATAAGATGCATGGTAACATAGTCTATGCATGGGTGGTCTTTGGTTTATATATTTAGATGCATGTAGGTTTCACTTTGAGCTGGGCAGATTTAATGCTACCTATCTGTACTGGAGTATGATGCAGCTCCATGCATGGGGAAAAATGCAGAGGAGTCATTTTATCAGTTCAACAAATCTAATTTAATTAGGGTCTGACATTTTCTACTATTGATTATTAAATAACAATACTAAGCCATTTCCTGAGAGCATTCATATGATTTGAAAAATAAAACACAGCAGAATAGAACCTGAGTGTAAAGGGAGGAACAAATCACTCAAGAAACCTATTCCACCCAACCTGCTCCCAAACAGCTAAGATGTCTGCCTTAGGACCCCCGAGCCTATCCACTGATCCACCAGGAGGAAGAAGGTTCTGCAGCTTAGGACTTCAACTTGCAGTAGCAAGAAAATTTATATATACAGCCTTACAGGCTTAGTAACCAATGGGATCAGCACCAGCACCTCTGGTCTGTCCTTCTCATAACATTTCCAGACTTATACTTGCACTCTCCACGGCCTCCCCTATTCGAATCTCTCAGCCATCACCTGATGAGCATGAGGAATGTTTCTGCAGAAAACATTGTAAGAGTTGCTTACTCAATTTGAATTGCCCTTTATAGGCTGCCTAGGTCTTTTGAAATTAACTGGTCATTAGTGAGTTGCCTACTAACCTCTCTCCACCTGGAGAGGAAAATGCCACAAAATTAGGGGGAGTTTTCCCATACAAATAGCTAATGGTAGAGTGCAAATGCTGCCATCTATCCCAATCCTTCCAGCAGCTTCCATTCCTCCTAGTAGGCCAGTGGATACTCTTGTAACAGCTTTCTTGAGTGTTTGTCTCCCATTTTCATTTATTAAATAATAATAATGAGTCATTACATTCATTTTTGACCTACTTGGTCATAATTACAAACTTGAAATTATAATTTCACACAAAGTATTTTTTTGCAAAAGTATAATAGTAGAAAATAATTATTCAAAAATTTGGTAGGTAACACTAACTGCATGGGGGAATCCTTATACAAAGTGTGAACGCTAAAGATAAAAAACATCCAAACTGTAATAAATGCTTATTGTAATTTGTAATATTAGACTTGTAATATGCATTAAAACACACCAAGCAAGCATCCAAAACATAGATTTACAAATTGTGGCAGCCTAGCTGAGCAGTAATAAAAAATTGTTATTTTGAAAGAAAGTCCGACGACACAGTCCTTTTCGTCAGAGGTCGTTGGATTTTCTCGACGGATTCTGGGTTCAAATCTACTAGTGCTAGCATGTATAACATAAAAGAAATAGATATGGGTAAATGCATAATTGAACTAAGTCTAATGGGTATATGGAGCAATAAGCCCCCTGGTGCTTTAGTAGAGTTTGAGATTGTTCTTCTACTCTTCTGAAAACAGATGTGGTCTATTTTTTTGTTGGGTATTGACTAGTGGTAATGATGGATGACACTTTTTGGAATAGACCCATAAAAGGGAATTTCTTTTAGTTTTATGTGTTGGAATGTAAGGGGTTCACAACCTTTCTCCTTATTTAATTCTCCATCCATGAACTGGGTTACACCCTAGATTCCAACTCCAACGAACTTTTGGAAAATAATTGCTTGCAAAAATTATATCTAAAAGCTTAGAGGCCATGTAGAAAGTAGGGAAGAGTTTAGGATTATCACTCAAGGCACTCTCTATATATTTATGCACGGAAAAAGACAAGATAGGTTCCCAATTAAAAACTGCAATTGATGTAACCACAATAGGAACCCAACTGCATTGAGGTAAGTGTAGTCTCTTGTTTTTCATACAACCTACACATAATACCCATGACATATATATGGAAACATCAATTTTTTAATAAAATGCATGCCATCTTTCCTAGATATGAACCTATTTACCTCTACCACCAACTAACTAAATTCTTCTTCATGTCATTATCTTTGTGAAATTTTTCTACCCAACCATTTGTCAAAAAAAAATTCTGGTTGGTGAATCTTATAACACTTTTCAGGCCCTAAGGGTTGAAAATATGTAATGTACTATCCATTTCTATTGATGAATATCTTATTGTCAGTATTAGTATGTTTAATTATTCAATAAATGACATATTAAAACACGTTAACATAAGAGCCTAAACAAGCCCACCTCCCAGCTTGCACCTAATCAACCAAAAATAAACTCGCATGTTTAAACGAACTGAGTTTTCCCCATTATATCAGCTGCGTTGATTACAATAACCACTGAAACGGGTCACTACTAACAAACTACTTTTTTAGGAAGAACAAGATTATATTTGTAATTTAAGAACACGACCACCCCACAATTGCCAGATCACATGAATGAATCCATTAATGTGTATCATGTGAGACCATAAAATTCCAGTGAATATTACTAGTGTCGATCAAACCGTCTTTTATTGTCTTCACATTATGCCATATAACTTTTCTTAACAGGCAGCAATGCTATCTGTATATTCTTATAACCTTTTATATGCACCGTGTATCATCTGGAGCATGTGTCATGCAAATTGGCAGGGATATCCATCATTGCCAAGTAGATTGTTGGCCATTCTAGAAAGCAATTCCAAAGGCAAATTGATTCTTGAAGATTGGGAAGGCACAATCGACAACATAGTTTAGAAACTTCAAATTGGGAGTTTGGGACAGAAGGTATTAACATTTTCCATATGGACAAAATAACTATTCTAGATCCCTCTTAAATTTATTTTCCATCTATGCCTGATGTCTAGTTGTAGCTCTAAAAGGACCCCTACAAAGATCCAATCAATCAATATGATGTTTTAATGTAAGGATATTGCCAAGTAAATTGACATTAGTCGTTAAACAATGACTTTTGTTGGAAAGATCTTTGGCATGACCAGTTGATGCCAAATTGACCTTTGTCACTAGGCATTGTACAAGATGTTGAAAGACTCTGTTCATCACGTGTTTTCTATTTTTCAGAAGTTCCTATTTTAGGGACAATTTCATTTTTAGCAGATTTGGATATCAAGACAATATGTTTTAGTAATACCTTAGTTTAGTTAATTTTGAGTTAGGATTAGTGCATTTTAATTGCATGACTTGGGCAGTTTTTCCTAGGAGAGGGAATCTCAAATCTAGAGTGTGCATCTAGGTGTGTGTCTAGTGTCAGTGAAGTGCTGACCTGTCAAGAAGATGATCTCTTTAGGAGCTTGATTTTTTGTCTAACTGCAGAACCAAACAACTAAGCCAAAACAAAAATAAGAATAAAAGTAGTTCGTAGACCCAGGATCGAATCATGTAGAGGTGTAACCAAATAAACATCTAAACAAAAGCTACAGCAGGATCGTTCCTACCAAACCTTTGCGCAAATGCTAAAACATTTAAACCAATGCGATTTACCAGCTAGGGCTTACCCAACTCTTGTCATGGAACAAATACATCCTATTTCAAAATGTAATAACACAGAGATTGAATCTCACCAAAGGAGAAACACTAAATAAATAAAATGACCAGTGTTACAGACCAAAACTCCATAGTCAAAACACATATTGTGTGTTTTCGATGACTTCTCAAATAGAAAATACTTGTGCCCAGAACCAAAAAAGTTAAGTTACACAATTGCTTCATCAAAGTCAAAACTCATAATATAGAATCATTTTCCAAACATTTTAGCTACAGGTTCGAATCTTTTAGCCAAACAAATATATACTTGGGCCGAGAATCCAAAACAAATAGCTACAGGATCACTTCATCAAGCTAACACATAATCGTTTAAACTAAAGACTCTTTCCAATAACGTATAGTGGCAAGGTCGATTCTCACCCAATCGCTTAGCAAAGTATAAAAACTCATGTTTAAATAAAAACAGAGCTAGTATTTACACACAGCGAAACCCCAATTCATTTTCTAAACCATCAATTTACACGCAGAGTCATTTTTGTCACCTACAGGTGGCGAATTACAAGTAGAGCATTCATATTATCTACGAATAGATACACAAAACCCAAATGAAAGATATGCATTTCAACATGTTCCAGATCGCAACCATTTAAACAATTTATACAATACCCAATCCATCACTTAGAGCAACATAGTAAGCGAATACCAAAACAGAGGTAAGTCAAAACCTTAGATTAGTTACAAACAGGGTTACAACCATTCATGGCCATGACCAAGTCATAAGTGCCCAGAAAGGGCATACTTCATTACATTAAACACGCCATAAACAACTACCAAACTACTCATACAAATTACATTCCCATTATGGGTCAAACCCATTACAATTTCTCACTTCCCACGACTAGCCCCAATTCGAAACGGAGTTATAGAAACCCCGAAGGGCACCAAACAAAAAACTACAAACACACTCCTCATCATGAATAGGGTAGTCATCAAAGCTTTAGGAAAGAGGAAGGATCATCGAGATGAAAGCAAATTTAAAAAACCCTACCTCCGACTAGGTTGCTCTGCTAATGGGTTGAATGAAATTCAAGTGTAGCAGGGTTCAAGATGAAATGTATGCACATACTGAAGACATTGTAGAGAATAATCCTTCTCCTGCTCTTGATTTTGCAATCGAAACCCCTGCTCTTAATCCTACATGTGCTTGTGCAAAGGAAACACTTGCATCGTCGCTTAACGTCAGTTAAGTCCAAATCGAAGTCGAGATTCCCACCAAAAATGGAGCCACATTACAAACCAAACCACAGGTCTGAAACATATGTGGAGGAGGTGGGATTTTCCCTCGACAAAATGGAGAAGCCACCTATCGATCACTTAATTAGATTGTCAGTTCATCAGTACCCTTCGAACTACATTTCCCGTCACACAAACTAGACCGCAAGTCTGAACAAATGCAAAGGAGGTGTAGTTTTCCCTCCAAAAAATGCTGAAACATGCTATCGAGCATAGTGATGGGATTATCGATTAGTGACAGGAATATTAGTGGTTTTGTGTTTAATGGTTTATGCATTTAATGGCTGGAGAGTTGAGGTATTAGGTGAGGTTTGGGGTTAATAGGTTAGTATAGGTTAATAGGTTAGTGCAGGACATTGATTATCTATTGATATAATTTAGTATAAGTTAGTCCTTGAAATACCACATCCTTGCTTTTGGTCTAGGGTGATGTCCTAGTAGGAACCACGAATTCCTATCCAAGACATCCCTTGAGAAAAATTAGTTGGTTGTTGTACTTCGAGAAAAAAGCACACTTAGTTTCATCCCATGTCCTTCCATACTTAATACATATTATCACAATACCATGATCTTCATTTATGTTACTATGGAGGAAGGTATCCCGCCACTTGCACCAAAAATCACACATTGGAAAGATGAGACCACTTGCATGATCTCTTGTATATTTTCGATATAGCCTAACTTCCCCTCTATCACGTTTTGGTCACAGTGGTGAGAACGGCTAGATTGGTAGAGCTAAAATTCCACTCCACAATCGAGTGTGACATGATTCCATCATCGACATATTCAGTTTTAAAAAGGCATCCAGCAAGATAATACATATTCATATTACCACATTACGTTACGCTCAACATTATCTTCATCATCTATTTGAGTTCGCTATTTAAGTTGTTGTGCAAATGGACCAGCTTCCATCTTGGATGTGGGCGTTGAGCTTGCCACTTGCTCCTATTTTTTATTGCAAGCTCCCATTTTTCTTTAATAGGTGTGTTTCTAATGTCTCCTCCATATTTAACATCCTATCCACGTGTTCAACTTATTTTATAGAGAATTTATAGATAAAGTAGCCCCTAGTATCTCATTGGGGAATTTTGTTCAAATGTTGTAATAATACTTTACTGCACATTCTTTTCTTCCCTGGAAGCATTTCTCTTTCATGGAAGTGGATAGTTTTTGGTGTTCTCTCTTATAATTAAGAAACAGATTTTTTGTTTCGTTATCACTCATTGACATTTCTTACATGGATTTTCTACAAAGTTGTTGTCTTCACTCTATGATCAAAAGTGATATACTAATATTCAATGGAAACTGAAACTATTCAACGGAAAGTAATAATGTAGATTTGAAAATTCACAAAGCACGATTAAGAAATCATGAGAAACGATGGATATCAATCTAAAGGAATTGTTAAAGTCTATCTCATTCAACTCGGTTTTGCAAACCATAAGAAAAACACCAACATTAAGTTCGTTGATATTTTTAAGAGGCAAATTGGATATTTTCACTAGTATTTTCGATCCCTTGAGTTATGTTTCATTGTGATTGTTTCATTTATTGGAATAAATATATCTATTAATTGTTCTTTGGTTGCTTAAAATGTAAGAGGGGAAATCGGTATTATTTTTTCCTAAAATTGGATAAAGTCATTTGGATTGATGAAATTGTAAATATAAATTAGTAATATTGAAAAATAGATTTGGAGTATGAGTAGTTTTGGTTGTTGAATCAATTTAGATGTTAAAATCAATGATCATAACAATCGAAATTTGCAATTCCAGGTAGAATTTCATTTTGAAGGTCAAAATTTAAAATATTTAGCCTTCTTCACTTTGTTAGATGTCACGGAATTGAGACTTTGTGTGCATGGCAATTTAAAACTTCCCAATATAATATGGGGAGGTTGTAACCCTTTTATGTTCCTTATGTTTAGGATGGGTTAATATTCTCTTTCTGACTCTACAATCATGAAAGTATTAGAGTAGTAGTAATGCTGCCCACTAATTTCAATAACACACTTTATTTCCCTTTAAAAAAATATTAACCCGATGTGCGCTTTGGCATTTCCATTTTATTTACTTCCACCCATGATTTTGAATCGGCATGGAATATACCAGTAATCAATTTAAAATCATCAATTATAAAAGTAATAATCTAATTTAATATAAAAAATCGGCCCAACGCTGTAGAAACGAAGGTATCTATGGCGGGATGCATATATTGGACAATCATAAAATGAATGATATTCGAAGGGATCTTGGGAAATTAATTCAGAAGAGTCCACATTAGACTGATGAGAAAAATCATGGGTATTGTTTTTTTTTTAGATTTAGGTTCATACCCATAATTATATTCCATGTCATCCTCATACTGGAATGGTGATTCCCAATCATCATGAGCCTCTCTTAATTATCTAGTCTATCTTAAATTTTAGACTACTTGGTTTAACTAATTTAAGGCTTGAGAAAATGAGAGGAAAACATATGAGCTCATTGTGCTTCTTTGATTTTAAAATACCTAGTGGAGTCCCTATATGGGTTCGCCAGTGGAGTTGCTTCCCAGAGTCTCGAGGTGAAGAGATAATTCACTTCACCAAAATGATTTGTATTTGAGATAGGATTGAAATCCTTTCTTACCGATGATGATGATGACGATGATGAAGATGATGATGATGAAGATGACGATGATGAAGATGACGATGATGATGATGATGATCGATGATGACGATGATGACGATGACGATGAAGATGATGATGATGATGATGATGATGAAGATGACGATGATGAAGATCACGATGATGAAGATGACAATCGATGATGACGACGATCGATGATGACAATTATGATGACGATGATGAAGATGACGATGGTGATGGCGACGATCGATGATGACGATGATGATGATTATGATGATGATGATGGCAATGAAGATGATGATGATGATGATGACGATGACGAAGAAGACAATGATGAAGATGACAATGATGATGATGATGACGACGATGACGATGATTTCAATTAAGATGAAGATGATGATGATAATTTGATAGCAATTGAGATTTAAATGAAGATAGTGCAAAAAGATACAAGAGAAATAACACATGATAAACCCTATAGTAGAAAAAAGATACATTATTTAGTATGGTTTTTGATGCTGCAATGATTATCGTCAGTCATGTTTGATTCTAGGAAACCCTCCCACACCGTCAATGCATGCGTCTAGACTAACCTTGCCAAATTTCAGTCCAAGCCAACACATATTTAAAAAATTTCAACATTGGCCCCATGTATCACATTATTGAATCTATAGGCATGGTTTTTTATGCAGCAATGGAAAGTATCAACCAATTTTGAGTCCGAAAACCCTCCCACACCGTCAATGCATGCATCTAGACTAACCATGCCAAATTTCAGTCCAAGCCAACACATATTTAAAAAATTTCAACGTTGGCCCCATGTATCACATTATTTAATCTATAGGTATGGTTTTTGATGTTGCAATGGCAAGTGTCAGCCATGTTTGAGTCCAAAAACCCTCCAACACTGTCAATGCATGCATCTAGACTAACCATGCCAAATTTTAGTCCAATACAACACATATTTAAAAAATTTCAATGTTGGCCCCATGTATCACATTATTTAATCTATAGGTATGGTTTTTGATGCTGCAATGATTATTTTCAATCATGTTGGAGTCTAGAAACCCTCCCACACCATCAATGCATGCGTCCAGACTAACCATGCCAAATTTCAGTCTAAGCCAACACATATTTAAAAAATTTCAACGTTGGCCCCATGTATCACATTATTTAATCTATAGGTATGGTTTTTTATGCTGCAATGGCGAGTGTTAGCCAAGTTTGAGTCCGAAAACCCTCCCACACCCTCAATACATGCATCTAGACTAACCATGCCAAATTTCAGTCCAAGCCAACACATATTTAAAAAATTTCAGCGTTGGCCCCATGTATCACATTATTTAATCTATAGGTATGGTTTTTGATGCTGCAATGGTGAGTGTCAGCCAAGTTTGAGTCCGAAAACCCTCCCACACCGTCAATGCATGCGTCTAGACTAACCATGCCAAATTTCAGTCCAAGCCAACACATATTTAAAAAATTTCAACGTTGGCCCCATGTATCACATTATTTAATCTATAGGTATGGTTTTTGATGCTGCAATGATTATTTTCAGTCATGTTTTAGTCTAGAAACCCTCCCACACTGTCAATGCATGATTCTAGACTAACCATGCCAAATTTCAGTCCAATCCAACACATATTTAAAAAATTTCAACGTTGGCCCCATGTATCACATTAATTAATGTATAGGTATGGTTTTTGATGCTGTAATGGTGAGTGTCAGCTAAGTTTGAGTGCGAAAACCCTCCCACACTGTCAATGCATGTGTCTAGACTAACCATGCCAAATTTCAGTCCAAGCCAACACATATTTAAAAAATTTCAACGTTGGCCACGTGTATCACATTATTTAATCTATAGGTATGGTTTTTGATGCTGCAATGATTATTGTCAGTCATGTTTGAGTCTAGAAACCCTCTCACACTGTCAATGCATGAGTCTAGACTAACCATGCCAAATTTCAGTCCAAGCCAACACATATTTAAAAAATTTCAACGTTGGCCCCATTATATATCACATTAATTAATCTAGAGGTATGGTTTTTTATGCTCCAACAGTTAGTGTCAGTCATGTTTGAGTCCGGAAACCCTCCCACACCATCAATGCATGATGAAGATGTCAATGAAGAATGGTGACGATGATGATGATGAAGATGATGACGATGATGATGATGACGATGATGATGATTAAGATGGTGGTGATGATGATGATGATGGTGAGGATGATGATGATCATGATGACAATGATGATGATGATGGTGGTTGTGATGACGATGATGATTATGACAATGATGATGATGCTGATGGTGGCCATGATGAAGACGACAACGACGACGACGACGATGACGACGACGATGATGATGATGATGATGATGATGATGATGATGATGATGATGATGATGGTGATGATGATGATGATGATGTTTGAGTCTTGATAATTATGCATTTCCTTACTAAGCTTCTCTCTGTTTGGAGAATAATTTAATATTCTCTACTAAACAGGGCCAACCATGTGAAGGTGGAAGCTCTTATGGCCCCTCCCCCCCTCACATCACTCTCAATTCCCCATAACCCGACAAAAATATCTATGTAAAAAAACTTTAAATGTGTTTTTTGACATACTCTATAACATGCAATGTTACTAATAATATCATACTGGAAAATGGAAACTCGCTAAGAAACAGTTAATTTATTATTACTACATACCTCATAAACTTCAATTGTCTTGATCATCATCTTCTTCATCTGAGTCATCGTCTGTACTATCATCCGATGATCCAGATTCAACATTGTAAGGATTGGGCATATCATCCTCGTCATTAGTGTCAGTTATGATCATCATGTCATCATTGAAATCATCTTCATGGACATTGTCTGATACATCATATGATTCAATAAGTTCTTCGACATCTTCTTCAGGAGCATGATCATCTAAATCATGTTGATCATGATGATATTCTACAGCGTCTTCTTCTTTGAGAACGTCTTCATTACCTTCATCTATTTTATACTTTACCGGCCTTCCCCTTGGATCGTGTCTCACAGTAAATGACCAACCCGCTCTACCTGGAACCTCAGAGTAAAATACCTGTTCACATTGGGTTGGAAGAACATAGGGCTTCGTTCCTGGCTCAAACAACCTTGTATTTACCATGGTAAATCCATTATCACATTCAATTGTTGTTTTATCGGGATCACGTTGATTCAATTGACACCTGTACTTTTTGACAACGAACAGAAATACCTTGAAGGAGTTAAAGTCACACTGAAGAATGCCTTCCAGATACCCATAGTATCGATTTTCAGAGAGTTCTGGATGTCTGTCACTTCTAGAAGAAACATTGGTCACCTCAAAGACTGCAGATATCCCACAATCAGATGTTTTCTCTATTTCATCCAACTTTTTGATTTGATATCTACATCCATTGCACCACATAGCCTTATGGCGTTTTACCTACAACAAGCCTTACATGAAAAGATTACATAATGATCCAATATTTATGATTAACTAGTGCATGTTTATAATGCCATACAATGAAAAACACAGTGTGACGTACAACGACATTATTTTTTACAAAAAAAAAAATAGCATGGATGATTAATATGCTTACCTTCTTATCTTTTAAACCTCTTGCTAAATTGATTTCCCTTTGTGTTAGATTGGTGTCTCCATTGCAATGTGTAGATTTAAAAAATGAGGCCACACCTTCCCATGATATTCCATGAATAGATTGTTCACATCGTTTGATCCATACCTTCATCTAGTCAAGATTGTTTGCGATGTATAAATGAATTGCATCCCACTCTCGACCAAGTGTTTCATGACAATAAAATTAAAATTCAATAGAAACGTAATATAGTAACTTAACAAATTATATTATAGTATAAATTTATGCAAAGTACTGAACATAAGAATGTGTTATATTACCTTTCACCTTCCTCAATCTACCTTTCCCCTTCAGGTACTCCCCTTAGAAACTCTTATTGGATTCTGGGTCACAAATGCGATGTAAATTGAGCTTTTCTGCTAATTTAGGAAGATATTCACTAATATACAGCATGTTCTGGTATACCATATATCCCTCCTTCATAGAACCCTCAACATATACTCATTGTCTGACCAAACCCTTCATAAATTTCAAGTTCCTCTCAACCATCCACATGGACCTTGAGTGTGTAGGTCCACACAATTCAATCTGCTCAACTTGGTGTATGAGGTAGTGTTCTTGTGCATTGAAAAATGCCGAAGGTAAATGCTTTTGCATTTCATAGATGAGACGAGGAATTTCTCTCCTCCAATACTTTATGTCTTCTTTATGGAATTCTTTAGATGACAACCATCTACAAGTGACATGACAACCAAATCAAGAGATTAAAGAAAAAAAACAATATATTACATAACATCATGAATTACAAAACGAAAATCAAATATAAGTTCTATGTTGAATTAAACAAACACTAAGCGCATGGAAAAAATCACCACTTACCTCATGTATTTCCCGAGACTATATATTATTTGCTTGACATTGTTGTCGAAGTTGTCCGGGATAGAGAGAGGTAGAACATACTGTAACAATAATATACAAATAGTTTCATTTTATCAACAAAGAGTAGACAAATAAAAAATATACCAACCATATTCACTGTAATAGGAAAAAAAAACTAATTAAATCTATACCATAATAATTACCTTCATGAGGACATGCCAATCGTGAGTTTTCACCCCCGCGAAATCACGTTTCTTTGTTATGATATTCTTCATGTTCACACAAAATCTGGTGGGAAATTTAATTTTTTGAATGACTTGCTCATCAACATTACTTTGCTGGTCCATTAACATCCATGGAAGTGAGTTTATATTAATTTGCTCTCCGTTGCTATGAAATTGAATGATGTCTTTCATTACATGGTTTCTATCTTGAATGTCTTTGCAAATTTTGACATTTTTTCCTTTCACTCCTTCCATCCAATATTTGCCATAATGTTTCGGTCACATTCTTTCTGATATGCATTGTATCAAATAGATGAGCAATTTGTAGGTGCTCATAGTAGGGAAACCTACTGAATTGTCTAGGATAACTTTTCATTCCTCGTGGAAGCCCATTAATTCCTTCATGATCACATGAACGACAATCATGAAATTACATAAATTAATGTCAATTAAAGTAAAAAACACACAATATAAAAAAATACAATATAACATATCATATACGATGATTCATTATATGTATGTTGACGATTTCTATTATATTGCAACTTCCATAGGCGAGGTGTCATTCTCTGTGGTTTTAATGCAGTCTCTTGCTTTCCATTGAACAAATGTTTTTTGGTAGTTCGATACCTGTGATTCTTATAGAGGAAGTGCCTATACTCATAAAACACCTCCTTTCCTAAGCTTTTTGAACGATGAGATTTGATCTTAGGACCACAAACTAGACATGCAAATTTCCCCTTTGTCTGAAGAACTACATAAAGAGATGGAATATCTATGTCGATTATAATTATATACAAAATGACTGGACTATTTAGAAAAATATGTGTGCGTAGTATATTAACTAGTAGTTCGTATAATGTTTTGCAAATAAAGTGGAACTTATAATTACATACAATAGAAATGGGTTAACCCTAGGGCATCATGTATTGTCCATACAAGCATTGCATGGAATTGAAATTTCCTTTGTCGTATTGGTCTAGATATGTCATACATAGTGATGCCATTCCATAACTTCAATAGCTCGTCAATAAGAGGTTCGATATATACATTCATATCTTTCACTTGGTACTTACCTGATTGATATATATGAACATATAAAAAATATAAATATGAGACATACCATTTAGATTACATTAATTAAACCATATTGCACAATAGAAAAACATTAAATATATATATGACATTATGCGACAAAAATACAACAAATGAGATACAACTACTTAAAAAAAATTGCAGGGTTCGTACCTGGAACAATCATCGACAACATTATGTGCTCCCTCTTTATTGTCAACCATGGCGGAATGTTGTTGTTGATAACAAAAATAGGACACACCAAGTAAATGGATCTCATCTCTGCAAATGGATTGACACCATCTGCTGCCAAAGAAATCCTAATATTACGAGGTTATTCTTTAAAGTGGGGCCATTTTTCCTCCATATCTCTAAATGCAGACCCATCTGCAGGCATCCAAATAATGTCGTCTTGACTTTTGTTCCGTGCATGGTAATCCATAAACTGCGCTATGTTTTTGCACCTGAACAGTCATTGTAGAAGTGGAATAATGGGAATATAATGTAGAACCTTGCGAGGCACCTTTTTAGTTACTTGATCTGTGCGATATCTATTGATATGACATTCAAGACATTCTGTTGCAAATTCATGCTGATTGTAATATAGAACATGGTCATCGGGGCATGCATGAATTTCTTCATACTGCATTCCAATTTATTTCATGATGGAAGATAAATCTCGATATGTGCGAGGTAAAATATTTGATGGTGGTAACAAATATTCACCTATCATGCTACAACAAATAAAAATAAAAATCTAGTTAATATAATATAGAAATAATATTAATGGAACAAATTTCATCTGTAATAATTTGACTTATATATGAACAACAAAATACACAATCATATATATTTTGTGATGGAATATATTACGTACCTTAACATCCGTGTGACTGATATGTTTGAAAGACCATCCATAACCTTCAAGTTCATTATCAATAATATAGCAGAGAGAAGATTTGTCTTGGAGCCCTCATAAAGGGGTTCATATGCCTTAACAAGAAGAGGTATATCATGAATATCATCAAAATATTCATCATTTTCATGATCATCATCATCATGATCAACATCAACCATTCCAACATTAACTCAATCATGGATCAAATTATTTGTAACATCATCTTCAACTATGTTTTCAGAATGATCATCGTCTTCATTAATGTGATCATTAACTTGTTCTCCATTAATATTCATAGCTTCCGGTACTTGTTGTGGAAGCACTTCCTCAGGACGAAGTGCCCTAGGATGTGTTTCCTTTATAATTACATGAAACCATCAATAGATAAAAGTTAATATAAGAAATTCAACCGCAAAATGTAAAAATTTCAAACGTAAAATGTAAACATTTATCTAATGCATTTAAAATGTAACAAATTTTGTACTATTGGGATGAAAAGAGCAATGGCCTATTGAACTATTGGTCAAATAGGTGCATCCAAACTATCCAAGAGACAATAATTTACCCAATTACTGAGCAAAGCTACTCAAATATAACACAAAATTTCTCATACTGTACTCCACTAAGGTAAGATAAATGATGCTATGGTAATTTCTATAGAGAAAATATAAGAGAAATTGCAACATGCCAATATAGTTGTTATTTCTATTATTATGATAGAAAGTGTCCCGATGAATGGATTAGTCTCACTAACGAACAAATTAATGAGTGATTCTACTATACCCTAGATTAAACATGCACAAAAGAAAAATAAATAGTATAACAAATATTTAATATTAAAATATTATTTATTGTCCATGTTAGTCCCCATCTATTGAAACCACGATCAATACATAAATTTACAAAAGAAATCAAAATAAAAACATATATAATGAAAAACTTACAGATGGATGGTATTCATGTCCCCCCTCAGCGTGTCCATGATCCCTACAATGTTTTGTGGTTGTTGCGATCAAAGTTATTCTCTTCTTAAAGCCCCTGCATTGAGTACATGGACAATAGCATTTCCTATCACCCCTTTTTTCATCTCCTTCCCACAATCTAGCAAGCAATTGTCGATTTTGTTTGTCTGGATCAGGAATATTGCTAGTTGACATTTTCTCGTAAAGAGTTTGAATGAAGATTATCGATCTTAGAAAGTGAAGCTCCACACTTCGCTCACTTGAATCTCGAAAACAATGGAAATAATGAAAAAAAGTCCTCCGAAAAACAGTCCACCGAATAAAAAAACTTCTGCAAACCATCGCTTGTATGGAAAACATGTCAGAATGTTTCAATATTTATAAGTTTTAAAATTCAACCTTCTGTCAGATATCCGATGCCTTGAACCTAATTATCGTTGGAGAATTGATGTCGGATTTTCGCCATCCTCGAGTTGAAAAGCTTGGCGTTGGATATCCGACATCCCAATGCATAATATGATGTCGGATATCCACAGAACCATCGGATGTGAGCATAGCCATTGGATATCCGACGTCTCCTTCTATCAATTTTAAAAAAATCATCAAATTTTGAGATTTTTAAGGTGAAATTCGATGACATAGCCCTTCTTCGTCGGAGGTTGGAGGATTTTGTGGTCGGATTTTGGGTCCAAATCCACTAGTGACTTGGGTATGATGCACTACTTTCTTGGTATGGAGGTGTGGCAGAGTGCAGGTGGAATCTTCCTTGGACAAGGGAAGTATGTAGTAGAGATCTTGAGGAGGTTTGGGATGATGGACTGCAAGGCCATGGCCACACCTATGGCGTCGAACCTGAAGCTTCTGTGTGATGCTTCATCTGAGCTAGTTGATGCTACGATGTATCGTCAGATGATTGGGTCCTTGATGTACCTGGTGAATACGAGACCAAATATCTGCTTTTCGGTGAACACCTTGAGCTAGTACTTGACAGATTGGAGACATGTTCACCTGATAGTTGCAAATCATATTATGAGGTACCTGAAGGGTAAATTTGACTATGGGCTCAAGTATGAGGCAAGTCAAAAGTTTAACCTACAGGGTTATGTTGATTCGGATTAGGCAGGAAGTACCATTGATCAGAAGAGCACTTTGAGGTGCTACTTTAGTATGGTATCCTATATGATCTCTTGGTTTAGTAGGAAGCAGTCATGTGTGGCACTGAGAACAGCCAAAGTAGAGTATGTCACAGCTTGTTCGGCTAGTTGTGGGGCAGTGTAGCTTAGGAAGCTACTGTCTGATTTGTTTGATCTCCAGCTGAGTGCTACTTATATATATTGCGACAACGAGAGTTGTGTGAAGTTGTCGGAGAACCCAGTTTTCCATGACAAGTCGAAGCACATTGAGATCAAGTATCACTATATAAGGGATATGGTGCAGAGAGGAGCAGTGAAGCTCCTGTATGTTGTGACGGACGAGCAGATAGCTGATGTGTTGACCAAGCCACTTTCCAGAGTGAAGTTTGAATACTTCAAAGGGAGACTTGGTGTACTTTAGATCGAGATACCTTCCAAGGGGAAGTGATGAGTCTTGAGACATAGATGCACACAAGCCATTCTCACATAGTGGTAGGTTGGTCCTCCTATGGTGTAGGTGTAAGTGATGGGCCATTCCAACATGGTGGTAGGTTGGTCCTCCCATGGTCGGTGATGTAAGTGCTGGGCCATTTCGATATGGTGGCAGGATGGTCCTCCCATGGTCATTGATGTAAGTGTTGTTCCATTCCAACATGGTGGTAGGTTGGTCCTCCCATGGTCATTGATGTAAGTGTTGTGCCATTCCGACATGGTGGTAGGTTGGTCCTCCCATGGTCGTTGATGTAAGTGCTGTGAACCTTTCCCGGATGGTCAAAAGAAAGTCCTTCCATGCCGGTGAGTGTAAGTGTTGTGTGTGTGCATCTAGGTTGTGCTCTATGGACAATGACGATGATCTGAAGATGATGATGTGACAGTATGGTACACAGGTTTTGCAGAGGCTTATGATCAGTCCTGAGATGCTCTTGCAGGTTTTGTAGAGGCAGTGTAATCAGTCCTGGGAGATCTTGCAGGTTTTGTAGAGGCAGTGTAATCAGTCTTTAGGTGTACCTACTTGATGGATTGCTCGTAGAGATGTTGAATACCTACATGGAGGCTAGGCCTACCTCCCGCATGAAAAAGGGATGGCTCTAGAGATGATGAAGACCTACAGGTGGTGGGTCTACATCTAGCATGAAAAAGGGTTGGCTCTATAGAACTTCCTATGATGAGTAGTTTAGAGATTGATTGAGATAGCAACAGCCATGACGGTAACGATGATCCAAAGAAGAAGACTTGTGCTAGAAGACCTGTGTCGAGAAATAACTTCCTAGTTAAGAGGGAGTGTTGTTTTATATGTAACTTCGGAATGTATTTCATATATGTGTATTATATCCCTATAGAAAGGTTATTATTCCTCTATATGGAAGCGTTTGTATTCCTCTAGAGATGTTATTATTCATCTGTATGGAAGTGTCGTCATTTACATTGTAAGTGTCATAACTTATACTTGATGGGTTATTAGAACACAATGATGGGGTTGGCCCTGTATAAGTCATGTGGGTAAAAGGGTTATTAGACCACCCTAGAGGGGGTCAGCCCTGTCAGCATTATGTTAACTGGTTAAGTTGAGGCTGACCTATTAAAGGTTATTAGGCAAGTCAAGTCAAGTATAAATAGAGTGCGAGAGGCATTGTATTTCATCCTTCACTTTCTAACTCATACTCTCATTGGAGAGTGGCGCACTTGTGGAGGAGGAGAAGCTGCTGCTAGGAGAAGACTATCCCTTATGCTTGGGTTGTATCATTGCTCTATCTATCTCTGAGGAAGTTGTGGGGTTTTTCACCTTTATGGTTTTCCCCAGTGAAACTCTGTGTGTCTATTGTCTCTTGTGTGCTTGCATTATTATGTTCATGATTTATATGTTGTAGATATGTTGTACATGTTGTTCTCTCAGTTAAGATCCTAGATCAAATTGAAGTAAATTCTGAAAAACTAACAATAATTACCTTTGGAATTCCATGTAAGCGAAAGATTTGCTTCATAAACACCTCTGCAATGTTAGCAGCTCTTTAAATAGTCTTAATAGGAATAAAATGAGCATATTTACTAAGTTTATCCACAACCACCATTATTGAGTCATTCTCTTTCTGATTATGGTAAACCTGTAATAAAATCAATACTTATAATTTCTCATTTCCATTCCGGAATTGGAAATGGAAGCAATAGGCCAGCTGGTTGTTGATGTTCAGCCTTAATGGTCTGACATTCAAAACACCTAGATATGTATTCACCCACTTCATTCTTCATTTTGGGCAAAAAACAATCCTTCCTTAACATAGTTGTCATTTTTTGATAACCAGGATGTCCCAAATAAGGAAGTTTATGTGCTTCATCCAAAATCAGCAATTTAACTGTTGACACATTAGGTATATAAAAACTGTGCTTATATGTTATTAATCCCTTTTCATTAATGCTATAATATATTATTAAATTTTCAGATAAATTTTCAGCAAATTTATCATGCAATTTTTGATAATTTTCATCTTGCTTAATTCCTTCTTCGATCTGATTTTCCAGATCTGTCTTAAACATGCTAATTGCTGCCAGAAAACATAATTTGGCATTTTTGCTCAAGGCATCAACCACTTTTTTTCTTTACCTTTAATGTGTTGAATTTCGAAATCATACTCGCTAAGGAAAGCTAGCCACCTAGCTTGCCTTGCGTTAAGATTTGTTTGATCCAATAGGTATTTTAAACCCTTATTATCTGTCATTAGTATAAACTTTCTTCCAATCAAGTGATGTCACCACATTTTCAGTGCATGTATCACGGCTGCCAACGCTAGATCATAAGTTGCATAGTTCTTTTCATGGATTTTTAACTTTCTAGACTCAAAAGCAATAGCATGAACTTCTTGAGTTAAGATCCGTCCAAGTCCTTCGTTACATGCATCAGTGCATACAACGATGTCCTTATTAGGATCAACAATTTTTAATATAGGTGTTGTTTTTAATAACTCTTTCAACTTCTTAAAACTTTCTTCGCATTTCTGATCCCAGACGAATTTCTTCCCTTTCTTATGCAAAGAAGTTATGGGATTCACAATTCTAGAGAATCCTTGAATAAACTTTCTATAGTAACCTGTTATTGTCGTACATGACCATACATCAATTACGTCTTTAGGGATGGGCCACTTATTAATTGCTCTTATTTTATCTGGGTCAATAGAAATTCCGTCTTTAGAGATTATGTGACCTAAGTACTGTATTTTATCTTTATAAAAGCCACATTTACTAAACTTAGCATAAAGCTGATGTTCTCTTAACACTTGCAGAATTATTCTTAAATGTTTGTCGTGCTCTTCTTTAGTTTTTTAATAGATTAGAATATCATCAATGAACAAGATTACAAATTTATCTAAGTACATATGCAGAACATTATTCATTAAGCACATGAACACTGCTGGTGCGTTAGTTAGCCCAAAAGGCATAACTACGAACTCGTGGTGCCCATAACGAGTTCTGAAAGTAGTTTTGAAAATGTGTTCATCCTTTATTCTAACTTGATGATATCCAGACCTTAAACCAATTTTAGTGAATACCTCTGCTCCGCGTACCTAATCGAACAGATCGTCAATGCAGGGCAAGGGATATCGATTTTTAATTGTCATTTTATTAAGTTGATGGTAATCTATGCACAGTCGCATGGTGCAATCCTTCTTTTTGATAAAGATAACTAGTGCTCCTTAAGGAGACACACTAGGCCTTAGGTATTTTTTATCTATTAAATCCTTCAGCTGAGATTTTAGTTCATTTAACTCCAGAATATTCATTCTGTAGGTACATGTAACATCCCGAAATTTTCACAAAATTTAAAAATTTTCAATGTAGCATTAAATACTGTACTTTGCTATGCGAAACCATATTACATGCTTCTATGTAGACATGCTGAAATAAATGTTTGTAATGATTATGCAACTGTATTGTTTTGCGACGATGTCGATGCTTCAACTTAGGTTCCCTTTGCTATAGTTATTGTTTATATGTGCTAACTGTGTTCTTTTGTTTGTTGATGATGAAGGGGTCCTATGGGTACTCCGAGGCTTACTTAGCATTTATGATAAGGCATTTGAACCTTCCTTTTCGCAGATTACAGGTAAGAGAGTAATAATAATTTTGAAAGTGAAGGTACAAAGATCTACATTATCGTCAAATAGCTTTCAAGTTTTTAAAAGAGAAAATAGAATAGCTTGCAATATAAATCAGGGTAAGATCTGTTTTGGTTGTTTGTTTAAGGATTTATATTCAGTATTTTGAATATTTATAGGATCATATCCTAAGTTGAATAATCCTTAAAGTAGATCCTTGTTTAACTTTTGTTCCTATACATTTTGTAATTGAAACTCGTTTTGATGTGTAATAAATACTTTAAGTTTTCTAAGAATCATACTATGACTAACTAGTATTAATATCTTACATTAATACTATTAATATTCATGCTTCTCCTAAAGTTGATACTATAGATAATATCCACACTTGTCACATTATAACCATGGTTATTACTTTTACTTGTATGATCTTTATACACTAACCTAGGTATTGTCCTAAATGCAAGGGTATGGACAATAGTCACTACAATATAAAAATAGTTGCTATATAGGTTGTCTCCATGGTTTGTACCATTTAATACATTAGAGTTTGGAACATTTTTATTATCCTGTATTGGAGAAAACTCACTATGGCTTGGGGGACCACTACAGATAGCTGACTACTAGAAATTAACTCAATTCTTAGAACTATGCTATTATAAATGACAATGCTAAGATAATGGAGAATGTAACCAACCTTGATCAAACGTTTGATGTAGATCCCCATTGGAGCTTTTCAATCAGTGCACTCGAATCTGCAAATTAGTCTTGACAACCAACATACAACAAGTACATATAATATATAAATGACATTAACATCATCAGTAGCAATGGTCCATGATATTATAAGTAAATGCAACCCAATGTAGAATAAACAACATTCACAACATTAATGGACGAGAATATGAGTATTTCTATTAATAAACAAGGAGAAGTACAATGTGATACAACCTCTTACCGGCAACCAATCTGAACCAAGATTTGGATCAATCCACTTGTGCCTCCACCACTTCATTCCTCCATGAATGGTAAACTATACTGAACCTACAATAATTAATTAATGCACATACATGAGATATCAAAAATAATAGAACTCAGAATCAATTTTATATTGATCACAGGCTACTTCGAGGGGGCAAACTCCTTTGAGCAAGCTCAATACAATTAAATTCACGGTGCCTTCAATGACCGCAACACACACTTATATACTAAGTCTATGCCCAATACTATGAGTCAAAACCATGGGACATATAATACTACGGGACGACTTACAAAGCATATGCGTCCAATACTATGGGCTAATATAAACTACGGATGAACAAATACTACGGGACGACTTACAAATCATATGCTTCCAACAACAATATACTAACATAGTAAAGAGAAGGGTTGACATAGATTCCTAACATCCCCTCTCCCTTAGAAAAAGCTTTGTCCTCAAAGCTTTGGTTGGAGAAATTGCTGCAGAATCTGAAGGAGTGGTTCCCCGGTAGCATCCTCGGGTTGCATTTCGTGCCACTGACGTCGTTGGAGTGTCAAGGAGGATTGCTTGGAAGGCTGTAGATGAAGAAGAACCCTGTTAGCTGCGTGGAAAATGCGCTCAGAACGGTGTTGATCGGCTTGTTGTTTCATGCGAATTTTGGCCATGTGAAGATTGTCCTGTAGAATGAGAAGAATATGATCGCGGTTTCGAAGAACCGAGTCAATTTCTTGAACTGGGGAGTTGCTAAGGATGTATGGAAGAAGAACTGGTGGTGTTTTTCCATAGACTGCTTCATATGGTGTCCTTTGAGATGTGGTATTGTACCACTAGAGCGCTGCTAGGAAATCCATAGAAATAGTTGGCCAAAGCTGTGTAGGGATGGGCAAGGGTTTGAGCAATCCCGAAAGGAGTGTCGTTTCACCCTTGTTGACTTGGAAAGTATCATCATCAGACACCATATGTTGAATTGTCATTTTTAGTCCCTGCCAAAAGAAGTTACATTGTTCTCGGTCATACATTTTGCAGAACCCAGAGTGCCCTGCTGATGAAGAAGCATGAAGTTCATAGAAGAGATAGCCTTGTTGAACATATTGCAACCAATTTGAAACAAGCAGAGAAAGAGCTGTAAGAGAAACTGGGTCATCAATTGTGCGAGAAGGAGCATCTTCCATGATATTGTCCTTACCCTTCTTGTAAGTGATCACATAGGGATAACCCATGAGTTGGATAACCCATTTCAGGTGTGTTGGGGAGGATACCCATTGTTCCAGAAAATTTTCCAGACTCTGGAGATCAGCCTTGATGCAGAAATAATTCCCTAATAGGTATGGCTGCCACTTCTATACTGCATGCAAAATAGCCATCATTTCCTGCTGAGAGGTAGATGTGGCTAAATTCTTACCGGAAAGGTCTCTTGAAGGAAGAAAGCGCATTGGTTCAGCAAAGATACCTGCATATCTATCCAAGGAAGTAGTGGAGACTGTTGATGGGTGCATCTTAATGGAATTGAGCTGCGCGATGACACCATGTGAATTCTTCTTAAGGATTTTTTCCAGGTGATGTGAACTGATGATGCAGAGAGACCCTGGCTGTAAGCCCATAAATTTGTGTTGTGCCCCATTGACTTTAAACTGCATCCAAAGTTCAGCAAAATCCCATAAGATGGGGCCAAGTGTGCGTAACCATTGAACGCCCAAAACCACATAACATCCACCTAAGGACAAGGAAAACATGTCAGAGCATAGGTTATAATCTTCCATAGAGATACGCACATTGTGACACTTCCCCTTGCAAGGTAAGGTGCCCCCATTGGCAACCATGACTTCAAAGTTGGAGCAAGGATGGAAAAAACAATCAGCCTGTTTGGCAATCCGAGGGTCAATGAAGTTATGACTGCTACCGGAATCAATGAAAATGGTAAGAAGGAGTTTCTTGAAGTATCCCCTGAACCGCATTGTTTGTGGGGTGGTGACGCCATTTATAGCATGGAGAGAGATCTCGGGTGGGTCGTCCTGAGATGGGCTGTCAACAAGCGGGTGTTGAATGTCGACCTGATCATCTACTGTATCTGTAGCCTCTTCACCAAGTTCTAAGGCAGGCGGAGAATCCACATCCAAGAGATAGAGCTTTTGTTGAACACATCTATGTCCCAGAGTGAATTTCTCATCACAATTATAGCAAATCCCTTTTTCTCGGTGTGCTTGCATTTCTATTTCAAACAAATGCTTGATAGGAGTGGGTTGAGGAGCAGGCGTGATGGGAGGTCGTTGGAAACCCATATTTCTGAAGGGAACAAAGGTGGGTTTGGAGCGTTGTTGAGTTGCGATCTTGTCCTCGGCCAGCTTAGCCAACCCTAGGACTTCCATCATTGTGTTGGGACAAACATTTTGACCTCTAAGCGGATTTCATCCTTGAGACCACCGATAAAACAACTCCTGTAGAATTCATTAGACAATCCTTCTGTGTGATTGGCCAATTTTTCAAATTTTGTCTGATACTCTCTCACTGTGCCAATTTGGTGAAGTTTAGTGAGTGCTCCTGTGAAATCATCAAAAGCACTAGGACCAAATCATGACAAAAGGAGTTGGCAAAAATCTGTCCAGTTTGGCTTGGGATGAGCTTTGATGTACTAACGGTACCATTGAAGGGCTTCCTGTTCCAAATGAAAGGATGCAAGTGTAAGTTTCTGAACATCAAAAGTATTATGCAGACTAAAATATTGTTCTGCTCGGTATATCCATCCAGTCATATCAGTACCATTGAAGCGAGGAAAATCAAGCTTCAGCCCATGAAAATTGCTAGAAGAAGAGAACCCGGTGGCTGCAAAAGATTCTGGCTGTCTGGTATTGTTCAAGGCTGAATGCTGAAGATGGAGGCTGAGAAATTTTTCATCCAGATCTTGGAGTTTGGTTTGGATGGCTGCAAGTGCTTCCTCCATGGTGTGTGCTCCTGCATGGGTGACAACCATAACCAGGTTTTTTTTTTTTTGTGGAATGGGTAGAAAAACACAAACATAAGCTGATTTAGTAAAGAGAAATTTGGATTGGGGAAACAATCTGATGGGTAATTGGGGTTTGACTAGATTTTGGACACTATCGAAAGGACAAGAAAGCAAAAAGGGGGATTTCAGAAGTGGGGTGATACAATGAGAAAATTTGGCAGAGAGGGACAAACAAGCAGAATTCAGAAAGTAACTCTGTGGTAAAATTTGAAGGTGATTGGGTGAAATCTGAGGAAGTTATGGCAAACTCTAAAAATAGAAAAATGTGGGATTTCAGCTTTGGGAAGGGGAATTGGAAATAGGGTCCTCAGGAATGAAAGATGCAGAATGGGATGACAGGGGTTCCCCAAAAATTTCAAGGGAAATAGAGTGAAAACAAGAATGCATAAGGGATCCGCAACAGATGGATCTGCAACGGCGCGGAAGGGATCGAAAACCGTTGGATCTGAAATGGCGACTGGATCTAGAATGACTTTCAGAATAGATCTGAAACGGTTGGATCTTGAGCAGAAGTGATCGAAATAGTTCAACTGAAAATAGATATGGACCCCAGGTATGTACGACTTCCTAACAGTTCAAGTGTTTCACTCGGCCACCAATGTTGTCTGACGGATTGCGTATTGGGGCAGTACCCCTCACTCCACGGCTCAGGTAAAACTGATAACCGCTTTGCCACAAACGACAGCTCTTGGTTTACCTCACGGGTGGGAACTAGTCAATCAGGTAGTGGTCGTTTCCCTTTTCGCTGGCAGGTCCTCTCAATGGGCCAGCTACTTTGGGGTTCCTGTGGTACTCTTCACAATGAGTTTTAGGGCTTATGCCCAAGTACCTCCCACAGTTAAGCAGATAGGGATTATTCCCAAATCCGAAGCTGCAATAGATGCGAAAAAAATTTGGTAGAAATTCTACCCAACGAGCCTAAGAAAGTGCTTTGATACCAAATGTGATGAACCTGCAATAATTAATTAATGCAAATACATGAGATATCAGAAATAATAGAACTCAAAATCACTTTTATATTGATCACGGGCCACTTCGAGGGGGCAACTTCCTTTGAGCAAGCTCAATACAATTAACTTCACGGCGCCTTCAATGACCTCAGCACACACTTATATACTAAGTATATGCCCAATACTATGAGTCAAAACCATGGGACATATTATACTACAGGACGACTTACAAAGCATATGCATCCAATACTATGGGTCAATACTATGGGCTAATATAAACTACGGATCAACAAATACTACGGGACGACTTACAAAGCATATGCGTCCAACAACAATATACTAACATAGTAAAGAGAAGGGTTGACATAGGTTCCTAACATAAACTCAAACTATGGTAGGAGTTTGGAAGGTGAACATAAACGGGTTCACAACTACAAGGATCAATGAGTGTAGACTCAAGATAGGGAAAAAATCCACTAGTTTTCTCTTGCTCTTCTTTCTCCTCCCATCCATAAGCCATATGTGCTCAATATATAGTCCTCCCAAAGGTAGGTGAAAGGACACATCGAGGCGTTACTTGGGTAGATGGAGGGTCAAAGGTCACCCAATAACCGCTTTTGGTGAGTAAAAAGTAATTAACTAGTGATTTTTACCATTTTACATGCTACCCGCGGGCTATCGTGATGCAACTCGCGGGTACGCCTGCTATAATGATGCAGCAAGTGGGTAAGAATAAAAATGAGGAAATAGTATGTCTGAAAGATATAAAGTGGATCTGAGTCAGTGAAATGGATCCTACGGGCCAAAGAATGTTGATGCTCACAAGGTGGAAATTTACATTGTAATAGATGCCCCCTAATGTGTGAGGTCAGAGACTGATGCTACAATGGCCGAAATATATTATAAAACTCAGAAGTGGAGTGATGGAAACACAAGTGGAAAGAGAAGCTCACTCATCATAGTACAATAGTATCTCTGAATACATGTCGGTATAGTACAACAATCTGATACAATGGCCATGAATAGGCAGTACATAATGGATATATGTCATAAGTGATCATAGCCATGATCCCTCTACAGTAAGATATGCTCTCCTGCTGAAAAGGAAACAACAGGTGCAAACTGGAGGTACAAATTGCATATAACTGAGAGGTGATATCTCAGATGTAAAGTCAAATTCATAGGTAGCATACCAAATGCCACTATCCCTTGGGGTCTTCTACACAAGTCTTCGATTGTGCAAGTCCCATCAAGTGAATAAAGGAGTTGGGGTCGAACCTGATGTGACATCGTCTGATCACCGGTCAATGATGTATACCGTTAATAGACACAAGATGAACCACCAATAATGAAAATGGGTATCAAGGCACTAAGCACAATAATACATCAGAGTGTGAATAAATGAGTTGAAGTCGAACACTAGGATGAATCCATCAATCAGGGGACATTTATGTATTCCCAAAAATGTTGATGGCGAGATAACCTACCACTAATGACTGCAAGCCTCAAGGTACTCAACCGAACTCTAAGCCTCAAGTCCCAGAATAAATGGGTTGAAGTCGACGGAACGAGACTCACCGGAAGGAGGGCATTAAGGAATCCCCCATCAACGAGCACGAGGTACCAGCTATGCTAAAATATTTGGAAGATCTCAGGTGAAACGAACTGACTCAGTAAGGATGGCCGACATGCAATAGTCAAGAGATCTGAGGAGTGGCCGACAGTGGTTTCAAGACCTCCTTTGAACAAAAGCATGAGCAGATGGATAGACGTAGGAAGCATAGACTCAATATAAACTATGTGATGTAGAAGGCATCACAAAGGGCTCCATAATGACTGGAAGCTTAACCAATTGGTGGAGAAACTGAGAAACAAGTACAACTCCTAGGGTCCAACTATAGTCCCGACTCATAGTGTATGGAGTGGAATGAATTCTCTATTCAAAGGCGACATAATAGCTGCCAACAAGAAGTAGTAACCATAATCTTGTCTATCTTTTTGGAATATTCAATTTTTTTGGTCTTTTTCATATTTGGGAAAAGCTTGAAAAAGAATAAAATTGCTTATAGTACAACAAGTGAGGGAACGAGTGTCAAATAGCGAGCAGACTAGTCCCAAGCAGTGGAACATACCTATGATCAATGCAAAAAAGTGCATGTAGGATGTGAACACTTGGGGGAATGTTACCTCAGGGTCAAAAGGTCATCAAATTGTGAAGGACAAATGGAAGCTCTACAAGGCTCGATAGGAAAAGTGCTCAGGCACTAGGCTAACAACTGAGTAAGCAGGAGCCGACATAAGGCTCAAGTGGCAAGCAGGATGATGCAATGCAATCACAACATGATATAACTGAGGGGATTCCTTAAGGGAGATGGCCAGCATAAGATAAAGTAGAGTATGAGTCTTCATCGCAACGCCATGGCGTAACTACAAAGGACTCCCAATCCTAAGGACAAACAACGGCATGGGCACCAAAATACACAACGGGGTTCTAACTAGGGTACCCATGTTCGGAAAAGCCCTACCACCACATAACGACACTTCTATAGCAGTATGAAGGTTCCGTGTCAGTTACAAACTGGGATCGCACTTAGGGTTTATGAAAATGGTCAAAAGGTCAAATTCATAATGCACGTGGAAATGGCATCTAACCTATATGCTGGGTGTGAAACGTACCTCCCGTAGGTGTGAAATGGTCGAAAACAACTTTCACCGAAGAAATATGATTAAAAAATACTACTCCAAGACATTATATTAGTCCATAATGGCATCAAACAGTAAAAACTATAGACAAGTGGGTCCTGAAAATTATAAATAGTAATAAAAATTTACAATTTACAATTCAATTTTACTATTTAGCCATTTGGAGTTTTGAGGTTAGTTTTCACCTTGAAGTTCAACTGCTGATTCTGGGATCTACAAGCGTCTGTTCATCGAATTGTTTGGAGCAGGTTAGTAGTCTCATCCATACCTTTAATTTTATTGCTTTCATTTTAGTTTTCAGCAGTGGTATTTATAGTTTGGCCAAGCCCTAAATGCCTTTGGCGCTACCCGCGGGCTATCACTATGCAGGTTGTGGGTAGGGCATGATACTCGCAGCCAATGCACAAGTTGACCACGGGTACCCGCACCTATATACAAGTTAGCCCATGGGTATGGCCGTGTAGTTGATTTTGCAAAATAATTTGACTAAAATCCTTATTTTTCCTCACTCCAGGATGGTTCTAGAGTGGAGGGAGATGGAGCATGACCTAGTACATGAGGTCGTGCGCAATGATGTGCAAGCATAGGAGGCATTGCAAGTGTGTGGGTTGTACAAATTCTAGAGTATAGGGTGTTTGAGGGCCCAAAACCTACTACTCTGTTGCTTGATCGATTATTGGGATGTTGATGCACAAAAATTCAGTCTCAATGGGAAAATCCTCACACTGGAAGTGGAAGACATCAACTTCATTACTGGTTTGTCCCGTCGAGGTGAGGTGGCCAATCTTCGGTCTCTTACTATGGGTGGTGGGGTCAACATCCTTGATTACATAGCGCGGTATTGTCCCATAGACAGAGGAGTGGTGGGAAGTCAGGTGCCCATCAATGCCATAGTATATCTGAGCATGAAGATCATTACGGTTACCTTAGTGCGAATATCGTGTTCTAAAGCTCTGCACCAGGCATCCAGGCCAGTGATATTCTATGCATCACAATGCATGAAGCCTATAGTATTCGATTGGTGTACCACACTACTGGGGTTTATCAAGACCCAACTGATAGAATACAGAGAAGGGAAGGCCAAAAACTTCCGGTATGGAAGTATCCTATGTAGCTTCTTCTTTGAGAGAATCCCACGGCTTAGTCCGAGGGTGGATGTCCCTCCTCATAGTCTCCACGATCCAGCCCTAAACTGGTGGGATGAGATCTTGACACGATAGGGTAGTGTCCATCTGGCATCACCATATACTGAGGATTTCTTTCGTTGGTGGGACCGACAGGTCATTTCCATAGAGGACTACCCCTATGCAAGGATAGAGTTCGGCCAAGATCAGGACATGCCACTCCCACCAGACGTAGCGTTCGGAGACATTGATGAGTACTCTTTTTATGTTTTTGTGTATATTAATTTTTTATGGATTTTTTATTATAGATGTGACTGCAAAAATCTTTTTGGTGGTAGTATCATATGCTAGTGTTTGACTATTTTCTCGCAGATAAGGGCCCAGTGAGACACGATGGCTTCCCAAGACATGGTCCCGGTGGCAGGGGTGATGAGGCAGGTGATGTTGTAGTAGGGAGCACTCTACAGACCTTGCGATGCAACCTATCATGGATGGTTTCCAGGGTTCCACAGATAGAGGTGGCGCGACTACCTGAGGCCATGCAGTGCCAAGTAGTTGGGGTTCCGAGTGACTGGGTGCGGTTACTGCAGCGGGTAGCCAATGCAGTTCACGATTTCTATGAGACACATCCTGTCGGGGTGGAAGCTAGGCCTCCTCATAGGGAGTAGATATCCTGGGATCTCATTTTTGTATCGATATGTATATTTTTGAGGGCTACAGGCTCCAGTTTGTATGACACTACCATTTTTAGACATATTTATAAAAAAAACTTTACTTCTCCGGTTCTACTATATGTGTGTGTACAAATGTATGAATGTCTCTTTCATTTGTGTGCTTCATGGTGAATGTGACAAATGCCAATCTAATACATAGTTAGCATATGCATCATATATATGATTAGCACTTCTCGGAACATGTATGTATGTAATTGAAACAAAATGTAGTTCCAAGAGTCTCACCCTTAGGAATTTTCGAAGTAACGTAGGATCTCCCACACGGTACTTCCCATTCAACTGAGACACAACTAGTTGTAAATACAGGCAGAATTCTAAAGACTGGATACCATGTGAAATAACATCCCGAAGTAGCTCAATCACGACACTATACTCAGCCACATTGTTAGATGTAGGACCGAGACAAGCACCTCCTGAAGACACAACTAGGTGGTCAGGTGAGAAGATAACCCAGGCAGCAGAAGCAAGCTCCTGTGTGTGCTGGCTAGCACCATTTGTGAACCCTAAGAACATAGGATATTTTGCTGACATCTTTCAATCAAACGAAAGCGAATCAGTAGACCCGAAAAACCAAAAGAAAGCTAAACTATGTACAGAAGCAACTATACAATAGTATACAAAAGTATCAGCCTAAACCAGAGGTTCAAGCGTAATACCAGTTGAGATAGCGCCCATTTCTAGGCTCCTTCAAGATAGTCCCCTCATATTCTTTTAATTCATAGGCTCCTTTTTTCAATACGTGTCTCACGATGTAAGGACTATGCCACATGGGATTGAACTTGCCTGCCCACAGGGGTTCTTTAGCTTGGTCATATAAGAGGACCAAGTCACCTTCATCATACTGCCAGGTACGGACAAACCTATCATACTGAATCTTGGCATGACGTTTGTTGGCATCTATGGCCATAGTGGCATGTCAATGTTGCTCGTCAAGTTGCTCAAGGTGGATTAAATGTTGCTCAATATCTGTCGTATCAGGGAGGGGATCTATGGCCAGTTTAAGCGAAGGGATTTCACATTCAATTGGTAAAAGTGACTCCACACTGTGAACTAGCTAGAACAGTGAGAAGCCGGTGGCAGTCTTGACTGCGGTTCGATATGCCCACAAAGTAGGATATAACATGATGTGCCAATTGTTCTTGCTTTGTTGGATGGTATGTTGGAGAATGGTCTTCAAAGACTTATTAACTACTTCAACTTGACCATTCGCTTGGGGATAGTAGGAAGATGAGTGTTCTTGATGAAACCCAAGTTTGAGAGACAAATCCTCCATCATCTTGTTCTGAAAGTGACTGCCATGGTCAGTGACAATCTCTTTCAGTATACCGAACCAAGTGATAATTTGATTGAACACGAAATGGGCTGCAGTAGCACCATCGGCTTTTACGGTAGCCATGGCCTCAACCGATTTGGAAAAATAGTCCACGGCCACTATAATATGGTGATGCCCCCTAGCTGAAGCTGGTTTTCAATCCATGAAGTCCACCACCCACTTAGTGAAGGGACTGACGGTGACGACCAGGTGAAGGGACGCTGGATGCTAGTGTATGTTCCGAGAAAACACCTGGAAAAGGTGACATCTCTTTACAACATTAACACAGTCCTTAAATATGGAAGGCCAAAAATAACCAGCTCGCATAATACGCTAGGCTGTAGCAAGCTCGGATAAGTGACCACCACATGCCCCTACATGGAAATCATTAAGCACCCGCTCCGCTTCTTCGTGACTTAAGAAATGACGGAGAATGGAATCCTTTCCTCGGCAATACAAAGGGTCACCGACGATGGTATAGTATTTAGCATGATGTTTCACACGCCGTCGTTCATCTCGTGAATAAGGCGGAGGAAAATTCAAAGTTTGGATATATACAATGACATCTCCATACCAAGGGTCTTCGGACGAGATAAGAAATAAGTTCTCATCCACAAAGGAATCTTCATGAATGACATCCTCATCAAGTATCGGGAGGTCTGACATAAGATCAGCAAACACTAACGATTTCACCGATTTCGTCGAAGCAAAATCGAGATCGAACTACTAAAGGATTACAATCCATTTATTATATTTCCCCCCTATAACCCATCGTGATAGGATGAACTGAAATGGATTGATGTGAGCTACAACTGTGGTTTTTTAAGAAAAATGTAATGTCGTAACCGCTGGACTGCATGGACAGTCGCAAGTCCCATCTTTTCTACGTTAGTATATCTTAGTTCAGTGTCTACTAGATTTCGACTGAGGTAATAGATAACATGCTCGATGAGTGCGTCATCAACCTGAACCAAGACCATGCTAATCATCTCTTGAGATGTAGCCACATAAAGGATAAAATCTCGTGCGAAGTCTAGTGGACTAAGCACAGGGGCTGATACCAAAGCTTTCTTAAGGGCGTCGAAAGACTGCTGGGCTCGCTCATCCCAGATAAAAGGTGTGTCTTTCTTCAATAAGCGCGTGAAACCTTTGGTAAGATTAGCATAATTAACTACAAATCAACGTAGAAAAGTAGCTCTCCCTTGGAGGCTCTGAAGTTGTAACAAATTATGTGGAGGAGGCAACTGAAGTATTGCCTCAACTTTTAGAGGATCAACTCTAATACCCTCTTTTGAAACTATGAATCCTGGAAGGCGACTAGTATTTACAGTGAAGATGCATTTATTGGGATTCAATCGAATTTTGTAGTGTATACATCATTTGAGAATCATACGGAGGTGCTTGGGGTGGTCCGCTCTCTTGCAAGAATGGCCAACAAGATCATCTAAGAAAACCTCCATAACCTTCTTAAGATCATGAAAGGTGTAGGTCATGGATCGCTGAAATGTAGCTCTGGCCTTTTTAAGGCCAAAGGGCATTTTCTGATATGCAAACGTTTCCCATGGACAAACGAATGTCATCTTATGTTGGTCCATGGGTTTGATCTGAATCTGATTATAGCTTGAGAAGCCATCCATGAACAAAAAAATCTCACGTCCTGCACAAGCATCCAAGATATGATCAATGAATGGCGTGGGGAAGTTGTCTTTCAGACATGCACGGTTCAAATCTCTAAAATCGGTGCATACACAGATCGTTCCCTGCTTTTTATCCACAAGAACAGGGTTTAATACCCATTCGATAAGGGGAACAGGGTAGTTGAAACCAGCTTTGAGCAGTTTCTCCACCTCTGCCTTGATAGCAGCTTCCTTCCTAGGGTTCACAGTACAAAAGCGTTGTCGAATCATTTTAGCATTAGGGTACATTCTAATCTCATGTTCAACAATGCAGGGGTCTATTCCTAGCATTTCCTCATATGACTAGGAAAAACCTTCCTGGAGTTCTGTAAACAATTCAGTGTAAATAGCAATCTCCTCAGGAGTGCAATCGGCACCGATGTAGACATTCTCCACCTTTTCGGGAGTACGAGAGATGTTGATCGACATGGTTGGGGAAATATTGGCCATATTCCCCTCCGCAAAAATATCATGCGACTCCAAAAGAGCCATAGGGTGACCAACCACCTCTGCTAGAGTCATCCTAAACTCTTCTTGCTTAGCGAGCTCGAGGTTGGGAAGGAAATAAGAGCAATGATGCATATCCTCCCAAGGCCTCTCACTACCACACATGGCCTCCATAATAGGTTCATCAGATGGAAAACTATCATTAAGGCAGTCATGTGAACAAGATGAGTTGGCTACCCAAACTGGCAGCGTAACGGGATCTTCTTCGACTGTCTGAGAAGAAGAGAGATATGGTTCTGCAGCGGGTTGTTGAATATGCTGGTAAGCAAACTCAGCTACAGACAAGGGCACATACATCCTAAATTGCGTAATGTCTCCAGACTTAGAACTCATGGATGGTAAAGTCCATGGATCAGTACAATAGGAATTCCAGAATGGCATACTATGCAAAGGAGGAGACGCATCATAGGAAATGGTTCTGATGAAGTTCACAGGTGCCAAAAGACTATAAGTTTCGATCAATGAAGGGTACATACCAACACCTATGTTCCCAGTTGCCGACTGAGAATCAGTAACTTGTGGGACTATGGATCTCGTAGATGTTGTGGAAGGAGTGTTAACAAAATCTAGCTGATTGATGGTCACAATCTTGCCTTCATGGGGAAAGCAGATAACTTTGAATACAGCGGACGCGACAGCCTTCATAGCGTACATCCAATTCCGACCCAGTAATAGGTTGTAGTCGATGGGCGCATCAACCACCTCGACTTCAATAGGCACAGACTTACCTCCCAAGCAGACAACAAGGGAAGGGATAATTCAATGCAGCTTAAATGACCGACCGTCGAATGCAGTGAATGTGGTTCTAGAAGCGAGTAGAGGAGGAGAGCGAAGATATTTCCAACAAGTTATCAACATTACTGACATGGAAGCACCTTCCTCAACCATAGTACATTTGAAAAAACTCTAAAGGCACACCACCTGGATTTGAAAAGGAATATGGTAAGGTAAGCGAGGTTGAACATCAGTAGTATCGAACTTGATAACACTAGGATTTCCCCCATCCTAAACTCCTAACACACTCAAAAGGGCATGCTTCTGAGAAGGACAGGCTTGCAAAACTTCAAGAGCCGACATGGCACACAGAGTTTGGCCCAAATCTTCTACAATGGAGTAGTTATGGGTGGCTCGAGCATTAGAATTATGCGTAGAGCACTTGAGAACAGCTTTCAGTATCTGCGGCATATTAGAGAACTTCTCGATATGCAAGGAATTGTCAAGAGGAGGGGGGGGGCTCACTCCCCATATAAGGTTGTGGTGCACCATAATCGCGTTGACGAGTAGTGTAATGTCCCCATTTTGACCCCCTTTGCATTAAATCATAAATGATGCAAATATTTTTATTTAATCATGGTGAGGAGCTCAAGGCCAAGGCCCCACCATTGATTTAGTGTTTTATGTATTGGCAATTAAAAAATAGATTCCTATGGTTTTTGTGCTGGACATGCACAATGTAAATTAAGACATCATGTAAATACAAATTTTAATGAAATACTCACAACTAGCTATGCAATGCAACAAAGAGATGGGGCATGATTCTACAAGGAATAGGGAGGGAAATTATTCAAACCCCTGAGCCAATAGGGATAAGCCAAATGTCAATAAATAAACCCTCAACTACCCATTCTGACTTATGCACCCAATCATTTAATTCTTCCAGAAATTGGTTGAGACAGTTAATGCCTTGGGAATGAAGAGGTATGGCAACCAATTTCATGCATGGGCAAGCCAACAACCTGGAAAAATGTACTTTTGCTTCTGGGGCAAGAAAACACCCATGAAATGGTGCCTAAAGCCATTCTGAACTCATAGTATTTCTTCTCTCATGCAGTCTGAGCTAGCTAGGATTTCCCCATCATGTTTTTTACCAATTTCCTGCATTTTTCCATAGCTGGGAGCTCGTTTTTGTGTTGCACAGTGACTGGAGAAAGGGAGTCACGTTTTGGGGGTTTATAGAGGTTGTTTCAGCCCCTGGAATGCATATAAACATTTTCTGAAAACGAATGGCTCTCCCAGGGTTTATTTCCCATCTACCAGTTCGTTTTGGTTGCCCACATTTTTCAGCACTTGTATTTTTGTTGTTGGGTGCATCCCTGCATTGGTTTGAACTTTGAGTAAGAAATTAGGAGTGGAAGTGGACCTGAATTGGCTTGATAAACCTAGTGAGGGGGATAACCTCTCAAGAATATCAAGAGGGCTAGCTACTCTTATATGCACACCTTGAACAATATTAGATTGGAAGGTATGGCCTGAGGGACTGTGTAGTAGTGAAGGGAGTACTTCCATGTGCCAAGTGTGTAGGTATTGTGGGAGCCAAGCTAGATAGATCTTGCAGAGGGTACCCATATCTCTATGGATGATCCCACTAGCTTAGCAATTCTTTCTTCCATTTCCCAACAGCCTGATAAGCCCAACTGTAGATTGGCTTGGCTGATTTGGTGTATCCTTGGGCTATGTGTGAGTCTGTTGTTCCCTGATTCCTTGTAGAGATCATGCCCAACTCGGGGGTGGCAGTGTGTTGAGATATTGATGATCACAACTGGCATATGGTTGGGTGGAACATTGCAGTTGCATAGCCAGTTGCTCGGGGCTACTTTGTTATAATATAAGTACTGTCTTGTGTTAACTTGCAATTATTTATTTGATGAATATTTTGAATGTATGATGGATGTGTTATTGAAATTACTTCCGCTATGTTTTCTTATAATTATACATTTCCATATGCATTTTTATATTATGTGAATGCTTATTTAAAAGTTCATGGGGCTAGATGCCCAACTTTAGCATCACGTTCTCTCTATCATGCCGGTATGATGGGAGGGGACATTACAAGTAGCAACACTAACCTCCGATTGAACCATATTCACACATCCATAACCAATAGTATTGGAAGAATCCATTTCCATTTCAGTATGTCCATAACCAGTGGTGGGAGCATGCAAATCAATGTTTTGATGATGAGGAAGGGGATCCTTTAACACAGCTGGGCTCTGTGCCAAATGCTTTGATGCTTCTTCAATTCAAGGATGTAAGTGAGTAAGATGATCTTTCCCAAATAGCTTACAAGGGAATTTCACATTACGCCTAGGTTTACGATCCTCACCAAAATTTTCGCCTTCCCGAGGAGGGTTGGCATTCTCTTTACGAGGGGTATTGTGATTGCTATTATTGTTACTTCCATTTTTTCCACCCCTATGGTTGCTTTTCCCCTTTTTCCTACCACCAGGTTGCTGGTTACCTCACAAATTTATTGATTGCACATTGTGTACATCAAACGACGAAGTGGAAGTGGAAAAGGTGTGAACCTGTCCGGGAGTAGACTGGTTTATCGACAAATTTTGCATTTTATTAGATACCAAGTCTATAGGGAGAGTGCTTGCGGATCCCACGATGCCATCGGCATGTGGTCCAGAAACTGACGCAGGCTCATGGCATGTTCTCGGTGCGTTAGGAATAATGTCATATAAAATTCCAGACTGAGAGTATAGTAGATCTAACTGCTGGACTTTCAAGATGGCTTGTTCCTCAGTCACAATGCTGGACATCAAAACATCCTTAGCAATGTATCAGAGTAGAGACTTGAGGAACCATTCCAACATAAAATTTGGAGGAATGTTGGATTTCAATAATCTCTTCCATCGATGCCACTCTTGAATGTGGTCAGAAATATGTGTGGCCTTATTCTGACGGAAGGGGGACAACATTTCAATACCAGTATCATAACGAACTGGCAACTAGAAATAGTCCAAGAAAACCAAAGCAATCTCGTTGAATCCCCTATAGGTGTTCCCAGGAAACTCCACATACCATTTCGCAGCTGCCCCCATGAGGGTGCATTGAAATAGTCGTAATATAGTGGAATCGTGATTCAATGAGTTGGAGGAGCACCAAAGGTGAAGCGTTGTGACATGATCACCCGGATCCTCACCACCTTTCCCCTCAAACTTAGGAATGTCCGAAGGGAGCTTGGTAGGGACCGGGGGCCAATTAGGGTCATGACACACCAGATCATTCGTGAGCTTCGAAAGATCCAGAAGATTCAAACGTGCAAGGAACGGGAGCTACAGTTGCAAAGCTTGATTATAAGCTCCCAAAAAAGGTTGGTTGAACAGAACTGAATTATAATGTGTGCCAAAAGCTTGACCATCAACATTAAACGGCTGATAGTGAGGACCTGACGGACCATAAGATTGACCATGGCCATAAGGTGGATAACCTCCCCCAACCTGACCCGTATGAGAGTAAGTAGGCATATGTGTGTTTTGGGCACCGTATTGAGGTGGGTTGAACTGGTGGCCAGCACCGACTATGTTGTAGTAAGGGTTGCCACCATAAGTATGGGGCATATACATACTATTCGTAGCAGGAACCGAGTTGTAATGACCATAATGGTGAGTTATGTTCCCACCCCTAGCATTAGGATTAGCGTGAGCAATCGTGTGGTGACCCAAAGCATGAGAAGTATTCCCAACTCCAACGTTGGTGTTACTAGTAGCAGGAATGGCGGCATTATGACCATGAGGATAAGATATATTCCCACCTCCTACATTAGCATTACTAGTAGCGGTGGTGGATGCAAAAGTGTGTGGTACTTGTCCATCGGCATAGTTAGGAGGAGCATTAACATTTGCGAAAGTGGTCTTGGGTTGACGGGTAGCGATATCTGTGTTAGGTGATGGATGGTGATTCTTGTTTCGAATAGTGTTCCTATTACGTTGGGCAGTCCTAGGAGGTGGTCTTCTTCCAACGTTAGCATTGTTAGGAGGATTATGACTAGTCCTCATATTATGTGCGTGAATGGAAAACATGGTGCCCCCTACGAGGGTATTGCCCCTAGTGGGTGCAGTGTTGCTAACACCATGACTAGTGCCAGCATGACTACTAAAAGTAGTGGGAGGATCAACTGTGCTAAAACTGGGCATACTATATGAGAACGAGTTAATGTTGATTGGCATCCCATAAAGATAAGGTTGGCATCCCATAAAGATAATTATTCGGATTTGAAGGATCGAACGGATCGTTCTCGAGTGGATTCGGCCAAGTTGAACTAGGTTGAGTCTCAGGTAGATCACCCCCTAGGCCTCTCGAGGTGTGGGGGTGTCTGAAGTGTGTTCGACTCCACCCGACAGAATCATGGAGATTTTCTCCATGTCGGAAGGTGCAGCCATCATAACGTCGGCTATGCATGTCTCGTAAGAATCTGAAGACTCAGAGGAATGTGAAGAACCTGCAATAATTAATTAATCCAAATACACAAGATACCAGAAATAATAGAACTTAGAATCACTTTTATATTGATCACGGGCCACTTCGAGGGGGAAACCTCCTTTGAGCAAGCTCAATACAATTAACTTCACAATGGCTTCAATGACCTCTACACACACTTATATACTAAGTCGATGCCCAATACTATGAGTCAAAAACATGGGACATATAATACTACGGGACGACTTACAAAGCATATGTGTCCAATACTATGGGCTAATATAAACTATGGATCAACAAATACTATGGGAGTACTTACAACGCATATGCATCCAACAACAATATAATAACATGGTAAAGAAAAGGGTTGACATGGGTTCCTAACATCCCCTCTCCCTTATAAAAAGCTTGGTCCTCAAAGCTTTGGTTGGATAAATTGTTGTAGAATCTGAAGAAGTGGTTCCCCGGTAGCATCCTTGGGTTGCATTTCGGGCCACTAATGCCTTTGGAGTGTTAGGGAGGATTGCTTTGAAAGATGTAGACAAAGAATAACCCCATCAGCTACGCAGAAAATGCGCTCATAATGGTGTTGATTGGCTTGTTGTTTCAGGCGAATTCTGACCATGTGAAGATTGTCCTGCAGAATGAGAAAAATCTGATCGCAGTTTCGAACAACCGAGTGAATTTCCTGAACTGGGGAGTTGCTAAGGGTGTATGGAAGAAGAAATGGCGGTGTCTGTCCATAGACTGGTCCATATGGTGTCCTTTGAGATGTGGTATTGTACCACCAGAGCGCTGCTAGGAGATCCATAGAAATAGTTGGCCAAAGCTGTGTAGGGATGGGCAAGGGTTTGAGCAATCCCGAAAGGAGTGTTGTTTCACCCTTGTTCACCTGGAAAGTATCACAGTCAGCCACCATCTGTTGAATTGTCATTTTCAGTCCCTGTCAAACGAAGTTACATTGTTCTCGGTCATACATTTTGAAGAACCCAGAGTGCCCTGCTGATGAAGAAGCATGGAGTTCATAGAAGAGATAGCCCTGTTGAACATAATGCAACCAATTTGGAACAAGCAAAGAAAGAGATGTAAGAGAAACTGGGTCATCAATTGTGCGAGAAGGAGCATATGGCACCATATTGTCCTTACCCTTCTTTTAAGTGATCGCATAGGGATAACCCATGAGTTGGATAACCCATTTCAGGTGTGTTGGGGAGGAGACCCATTGTTCCAAAAAAATTTCCAGACTCTGGAGATCAGTCTTGATGCAGAAATAATTCCCTAATAGGTATGGCTGCCACTTCTGTACTACATGCAAAATAGCCATTAGTTCCTGCTGAGAGGTAGATGCGACTAAATTCTTACCGGAAAGGTCTCTTGAAGGCGGAAATCTCATTGGTTCAACAAAGACACCTGCATATCTATCCAAGGAAGTAGTGGAGACTGTTGACGGGTGCATCTGAAGGGAATGGAGTTGAGCGATGATACCATGTGAATTCTTCTTAAGGATTTTTTCCAAGTGATGTGAACTGATGATGCAGAGAGACCCTGGTTGTAAGCGGATTAATTTATGTTGTGCCCCATTTACTGAAAACTGCATCCAAAGTTCCAAAAATTCCCATAAGATGGGGCCAAGTGTCCGTAACCATTGAACGCCCAAAACCAAATCACATCCACCTAAGGACAAAGCAAACATGTTAGAGCACAAGTTATAATCTTCCATAGAGATACACATATTGTGACACTTCCCCTTGCTAGGTAAGGTGCCCCCATTGGCAACCATGACTTCAAAGTTGGAGCAAGGATGGACAAAACAATCATCCTGTTTGGCAATCCGAGGGTCAATGAAGTTATGAGTGCTACCAGAATCAATGAGTATGGTAAGAGGGAGCTTCTTGAAGTATCCCCTGACTTGTATTGTTTGTGGGGTGGTGACGTCGGTTACAGCATGGAGAGAGAGCTCGGGTGGGTCATCCTGAGATGGGGTGTCAACAGGAGGGTGTTGAATGTCGACCTGATCATCTACTGTATCTAGAGCTTCTTCATCAAGTTATGAGGCAGGCATAGAATCCACATCCAAGAGATAGAGCTTTTGTTGAACACATCTATGTCCCTGAGTGAATTTCTCATCACAATTATAACAAAGCCCTTTTTCTCGATGTGCCTGCATCTCTGTTTCAGACAAATGCTTGATAGGAGTTGGTTGCGGGGCAAGCGTGATGGGAGGTCATTGGGAACCCATATTTCTGAAGGGAACAAAGGTGGGTTTGGAGCATTGTTGAGCTGCGATCTTATCCTCTGCCAACTTAGCCAACCCTAGGACTTCCATCATTGTGTTGGGACATAACATTTTGACCTCTGAGTGGATTTCATCCTTGAGACCACTGATAAAACAACTCCTGTAGAATTCATTAGACAATCCTTCTGTGTGATTGGCCAGTTTCTCAAATTTTGTCTGATACTCTCTCACTATGCCAATTTGGTGAAGTTTAGTGAGTGCTCTTGTGAAGTCATCAAAAGCACTAGGACCAAATCATGGAAAAAGGAGTTGGCAAAAATCTGTCCAATTTGGCTCGGGATGAGCTTTGATGTACCAATGGTACCATTGAAGGGCTTGTTGTTCCAAATGAAAGGATGCAAGTGGAACTTTCTGGACATCAAAAGTATTATGTAGACTGAAATATTGTTCTGCTTGGTATATCCATCTAGTCAGATTAGTATCATTGAAGCGAGGAAAATCAAGCTTCGGCCCGTAAAAATTGTTGGAAGAAGAGAAATTGGTGGCTGCAAAAGATTATGGCTGTCGGTTATTGTTCATGGTCGAATGCCGAAGATGGAGGTTGAGAAATTTTTCATCGAGATCTTGCAGTTTGGTTTGGATGGCTGCAAGTGCTTCCTCCATGGCCTTTTTTTCTATTTATTGGAAATGGTTAGAAAAACATAAACAAAAGCTTATTTAGTAAAGGAAGATTTGGATTTGGGAAAAACTCGGATGGGTAATTGGGGTTTGAATAGGTTTTGGACACTTTCTGATGGACAGGGAAGCAAAAAATGGGGATTTCAGAAGCGGGGTGAAAGAATGAGAAAATTTGGTAGAGAGGGACAAAGAAGCAGAATTCAGAAAGGAACACGGTGGCAAAATTTGACGGTGTTTGGGTGAAAATTGAAGGAGTTATGGAAAACCCTAAAAATAGACAAATGTGATATTTATGGTCTTGGGAAGTGGAATTTGGGATACGGTTTTCCAGAATGAAATATGCAGAATGGTATTGCAGGGATGTCAGTGAAGTTTCAGGGAAAACAGATTTGAAACAAGGGATCCGCAACATATGGATCTGGAACAGCGCGGAAATGATCGAAAATGGTTGGATCTGAAACGGCGACTGGATCTGGAACGAATTTCAGAATAGATATGAAACGGCTAGATCTGGAGTGGAAGTGATTGGCAACAATTTAGCTGAAAATAGATATGGACCCCAAGTATGTATGGCTTCCTATCGGTTCACGGGATTCACTCGGCCACCAATGTTGTCTGTCGGCTTGCGTATTGGGGCAGTACCCCTCACTCCACGGCTTAGGTAAAACTGATAACCGCTTTGCCACAAACGACAACTCTTGGTTTACCTCACGGGTGGGAACTAGTCAATCAGGTAGGGGTCGTTGCCCTTTTCGCTGGCAGGTCCTCTCAATGGGCCAACTACTTTGGGGTTCCTGTGGTACTCCTCACAATGAGTTTTAGGGATTATGCCCAAGTACTTCCCACAGTTAAGCAGATAGGGGTTATCCCCAGATCCAAACTTGCAACAGATGCGAAAAAAAATTTGGCAGAAATTCCGCCCAACAAACCCAAGAAAGTGCTCTGATACCAAATGTGAAGAACCTGCAATAATTAATTAATGCAAATACACAAGATATCAGAAATAATAGAACTCAGAATCACTTTTATATTGATCACGGGCGACTTTGAGGGGGCAACCTCCTTTGAGCAAGCTCAATACAATTAACTTCATAGTGTCTTCAATGACCTCAACACACACTTATATACAAAGTCTATGCCCAACACTATGAGTCAAAACCATGGGACATATAATACTACGAGACGACTTACAAAGCATATGTGTCCAATACTATGGGTCAATACTATGGGCTAATATAAACTATGGATCAACAAATACTACGGGAGGACTTACAAAGCATATGCGTCCAACAACAATATAATAACATAGTAAAGAGAAGGGTTGACATGGGTTCCTAACAAGGGAGCCCATCGACATCCTCGAGCAACATGACGTGAAAATTCGGCCGGCTTCAAACCAGCCAACCGATGGGATCGACGGAGAGTAGGACTCCGCGCTACGATATCTCAGAAGAGAATATCAAATCACAATGTCTCATACGGCCAACTATCGATGAAAAAACAGTAAATCAAAACCACACACCTAGAGAAACTACAGCCAAGAGCAGACAAACAGAGTGGCTAAATGAGATCCCGACACTAGAGCCGGTATGTCTCGCCTAGGAGAGGTGTGAGACTCCCAAACTATAGCCGGAGGTAACAAAATCAGTTATAGAGACACCCAAGCTTCATTGCATGCACAGGGTCAAGTCCACTATACAAACACAACTGTGTTGTCCAATCCCTATCTGACTCAGGACACAAACAACATAACCATTGCAAGTACCCTATGCGATACCTAGGTAAGGCAACTATGGTCACCGCAATATAACCAATTCTTAGGGGGACAATCGTAGGTGGGATCCGTCGTATCGGTAGGGTAGCTAATCCCGAAGCACAAGAGGACGAACCTTCGATATCTCGAGATAAGAACAAACCCTGGAAATATCTCCCACGTCCAGCTGGTATCAGAGGGATATCCCTTCAACCAACCTCCCGTGACCTCATGCTTAACTCTGGTTTGAGTAGAGCTTCCTGAGAACACCGATATATACCATGGATTCCTCCACTCCCTCGTCAGACACCTAATGTTTTGTCTAGTATTCTTGGATTGTTAACTCACAATGATCTATTCCAAGACTCTAAACCTATGCTAGTTGGTGTACCCTATAAATAAAATCGGTCTAATCAAATTTAATATTAAGCATTAATTTTAATGGATGTGGTTACTCAAAGGATATTGTCCTGAAACTAGTGATGTGTATGACTCAATAGTATGCAAAATCGTCCAATCCTAGACTCATTTATCCAATAAAACAATGTCACTAACATGCAAAATCAACCCAATGATTTCGAAATAAAAATGCAATACTTTTATGTTTTCAATGCATAATCAGAACCTAAATGAAAGCAGCAAGCACTCAATGCAAGATGCAGTACATGAAAGTAATTTTTTTTTTTTGTATTTTCTCTTATAAGCAAAAGGAAAATGCAAAACTATATGTATATTTTTTTTGTATTTTTCAATATAAAGAAATGAAAAATGCAAGCAAAATCCTACTATTCAGTCACTGAAGTGCCGAGAAGATCACTAAGACAACCTAGCAGATCCCAAATAGTAGGACCCAGCCATAGGAATGAGCTCAAAAGGAAAAAACCAAAAATGCTAAATCCAAAGATCGGTAAAAAACCAACAAGGCTCAACCAAGAGAAAGAAGAGTTCTGGTCACAACCAAGGCATAGAACAGTCAAGAAACAGACCAACAAAGACTCAGGATCATCCAAAGCCAACCTAGCAACAACCAAAAGTCATAAATCAACAAAATCTAGAGTTGTACGCTACTGTCGAAGGAATACTTGTGGGTACCCGCGAGCAGTAGAGTAAACAGGGGCAGGTGTAAGCGGGCAGAGCTAAGCTAGCCCGCGGGTGAGGAAAGGAAAATGGGAGAATAAAGAGTCCAATGGCTCAGAAAAAGCAAGTTTTCTATAGTGTATCTTAACGGCCAATCAGTGACACGGAGCTTCGACAAACAACAACTCTAATTATGGACTAATGCTCAAACAATTCCCAAACATAGATGTTTTCCCCAGCGGAGTCGCCATTTCTGTATTGGAGAAAACTCACTATGGCTTGGGGGACCACTACAGACAGTTGACTACGAGAAATTAACTCAATTCTTAGAACTATGCTATTATAAATGACAATGCTAAGATAATGGAGAATGTAACCAACCTCGATCCAAACGTTTGATGTAGATCCCCGTTGGAGCTTTTCAATCTGTACACTCAAATCTGCAAATTAGTCTTGACAGCCACTATACAACAAGTACATGTAATATATAAATGACATTAACATCATCAATAGCAATGGTCCATGATATTATAATTAAATGCAACCCAATGTAGAATAAACAACATTCACAACATTAATGGACGAGAATATGAGTATTTCTATTAATAAACAAGAAGAAGTATAATGTGATATGACCTCTTGTCGGCAACCAATCTGAACCAAGATATGGATCTATCCACTTGTGCCTCCACCAATTCAATCCTCCATGAATGGAAAACTCAAGCTATGCTAGGAGTTTGGAAGGTGAACATAAGGGGGTTCACAACTACAAGGATCAATGAGTGTAGACTTAAGATAGGGAAAAAATCCACTAGAGTTCTCTTGCTCTTCTTTCTCCTCCCATCCATAAGCCATATGTGCACAATATATAGTCCTCCCAAAGGTAGGTGAAAGGACACATTAAGGCGTTACTTGGGCAGATGGAGGGTCAAAGGTCACCCAATAATCGCTTTTTGGGAGTAAAAATTAATTAACTAGTGATTTTTACCATTTTACATGCTACCCACGAGCTATGGTGATGCAACTCGTGGGTACGCCTGCTATAATGATGCAGCAAGTGAGTAAGAAGAAAAATGAGGAAATAGTATGTCTGAAGGATATAAAGTGGATCTGAGTCAGTGAAATTGATCCTATAGGCCAAAGAATGTTGATGCTCACAAGGTGGAAAATTATGTTGTAACACATCCTACTAAACCATATTATTAATAGGGTCTTTATACATAACATGAGGGTTTGATATAATAATATAAGTATAGTATAAATGCAAGGTTCATGACAATATTATAAGTTGGAGGTATTAATGATGCATACGTAACCATAATGTTTATGGTTGTAGGTTCCCTTGGCACTCATCGAGCCTTAGACAGGATCATCGTGGATTGGTATGAAGTTTGGGAAATGATAGGGTGGGTTTGATAAATTACAACCTGAAATATATTGCATAGTCGATGATTAACACGAAGATGATCCTATTACAAGGTTTGCTGGTAATTCATCGTACTGATGGTAGACAGGATCAATTAAAGTGCAATACAGGTGGTACTACTATATTTCTTGTTGGCATTCAACGTGGATGTAATCACGTGGTGTTTCTCGGTAGGAGTGTAACAACCGCACTTTGGCTTACATCGAAGGAGTGGTGAACTTGGCATTCATTTTGAAAGTAGTGGGTGTAGTGTGGCTGACAAGCTTGTGTTTCTGTAGGGTTTTGAAACTTATTCTTGAGGGCTCCTTCCTTGGGTTCGATACCACGACCTGTAATGGAGGATTGATAGTTTTTTCAGAGTTTACGAGCCGAGCCATTACTGTGGATGTAATAGCTTCATTTACCAAGCGAAATGTGAGTGTTTCTGGATTCAAAGCCATTGCAGGAGATATCATTTTCGACCTTCAGTTTAATGTAAAGGTAATGTCTCTGCCAAAAATTTCGTGTTGATGCAATCGTATGTAATTTTTTAAGCTTGGAACTTAATTTTAACCACCCTCTATGTTATTGGCACGTGCTTTCACCTATAGGCTTCTACACTCAAGTTAAGTGGGAAACTACTGCTTGAATCGGTAAGTCTCGGTGGTTTTTCCTGTGGTTTCTCCTGGAAACTGTTAGCTATGTTTGGTTTGGAAGGAGCTTTCGATTTTCAAAAGGTGTGGTCGCTGCTGTAAAGCTTACATGTTGTGAAGCATGCATAGGGAGGATTGAATCCTCAACCTACCCTTATGATGTATTATACAGTTTTACTGTTTGTCGAAATGTATTACTTGTTTGCTAGGGTTTTAACCATCGACTACACGATAATGAGAAGGGTTCGGCCTATGGTTTTGATATTGTGTAAAATAAATTGTGGTTGAAATCAATGCTCGGTTTTATTTGATGTCAATGTTTGTTGTATTTGGTTAATGGCTGAGAGCGAAGGCCTGATGCTTCATTTTGAAACCTCTAACCCTAATGTTTACTTCATTTCAATGCATGGACCTATTCGCAACCTTGAACCCTTGGTTTGGTAGGTGATGATGATGTTGAAAGTTTAAAGTGTTAAAAATATGAATGGCTTGGTCTCTCGGTCTGTAGTTTCAAACTTGGTTTTGTTTATGTAGATGAATAATATCGATGGGATTTTAAATTTTGCTATTGTAATATCTACTGTTGTTTTTGTTTAAAGATTTGGGTTTTGAACCCTATCGAATGTTGTTACTATCAGCGTTGTTTTTCTACATGAATACTTGTAAGAATGTAATTCTGTTGAGAGGGTTTAACCCTCGGCTATTCTGGATAATGAATTATTATGGTCCCTTTAGCTTAATACTGTTTGTATGCATTGGAACTGGGAGCAGTGCTCTGAAACCTGTTTTAATTTAACTTGAATGTTTTCGTTTAAAAAGAAATGGTGTTTTGTTAAAAAGGTTGAAAGCCAAAAGTTAATACCTCATTTTGTGCTGTCAACCGTGAACTTGTTCCTTCGTTCATGTTTTTGACTTGTAATGAATTTGTGACTAAAACTATCTTACTGTTGAGTGAGGGTATTGAATCTTACTTGTAACCTTAACACTAAAGGTGGTGTTTGATATGTTAAGTGTTTGACCGTCAAATTGGCTATGAATTTGTCACGATGGTTAAATTTATTTGGTTCTCTTTTAAGGGCTTCGAACCCATGTCTATTATGTTTGCAAAAGTCTTCTATGAATCTGTCTTGGATAATTTATTTGATTTGGTAAATGTTGAAATTAGTACTAAGTGTTGAATTACAGAAGCTAGGGTTTTGTCAATAATGGGACATTCGTCCAATACAAATTTATTCTGTGTTTAAAAGGGTCTCATAATATGAGTATTGCTAGTTCTGATTACTTTGTTAAAAGAATTAGATGTGTAATAAAAAGTAACCCTATTTATCTTTTGATACTGCAAGGGTGAAGATGTAAAATGTCTGTATAAAAGGATATTGTTATAATTGTTTTACAGCTATTTAGTTTTCAAACATATTGATGAAAGAAAATAAATGCATTAAAGAAAAGATGATGAGATACATTGTATTTACCATTTGCTGTAAGAGATATAGTTTAGGTTTATGCAAAAACCTAGAAATGTTTGAGTTTTCTATTAATTCTTTTATTATAAAAGTAGAGATATTCTAAATTCTATATAAAAACATTATTTCTATGTTTAGCTATGATAGGAAACCTAAGTTTTGAAAATTACCGAGTAGCTAATAAATTACAATAAATATAACATATAAGAAATATTAAGGGAAACATAACAGAGTTAGGTTACTCATTCAATCTGTTCACTGTCTATCATTTATCTATTTTAATATTCCTTTTCTATACTAGAGTATGATATAGAAAATAGTATGGGGAAAAATATAGAGAGGGCATTTATTCTATCAATTCATAAATATATTCAGCAGTCTACAAAATCCTAAACAGATCAGAAAATCACACTCATACTTATGTATTATCATTAGCAGCTAAAGAGTACTAAATCACAATTACAGAAAGTAAATTTAACTACTTAGAGATGAAATATCAAGAAGAACCTGTAACTGTAGACAGGGTGGACAAACACCCAAGGATTCCTGTTCCTCCCAACCTTCTCGAGAAGAAGTAGCCAAACTACTTGCCTCCTTTGTACCCCCGAGCCTGTTTACTGAACCACTAGGTAGAAGAATCTGTGTAGAAGCAAGGCACTCAATTTGTATAACCATCAATCAATAGAGACTTGCCAAAAAAAACCTCAATCTCTGCACTCAACAGTAAACAAGGCAGACTTACACCATGATAAAAACCCTAGACTTCCCCCCATCGAATATCTTGTGTGCATACAGCAGAACCATAAGGTAATTTTCCTCATCAGGTAATGTGTTGAACCTTAGTCCAAATTCAATGGTTGTTAAAAAGATTTCCCAGGTCTTTAGTGGTAAGTTTTGAATAAATGAGCCTCAAGCTCCAATCCCATCTTTTAGGGCACTATGACCACAATTCAAGGGAGTTGTCCCATACCAACAGCTAGTTACTTTTCTCATGATGCTACCACTTGTCCATTTCCTTCTACCCCAGATTATATTCAACCTAGTGGGTCAGTAAACACTCTTTCAACATTTCTCCTTGGGTGAGTGTCTCCTATTTTATTTATTTAAATAATAATATTGTGCAATTACAGTCATCCTTGGACACTTTTCCACATATAAAAATTTACAATAGAAGTTAAGATAATGTCTTCTTCAAACATAAAATGTTTTCAGTAAAAGGGTATGTTACAATTCAAGTGAAGTTAATGACATACATCAACGATAATAGGATTTCGAGGATACATAAGTTGAGCATAACATTACAAACTACAAAGAATCTGAAGAGTGTGCATATCAGTAGAACAACATTGCAGTAATATCTTCTATAGTCATATCAGGGTGGAAAGATAGGGCAAGGAGCACGACATCGGTGCTTCCTTTCATTTGAAGCTAGTAAATCAGGGAGTCGATGCTTCCTTCAAGTTATAGGCTATAAAACCAGGGGGTCGGTGCCTCTTTCTAGTTGGTGCTATAAGGAATTTGGTGCTTCTATGAATGTAATCTTTATATTATAAGAGAGGATTATGTGGTTTTCTTCCATTTGGGATTCGACATAATGATTTGTGTGTTCTATGTATTGTGCATATGTGGATGAATGTTATTGTTTCTTCAAATGTTTAATTTAATTTCAATTTAAATATGACATGAAGTAAAAAAATTTCATAATTGCGCTAATACTGATTCACCACCCCTCTCAGTATTAATAAGATTCCAACAATTGGTATCAGATCCAATGTCTTCAGTAATAACTTAACATCTGGAAGATAGATATGTGTGCAGATATGGACAAGAAGGAAGGAATCTTCACTAAAAGAGCACCAAGGTTTGATGGTACCAACTACACCTTTTGGAGGATTACAATGGGAGTGCATCTTCAATCACTCGGATATGATGTTTGGTATCCTGTTGTGGGTGGGTGTAACATTCCAGCAATAGTACCAGTTGATCCACTTGATAAAAGATAATATCAATGCAATGATAGATCCAGGAATGCAATCTTGGGTGGGTTAACAAACATTGAATTCAATAAAGTCATCCATTGCATCTCAACTAAGGATGTATAGGATAAAATCATAAATGCTTATGAAGGTTACAAAAAAGTAAAGAAGGAAAAGCTACAAAATTACTCTGGATTGTATGAGGCTTTGAAAGTGAAAGATGAAGAAAATGTTGCCTCATATTTTCTTCAAGTTTATGAGTTGGTTAATGCCATCAAAAGTATTAGAGTTACACTAGTTGAATAATCAGTTGTACGGAATATACTAAGAATTCTACCTCCAAGATTTGAATCAAAAGTATACGTGTTAGAAGATATATCCAATCTTGCAGATCTCACAAACGGTGAGCTTCAAGGAATTCTGACTGTGTATGAGCTAAGAATTGAAAGGGAAAATCCTATCAGAAAGGAAGCTACTTCAAATACCACTAGGGATGAAAAAAATGAACATGACAAAGGATATTGTGATGGATTAGATGAGGAAGAATCAAAATTTGTGAGAAAGTTGAAAGGAGGATGTGGTAAGTACAAGGGAAAATTACCTCTCACATGTTTTATATGTAGAAGAGTAGGCCAGTTTGCTTCAAAGTGTCCATATAAGGAAGATGAATATAATGACATCGTGGAAGATGCTAGATACAATGAATGAAGGTTGGTGCACACATAGGATAGATCTTAGAACATGAAGAAATTTCCAAAACAAAGGAAGAGTTTTTACACTGATAAAGACAATAATTTATCCAAAGAAAGTGATTGTGAAGATAAGCCAAAAGAAGAAATTTTTATGGCCATTTTGGAAGATGAGAACAATGAAGAAAATAAAAATGGTTTTTCCTCTATCAAGAAATATGCACCATTTGCACAAAGTCAACTAGGAGCACTGTATAAGTACTTCTTTAGTGGATCCTTTAATACATCTCCAAATCACGTTGCAAAAATTAAATTAAAACAATCAATCTGAAGAATAAGAAGTTGCAGAGGTTGATTGGGAAGGTGAACTGGTTAGTGCCTTGGATGAATTGAATAATTAAAGAAGGAAGAATAAACTCTTGCTGAATCGACTTTCAAAGTATGAAGAACAAGTCAACCAATCCAAGCTCATTCAAGAATCTCTTGAAAAATATGTTAGTAAAAAAGAAATGAACGTTGGGAAACAAATAGATTGCACAGTAGACAAAATCAGAATGCTTGAAGAAGAGAAATCAGTATTGAAGATATCATTGGAAGAGTTAGTGCAGAAATTAAAAAAAAAATTCTAACAAGTCATCTTAAACAAAAGGATAGAGAGGTATCTCACTTAGAAGAAAAATTGACTGAAATAAAAGGGAAGAAAGAAGTTCGAGATCACATCACAATTGATAATCCTAATTGTCCATATTTAGGAAGTGACAAGGCCTATCTTGAAAATGAAGTAAAGCAAAAATTCAAAGATGGCACAATAATCCTGAATAAGATTCTGAAGGACCAAAGATCATCATCAAACAAGTGATTACTTGGTTACGATAGAACATATGCGAAAGTCTGTGATAGTAAGCACAACCCAAATCAAATGAAGTCATTTAGGTATGATAATTCCTTCAGTGATTACAATTTTTTTTTTACACTTACATAAGAAGGATTAATACAATGAAGTGTGCAAGGTGCAATTACATTGGAAATATTGCAAAGTATTGTCAAACTATGAGATATTATGCTTGTGATGGATTTGGACACAAGGCTATGTATTGTCAAAGAACAATGAATTGTCTAGATAGAAATATTTTCCATAACAATAATCACAATAATAGGACCAAAAGGGAAGAAAATCAGGTGCACCATCAAAGTGGAAGTACACACATGAATATATCAATAAGGAAAACTCCTCAAGCATGTGCAGAAGAAGCTAACAACCCAAGTATGTATCAAGCAACAATTAATTTCTACCCATATTGCTAATCTCTAAGAGATTGAGTGAGATCCTGGAAATCAACACAATGTTCATTAGATATTCAAGGAGTGTGTTAGTAAAGTATTACAGTTAGAGAATATTTGAAGTTGTTTGTCACATTAATGTTATGTTGAAAAATATATGCGGATATATTCAATTATTTGTGGTGATGTGTTGGACTATCACATAAAAGAGCTCATGTACATCGAAACAAGAATGCAAATGAGTATTGTTGATGAACACACATAAGGAGCATTCAAATATGTGAATATACATAAATGAAACTTGTATTATATTAAAAATCATTTCATTACAAAATTTCATGAGGCCTTTGTCGCAGAGAATGGAGTTGAATTACAAAAGAGGAAGAATTCCAAGGCCTAAAGACAATTGAAGAATTAAAATGATGATGGAATCTGTATCAAGAAAAACTGAGAATCACAAAGGTAATTCAGAGCCGTATATCAAGGTCTAATTCTGCGATTGGTTATTGTGCAAGATGAACCTTGACATCCATTGGAACTAGCTCGATAAATTCAGATGATGGTTGTAGTAGACAAAGATACATAGTTGAGGATGGTGTATTTGAAATGGAATTTCACTACTACATATGGCTCAAAATTTCCACGAAATATTGCCACAAATAAGTTAAAATCGAAACTTTCGTGGATAAAAAGATACAAAAATTTGGAAAAAAATGTTTTGGCCCCTGACGATCGTGGCTATAGCAACATAAGCACCATAATGTCACTATAGTGATGATCATGGACACCACATCCTCCCATATTTTATCATGTAAATAAATCATGTTGCTTCCTTTTGGTTACTCATGGTCCACCAAGACCCTTCATGCACATTGCATACCAATCATGCATGTTCAATTTGTTCCCAATTGGGGCATTACACACATCATTGTATCGACCTTCCTTGATTTTGAGATGCTTTGTTGACCATACTCCTTACTCAACCATCAGAATAAAAATCCCCCCCTCCACCATTGGACACAACTTATATCAATGTCATTACAACGACGGTCCCCATTCCTATAGGAAGCTCCTCTATGGCCGATCAATGGGCTGAGTCATTTTTAGACAAAAAGTTTTCCCTTTGGCACCCTAAAAGTCTCACAATAATTATTAATCACACCTATGCTACCTTCCCATGTCGGTCATGAAATTTAATATCTCATCATTCCTTCCAATGTCCTATATTAGCTGCATTCTGCACCCTTCATGCCACTCAAAATAAACTATCGGATAACCTTCCCCTTTTCAAACAACCCTCCCAATGGTAATCGAGGAAGACCAATATTTTACTGATGACACTGTAGGATCCAATGTGTAAATTATTCCTCCCCTCCTTGGTTATTATGATCCCCCATCCCCCGTAGCCCTGGAAGACTTGGACACCCTAGTATTCCAACAGAAAGAGATCCTCCATCCTCCCACAAACCCACCTTGATATCATGACATCCTTCATCTTGGTGTGATACCCTTTCCAATAACTGACTTACCACAGAGGTTGGATACAACCAACCACATAGTCACATCACTTGTCCATCCCCTCAAGTCAACTTTGATAATTCCTTCTCCTCCAATGAAGACATGTTAAAGGAATATGTCTTCTCCATGGATGAAGAGATACTAAAACCCATGCATTCAAATGAACCCCCATGGGATTCCTTCCATCATCGATCCACATTCATCCATGCCTATGGCCCTTAAATCCTTACAGTGGCCCAAGAATATATAATTGAATCAAAGTATTTTCTACCTCCTAGTCACATCGATTAGTTTAAAAATCCCATTCTATCCCCTAATTCGTTCAAAGAGGTAAATATAGCCAATATTTCTCCCACCATCCAGGTGGATATATCTATGATACCAAGTTTCATCAAGAACATTTCCATTGGTTTGTCATGTTCACCAAAGGAAATTATTGACTTTACCACCCCCTTCAAGGAATTTTTCAATGTATTCACATGGTCATACATCGAATAAATTCCAATCCTAGACCATTCAATCATCGAACACCATATTGACACTTGGAATGATGCCACCCTAGTATGACAAAAACAATTACTTGTTTACCCCTCTAAGCCCTTTTCTATCAAAGATGAGATCGAAAAAATCATGTAGGAGCGATTAATCTTCCCCATTGCTTATATGTCTTGGGTCTCCAATCCTGTCCCAATCAACAAAAATCAAGGTACCAATCGAGTCTACATATATTTCTGAGATCTCAACTTATATTTCCCCAAGGACAATTACTTGACCCCCCTCATCGACTAAATCATTGATTCATGTGTAGGTAGTGAAATGTTGTCATTTATGGATGGGTTCTCTAGTTATAACCAGATATAGATCTACCCTTAGGATCAATATAAAACCACCTTTACCACCCTTTGGTGCACTTTCACTTACAACATTATGCCATTCAGGATAAGGAATGTTGGCACTACCTTATAAGGGGATATGGTGTATGTTTTAAATGAATTGGCTCATATCATCCTTTCCTTCTTATATGACCTAACTGCCAATTCTAAAAAATGATGTGATCACCTACATGATTTACGCACTGTCGCAAATATAACATATGCTTGAACCCCCTTAAGTGTGTGTTCTACTTCACCACCAACTTTTTTTTAGGTTTCATCATATCCAAGGAAAGAACCATAGTTGACCCATCAAATTTCCATGCCATCCTTGAGTTACTGCCCCCGCGAACACAGTGCCGGTTGCAAATCTTTCGGGGAAAGGCCAATTTACTCTAACGCTTCATCCCAGATTATGCCACCCAAACACATAGTTTTATGCATATTCTAAGAAAATACATTCCTTTAAAATGGGATGAGCATGCCCAAATATACTTTGACATACTAAAAGCAAGAATTAGATTCAACACCTCTCATCTCGCCACCGGATTGTGACAAATATTTTATCCTATATATCTCACTTTCAGCTTCCACTGTGGGAAGTGTTCAAGTCCAACAAGATGATGGTCCAAATGAACATGTCATTTACTAAATCAATAATACATGGGAAGTACCATCCCTCAACCACGCATGTGCTTAGAAACTTGCATTAGTCATCATCCTCTTCGTACAAAAACTACACCACTATATCTTGCTTCATAAAACAACAATGGTTTTTAACTCAAATCCCATGCAATACATACTTATATGTAGGCTTAACATTAGTAAGTTTGTACATTGGATTGTTATCTACAAGAACTTGACCATGATTTTGTGATCCCTAAAAGTAATAAATCCTTGTCCCTTGTCGAGCTTATCACCGACCTCCCTACCACTCCCTCCACGAGAACCTATGCATGACCAGTTACCTAATGAACACCTATTCTTCATAGCCAACGATTACCCATGATATGGTGATATCCTAACATATCTCCGCACACAAATTTCACCCCACACCTATCTCAGGATGATCATAAATGCATCCATCATCAATCCCCAAGATATCTTCTCCTTGAAGATGTCATATACCATCATGGGGTTATACTATTCTATGTCATTTCTTGACATATGAAAAAGCTAAACAAGTTATCAATGATTGTAATAGCGAAGCATGTAGAAGCCACCTCCAAGGTCTGGCAACTACCCAAAAAATATTACAACCCAGTTATTTTTGGCCATCGGTATTCAAAGAATGTTGTGTTTACACAGTCAAAAGATGTGCTAATTGTCAGGTATGTTCCTATAAGACTCAGTCACCACTTGCTCCTCTCCACCCCGTAATCATCGCTGACCCATTTTGAAATTGGAAATTGATTTAATGGAGTGCTTCCCTACCTTAGTGCAAGGCGACCAGTACATCATAGTATCCATCTACTATTTCACTAAGTAGGTTGAAGCCATGCCCATGTCCGATTGTAAAGGTAGCACTACTGCATGCTTCTTCTTCAACCATGTAATATCATGTTTTTGAGTCCTGAAAAAAGTAGTCTCTAATAACATAACCCACTTCTGCAACAATAATTTTGACAAACTCTCATGGTTGTTAGGATTTAAACATGAATTCTTGATATCCTACTACCCCCAAGCAAAAGGCCAAGTTGAATTTGTGAACAAAATTATTAAAACCATGCTCCAACGCACTGTAAATAAGAACAAATCCAATTGGAATGACATGTTAGGGCCCTGTCCTTTGGGATTATCACACCTTATTCAAAATTAGTATAGGTTTTACTCCATTCCACCTCGTCTGTGGAGTCAAATCCATACTTCCCATCGAGTTCCAAATCCCAACCCCCCAATCAACGGTGGAGTTATTACTTGATACTCCGACCCTTGAAAAAACGATGTTTAATTTAGAACACCTTCATGAAGAACGATGTGAATCACTTCAACAAAATGATGCCATGAAGGTACGCTCCAAATCTCACTATGATAGACACATTCGAACTCACACCTTCGATGAGGGAGACTTTGTCCACATCTTCAACGCCAAAAAAGACAACAAACTGGAACCTAGTAAATTTGTATCTAAATGGACAGGGACTTATGGTGGTAATAAATTCCTTCCCAAAGGGAAATATGTATTAAGTGACCCCCGAAGGAATTACCCTCAACAACCCTGTCAATTGGGTGTACCTTAAACGCTTCTACCCTTGATCTAGGCACTTCGTAGGTGTGTTATAGTTTGGTTTTCAATTATGCATTATCAATACCTTTGTCATGTTCTTTACTACACTTGGGTATTTGTGTCGTATGTGCAAGATAATGAAAAAGACTTGACTACCTCTTTTTTTTCCATTATAAGAACAAGTCTCCACCCCTCAACAATTGTGCAAGGATTCTATCACAAGTATCACCTCGAAACTGGAATATAGGAAACACCCTGCCTCTATTTTCATTTCACTTACCAAATATTTCGTCTAATAACCATAGGGTCCTCATCTCCAATACTGATATTCCATCAATATCACTACCATAGATAACATATTTCCCCCATGGGTGTGCGCACCATTGCATCCTAGTCATTATTTGACATCCATGATGTTGACCCCCCTCAAGCCCGTGGAATTTGATAAATATTTAAAGGATAAACCCATACTTCATCGTTTTATAGCTTTTCATTTGCTCCCCTAGCTTGAGTATTCAATGCAATCAATTGCTCGACACATGTTACTATAGCTCGGGTTTTCACCCCAGCTTGTGAAAATGAGCACCTACTAAGGAGAATGAACTCCCTAGTAGCAGTTCGAGAAAGCAGTAAAAAATGTAATATAAATGGTAAAAACTAATCTAAAATGTGCATGGGTTCTTAACAAGTAAATCTGGAGTAAAAAAAGTAAACAATAAAAATTCATTGATTTCTTATGCAAAACAGATATAGAAGAGAACCATATCTTTTCATTAACCTGAAAATGGAGTTTTACATAAGATTTTACCTCAATGGTGAGGTTGGTGGAGCTTGTGCAGCCGTAGGGACGAGTTGCTCCAATGCTCCAAGGTATCCTTCTCTTTTCCAAATGCAATAGGGATTGGACAAATGGCTCACTGAAATGGTGAATCTAAGCACAAATGGTGAGCTTAGGGTTACGGGAGTGATTTGGGCAGCATAAGGGTAGAGTAGATTGTGGGTGAATAATAGGGAGGCTCCATCACCTATTTATAGGTTTTTTGAATGGTGGAGTATTGACCCATGGTATTTGGTTATTGGTTTAGGGTTTCTTTCCCTCTTTTCCCTCTTTTTCCTTTTTTGAATTAATTTTTTATTTTTATTCCCTTTTATTTTATTTTTGGGAATTTTGGGCCCTTTTGGAGAGTTTTTGGCACTTTTTGACGAAATTTAATTATTTTGAGGAGAAAAAGATTGATTTTGGTCTTTTTGATGACCATTTGAAGGTTTTTTGAGGTTTTGGAGGCTAAATGGTGGAAAAAACGGACATGGGTCATGTGGCTAGGGAGATGAGCTATTGAGCATTTTGGGGGTGTTAACAGATTGCCCCCTGATGTGTGAGGGCAAGAGATCATCGTATGGACGATAAACATCATAGTTTATTTGTATTTTTCCTAGGGTGTGGAGGAGAGAAGAGACTAATTGGATACCGAAACAATGACCCCATACAAACTACAAAAGCTAAACGTACATGGCCTCAAAATGAATGAGGAATAATCTCTGATATATGGACGAGGCGAGCATACCCATGCTCATATCAAGATATACAAAATAATAATAATGAGATCCAATGGGACCTGAATAATACATAGAGAACTGTTTTGTACATAATAATGGTCCAAAGGGGACACAAAATTGGGACATACGCATGGTCTACCCTGACTGATCTGAAGCACTGATACATTGGAATGACAGTAGTCACTCTGAATGTGGCACCCAAAGGGATGAGGAGCTGTTGGATATGAAGGTGTCCAATAACTGGGTGGACTTAGTGACTGAGGTTCATAATATCAATGGTAAACTAGACTGTATATGAATGGGGTACTCGAGGAAGCATATAACTGGGGTGCATTTGAATACTGTCGCTAAGCGCAGCCCAGATATCCACGGGAACATACAACGGGGGGGTTCCAAAGTAGACTCACCAATGTGCTAGAGTCAAGGGACATCCAGACTCTTCGACTAATAACTGAAGGGACCAATACCCTGCATGAATATCGATGGTGCGATCAAGGTGTTGAATTCGAGCATGTGAGAAACAACCATTCGGAGAGGCACTAAGGACTCCTCTCAAAATGGTCTGTAGGAACTCACCAATGATGGTGATGAGTCCAAGGCACAGGGAACTTTGGGTCTATCCTCTGGAATAGATGGGATAGCGTCGACAGAGGGAGACCTGCAACTACAAAGGAAATGACGTTTCCTTGACAGGAGCGCAAGGTGTACAACCAAAAGATGATAGTACTAAAGATGGGACTGACATACTTAGGGGTTGGGGATCAACTCAGGTCGTGGAGTTGGGGGGGGTAATCATAATTAATTTGTTCAAAGTATGATGGAATGGCTGACCGGGAAGCAGATGAAACTAACTTGGGGTACCAGGATCATAGCTTAAGGGTCCAGAGACTGTGACTGCAAATGGGGGAGACTCAAGTGGGGAATGGAACGATGATTGATATCCTGAGACTCTAGGGGTGACGCATCATAGAATACTCTGAACAAAGGTGACCATGCTGGGGAAGCTGCCATAATAGTGTGACTAGATTTGATCTATTGTGTCGCCAAGATTCACTGTTGGGTCCTTCTTTGTGGTTTAAGGAGCTTCAAAGAAAGGATAGAAGGTTGCTCGAAATGGTACTGTCATGTGTGTAGCTATGGTTTTCACCCTAGCTTGTGCAAATGAGCACCTACTAAGGAGAAGGGACTCCTTAGTAGCAGTTCAGAAAATACAGTAAATAAAAGACAGTACAGTAAAACAGTAAACTACTATAAGCATGTGCATAAAATAACATAAAGATAATAAAAATGGTTTTTTGTATTAATTATACCTCCAATTTGAAGGTTGATGAATCCTTTGCAGCAATCCAAGAGGGTTTCTTCCAAGCTCCAGTGTTGTTCCTTTCTCTTTCTCCAAAGGGTTTTGGAAATGGGCCAAAGGGGCACTCAAATGTGAAAGTAGCTCAAGGGTGAGCTATGGTTTCAGGAGTGATTTTGGCAGAGTAAGGATATGGATGACTGTGGATGTGAAATAGGGAGCCTCCATCACCTATTTATAGGTTTTTAGTGGTGGAGAGCTGGCCCATGGTTTTTGGCACCATATGGTTTAGGTCAGCTGTATAGGGTTTTTGCTTCCTTTTTCCCTCTTTTTCCTCTTTTTTGTATTTTTTATTCTCTTTTTAGAGGGTTTTTGCTATTTTTGGAGGAATTTAACTTATTTTCGGGAAAAAAGGGGGGGTTTTGGCCTTTTGGAGGCTTTTTAATGGGTTTTTAAGGTTTTGGAGGAAAATATGGTAGGAAATATAGACAAATGAGTCATGTAATGGGGTAGATGAGGTAGTGAGCACTTTTTGAGTGTTAACAGATTGCCCCCTGATGTGTGAGGGCAGGAGCTCATTGTAGGGCCGATAGACATCATAATTCTTGTATGGTTTTCCTGGGGTGTGGAGAGGAGAAGAAACGAACTAGATCCTGGAACAACAGTCCCGAACAAACTGCAAAAACTAAAAGTACATGACCTCAATAATGAATAAGGAATAATCTGAACATGTGGACGAGGTAGGCATTCCCATGCTCCTATCAAGATATAGAACAATAACAAGGGGGTCCAATAAATGGGGACCTGAAATATACATGGCCTCAAAGGAGAAAGAATCTCGATAAATGGATGAGGTGGGCATACCCATGCTCGTATGAAGATATATAAAACATAACAATGAGGCCCGAAAAAGGGGACCTATAAGATACATAGAGAACCACTGTGTACATCATAAGAGTCCAGAGGGGACACAAATATGGGACATACTATTGGGCTAACCATGTCTGAGCTAAAGAACTGATACACAGGAATAGCAACAGTGCTGCTGAGTGGGGTACCAGAGGAACTAATGAGCTGCTGGATCATAGTGACGGGGAGTCATACCCTCAATGGTACACTGAACTGGAACTGAACTGGGAACTCAAGGAAGCATATAACTGGATGGATTCCGAATACAATCGCCTACGCAACCTTGAAATCCACAGGAACATATAACTGGGCGTTCCGAAGTGGCTCACCAATGTGCTAGAGTCGGGGGAAATTCTGGGTCTTCGACGATGCGATCAAGGTGTTGAAGTCGAGCATGTGAGAAACAACCACTCGGAGAGGCAATGATGACTCCTCTCAAAATGGTCTGTAGGAACACACCACAGATGGTGATGGGTCCAAGGCGCAGGGACCTCTAGGTCTATCCTCTGGAATAGAGGGGCTTTCATCGATAGAGGGGGACCTGCAACTAGCAAGGCAATGATGTTTCCTTGATAGGAGCATGAAGTGGAGAACCGAAGTGTGAGAGTACTGATGGGAGGACTGACATACTGTGGGGGTAGGGAATAACTGGGCAAGTGGAGTGGGTGGACTCAAACTTCCTTTGTTTAGAGTATGATGACGGGGGATGATCGGAAAGCATATGAAGCTGAATAGAGGGAAGGGGATCATAGTTGTAATGGATCAAGGATAGTGACTAGGATGAGTGATACTCAAGTTGGTGTAAAATGGAAGGAGACTGCAGATTACTCTGAACAAAGGCGACCTGATTGGGGGTGCTGCCGAGATGATCGATCACGGTGCCGAGAGGCATGGGGGGAACTTCTTCATGGGTTTAAGGAACTAGAAGAAGTGTGTTCAAAATGGTACTGTCATGTGGATTTATACGAGCCCAGGACAGTTCATGCTCGTGGTTTCTTTCAATTTTAAGGAGTCCGAAAGAGATAAGAAGACTCTGAAATAATGGAACGGTACTGTCGTGTGGATTTGTACGAGCCCAGGACAATTCATGCTCATGGTTGCTTTCAATTTTAGAGAGTCTGAAAGCGATAAGAAGACTCCAGGGGGTTTCTTTTTCGTGTGTTAGTCTCCAAGGCCCGAAGAAGAATAAAATGATGCAATGAAGAACTCTTCTAGCTGGTGTGACTAGAGTATTCATTTTTCATAATTAGTCTACCAGGTTCGGAAAATGGTTAAACTTATACTAGATAGACGCCCTTTTAGGTACTTTAACGAGCATGAAAGGAAGCAAGATTGCTCGACGATCTTTTCATTGTTTTAGGAGTCAGAAAAGAGCTTAACAGAAACTCCCTAAGTGCCTTTTTCGTAAAGGACTTGTTCGGCTCGAAAAAGGGATAAAATTATACTGAACAAAAGGAATGGTCAGGCAAGGAGGAAGTGCTCAATCAAGGAACATTGAAGATGACCAAGAACGAGGGTAGGGGGGAACACTGGTGGGCCTCCTTGTGGGATAATGAATGGTGGAAAAATAACGAATTAATTGCAGTATGAAATGAGTGAAAGGCTCATCTAAAAATGTGGAACAATCTGATGGCGGCCGATGTGGCATGCAAACCGAGGCAGCAAGGTGTCGGGACACAATGGTGAAATCGTACCTATTGAGAGCAAGAAATGATCTCAATCATCATCACGAGCTCAGAAAACTGAATCTGGCGGTATAAAAAGTGTCAAAAAAGGATAACGGCCGATGTGGTGCGCAAACAGAAGCAATGGGGGGTGTTTTGGAAAAAATACCCAAAAAATGTGGGGGTTAGAGCAAGAAATGATCTCAAGCATCATCACGGGCTCGAAAAAATGAATCCGATGATATAAAGTTTATAAAAAATGGAGAGCAGCCGAAGTGGCATGCAAACCGAGGCAACTAGTGGTGTCTAGAAAAATGCTCAAAAAAATGCGAAAAAAATGAGAAAACAAGTCGACCATCATGATGGTCTCGTCTTGTTAATTCCAGTGGTGGAAACGATTTAAAAAATAGACTTCGTATGGGTTCAGAATGGCCAAAACAAGAAAAAGTCAATGGACTATAAATAGTAAGTGGGTCCAACATGACAAGTGTCATTTGGACTTGTTGACTTTGACTAGAGATCAAAGTTGATCAGAGCTTCATTGGTGTTTCTAGACGATCCAACCGACCGTTTTCAGATCCGGGAGTTACAGGTATTCCAACAAACTCATACTTGCATTTTTCATTGGGTTCGGGGGGGTAGTGGTTCCCAAGGGATTTTTTGTATGGTCCACATGGGGTGGACCGCGGGTTTGTGGGGTGGAAACGCGGTTGGGGACTACAGGTTCCAGGGCTGATCACGCGGACGGCGACCACGAGTTCTTGGTTGGGTTACGTGGTCTAGTACCGCGAGTTCCGAGGCTGGACTCACGGTTCGGAACCGCTAGTTTGGATCCTACAAATGTGGTCTCGGACCGTGACTGTAGCCCTGATAGCCGCGGTCGGAAACCGCGGTAAGGGGCCCTAAAGCCGCGATTGGGATCGCGCTTTTAGGGTTTCCCTGGGGGGGAGGGTTACTTCTTTGACATGAGTCTGCTGAGTTTGCCTTGTGTGATTGACAGGATGCCGTTATTGCTATGGTGAGAGCGGGAGGTAACAGATGACATAGTGGATGTCATCCGGAGGGATCGCCATGTGCTGTCTACTTTGGGTTTGTGCGGGCTATTGAAGTTCGCATAGGTGCCCATGATGTGTTCAGCAACGCTACTGCTGAATCGATTAGTGAGCTTTTGGGAGCCTGACATATAGGTGTTCATGGTGCAGGGATAGAGGGTGGATCTCACCCTTGCAGATGTATATTTCTTGACGGGGTTTCCTTGTCTGGGTAGGGTGGCGGATACGTAGCTAGGAGTATCCGTAGATGTGGATATAGAGGATATGTTGGAGCGGTACTACGGTCCAGAGGCTAGGGTGCAAAGGAATGCACTCCAGGTTGTGGACCTGCGGGAGCCATCGGTACGGGTGATCACAGCGTGCATGGTTCGAGTTTTGGGGTCCCAGTCACCTGAGAAGGTGTCAGGGGGCCAGATGCAGCTGGTGGAGCGGGTGCTGGATGGTGTATACTATGCCTGGGGCCAGATGTTCCTCACTTGTGTTTAGCAACAACTGACCTCGGTGAAGGAATCTAGCAAGGGATTCTGTTATGGATCCTTTCTGTGTGCCTTCTTCATGGAGAGGGTACCTACACTACGGCCGTGGGTGCCGATCAGGGCAGCACGACCTATGGAGACGCACATGGTGCAGTGGGGAGAGAGGATGCGCCGACGGGGTGGCGGTGAGGTTGGAAGGTACTTCACCCAGGAGCTCTACCTACAGTGGTTGCAGATGTCACTGATGCTGGAGGATTACCCATACAGGGAGATGGACTATACAGGGGATCTGGAGGCACCACGGCCACCAGGGCAGGCATGGGGACCAGATGGTATGTGTTGATTTGCTTGATTGTTGTTGATGTTAGGTTTTGTGTATGATAGGTTTGAGATATTGATATGCTGTTACTCACTGATGGATGATCTGCAGATGTTGGCCCGAGACCACCACCAGGACATGTAGCTCGCAGGGGGCATGTGGTGATACCAGCCCTGCTTGGTTGAGGGGAGGTGCATCGACGCGATGCTGAGGGGACTCTGGATGTTGTACGGACACTTCTCGATCATTTGCTAGTTGGAGTGAATGATGATGGGTGGCAGGATGTGGATCCAGAGGTGATTTAGGACTGCCTGAGGGCGCCATGGGAGTTCCGATCGATCGCGATCTGGGTGTCCATTTTGGCGGATAGGGTTCGGGCACACGAGCTTACAAGGGATGAGGACTCGGAGGCAGCTGATGCAGGAAGTTACGAAGGGTATGACTCTCAATAGGGAGTACAGAGGACCCCCCCCCCGATTTTGTAGCTACGGCATGTATTCTATGAGGTTTATTGATGTATAGATATTTTTTTGTATAGCTGAGTACAGGGGTACTCAAGACATGTGTAGCACATTGATGTTTATTTATATATATGAATATGCACATAGATACACCTTTTTGTGATGATGATTTAGTGTATGCACGTGGATGCGCTTATGGTTTGTTATATATTTGTACTGCACGTGGATGCAAGTAGTGTAGGATGATGGGCACGTGGATGCCCCTTGTGTATTTTATGTTATGTATTGCACATGGATGCAACATTATGTATGTAGGATTGGCACATGGATGCCCCTGTATAGTAATATGTTTATGGTATTGCACATGGATGCAAGTATTTGTGTGATGATAGGCACGTGGATGCCCCTTGTTGTAAACGCAATCTTTTTGGGTTTTTATATATTTTTGATGAGATGATATGGGATGATGATGCATGATGGATGTTTTACATGGTGTGATTGATATGCCAATCTAGGATGTTGTTAGCCATTTGATATACGACACTATTGTAAGCTCTTGGGACATGGGTGAATGTTATGGATTCAAATTGTCTGCTGAGTTGTTTTGTGCGCAGGAATTTTCTAAAGAGGCAGGGATCCCGCACCTGGTAGCAGTTGTTGAGCTAGGAGACAAGTAGCTGGGAGTGCATAACTTGTGCCAAATGGAATACTAATGTTCAAACTTCAGTAGGGTAGTAAGCAGAGGAATATTGATGTTCGAACTTCAGGAGGATGGATAACTCGCGCCAAATGGAATCTTCAAAGTGTGAACCATGGTCTGAGACCAACTATTTGGGGACCCTGAATCGAGTGATAACATGGTTAAAAAATAAACGGGCAGCGGTGTCAGCTTTACAATTGAAGGTGGGCATGGCTTCAGCCCATTTGGTGAAGTAGTCGACAGCAACAATGATGTACTTATGGCCGTTGGTGGATGAGGGTTTACATTCCATGAAGTCGATGGCCCATTTACAAAAGGGGCCAACGGTGACGACTGGGTGTAACGGAGCAGGTGGTGTCCGAGCCTTAGTGGCAAAAAGTTGGCAATTATGACAATGTTTGACCGCTGTGATGCAGTCGGTAAAGAGTGCGGGCCAAAAGTGTCCAGTGCGGATGACCTTTTTGGTGGTGGCCATTCTAGATAAATGTCCGCCGCAGGAACCACTATGCAAGTCATTGAGGACTTGTTCGGCTTCCTCATGTGTAAGACAACGACGAAGAATTATGTCAACCCCTCCGCGGTAAAGGACATCGCCCAAGAGGAGATATCGAGAGGCTTGGTGACGGATACGATGACGTCCATCACGATTTATGTTGGGTTGAAACTTCTGTGTGCGAAGGTATAACAAAATATCACCATACCATGGGTCACCATACAAGATGATGAACAAGTGATTGTCGGGTAACTCATCGGAGATTTGTGGGGACGACAAGAGGGATGGGAGATCGGTGATGAGTTGGGAAAGCGCGAGGGCTTTAGTGCTCTTAGGGGTTATGAATGTGAGGTCATATTCTTGGAGGATAACTCCCCATTTAGCAACACGACCTTGCAGAAGGCGTCGGTTCAAGAGATAGACCATGGGGTTGGAGTCGGCGACAACTGTGGTATGACTGAGTAAAATGTAATGTCGCAATTTTTGGATGAAAAATACCACAACAAGGGTTAGTCTTTCCTCATATGGGTAATGTAGGGGTGGTCCAGACAAGGTCTGGCTGACGTAATAAATGACATGCTCCTGGCGAGAGTCGTCTTCTTGAACAAGGACTCTGGACACAACATAATCGGATGCCAAGACGTACAGGATGAAGTCTTAAGAGAAATCCGGGGGGGAGATAAGAGGGGCTTGTCCCGATAAGGGTTGCGAATGCATCTTGCACCTGGTCATCCCAAACAAAGGGTATGTGGGTACGAAGCAGGCGTAAGAAACCATGAATGGTGGTGGCATAATCGGGAATGAAGCGACGGAGGAAATTGGATCTCCCCTGCAAACTTTGGAGCTGCCGTAGCGGGAAGGTCTATGATGGCTTGGACTTTCAGGGGATCAACAATGATTCCTTTCTGGGAAAGAATGAAACACAACAACCATCCTGCCAGAACGCAAAAGACACACTTGTGTGGGTTCAAGTGGATTTGATATTTGCGACAACGCAAAAAGACTTGCCAGAGGTCGTTAAGGTGGTCTGATCATTTCCGGGAACGAGCTGTAAGATCGTCAAGATAGACTAGCAGGATATAGACCAAGTCATGAAAACAATAGGTCATGGCCCGCTGGAAGGTGGTACCAGCATTTTTGAGGCCGAAAGGCATGACACGATAGGAAAAGGTGCCCCAGCGGGTGGCAAAGGCAGTCTTGTACTGATCCTCCTTACGGATCTGAATCTGGTTGTATCCGAAAAAAATACCATGAAAGATAGGACTTCATGCCCCACACACGCATCTATGAGTTGGTCAATAAATGGCGTGGGGAGGTTGTCTTTGGGACAGGCTCAGTTTAAATCGTGGAAGTGAGTACATACATTGATGGTGCCTTGTTTCTTGTTAACAGGGATGGGGTTAGAAACCCAAGTGGTATATGCAATAGGATAAATGAATCCTGCTTTGTGAAGTTTCTCAATCTCTACTTTAATGGCGGGGAGCTTTGAGGAATGAATGGGGCACTGTTTTTAGCGAATGGGGGGTACATCTGGCCATGTGTCAATGTGGTGTTCTATAATAGTGGGTTCGAGACCAGGCATTTCAGTATAGGACCAGGCAAATACATCACGAAACTCTTGGAAAAGTTTTTTGTACTCTCTGATCTCATATTCACTGCAGGAGGCTCCTAAAGTGATGAGTTCAGGGGCACCTCCTAGGGCATAGATATCAATTTGGATTGTGGGTGAGATATTGGCCATGTTACCTTCCTCAAAGGCATCAGGAGTGGGAATGGGATCCTTAAACCAGCCGACTTTGGTGGGAAGGAAATCTTTGGACTCAACCATAAATTGGGTGGCTGTGGTGGAGGAGGACTCTTCTGGGAGGAAGTAGGAATGATGGTGCATGTATTCCCGGGGATAATCTGGAGCAGTGAGAGCCTCTAGAATCTCCTCATCATTGCAGAAAATTTGAGTTGTCAAATCGGTTAACAAGGAAGTTGTAGTTGAAGAGGTCATATAGATGGTGTTAATCTCTCCGGATGAGGGTGATACTGGGGGGTGCATCTCCTCAATTGTGGGGGGTTCCATCTCAAGGTCCAAACTATTCATCTCATAGAGAGCTGCTCTGTAATCTGGGAGATCAGGATAATGATGTGAGTAATGGCCATAAATACCGCATATTGTACAAGGGTGGTTGGTACGTAGTGATTTATCATGAGGCTTAGGGGTTGGATCGAGTTGGACAACCGGGATGTTAGGGTCATCGTCAAGCATTTGCATGTGTTCTTGTAATGCAGGTAATTGTGGAAATTGATGAGTCGGATGGCCTAACTCATCACACAATGAGCATTTGGGAGGAGCACGAAACACGAGGGGGGTTTTTAACTGTTTTGGGTGGGGGTACAACAGTGTATGGTTGTGGGCCTCTGCCCCAGTGTGCTTGATAAGAGGGCGTGGATTCATAGATGACAAAGGGGTAGTGACATTGCGAGGTGGTTGACTAGTAGTGGCGATGGGTTGGACCAGTTGTAGGATGACATTTGGTGTCGGCGGGGGAACGAGAGGCGAAATATTTCACACAGGTAATCCTAAGGTTAACCCGGGATGCTGAGAGTAGCCATAACTGGGGCGCTTACTACTCCCGAGGGAGGGAATAGGAAGGGTATTATGTTGATGGGTGTAACACCAATATGACTAGGTACCAATGGTGGTTTGGGTAACAAGGGCAGTTGATTGTTGGGTGTTTGTGGATTGTGGGAATGGGTTCATAGGTCAGATACTTCGATTGCTAGTGATAGTGGTGGAATGGATTGGAATGTTGAGGTCATCGACGTATCTGAGTAAAGTCCAAGTCCCATGGAGGAAACCAACGAGGTAGATGCACCACAAACATGTTGTTCAACCATGGGGAGAACATTTTTGGGTGCAGCGGGGGCATTGGGATCATAGTAGGTGAGTTTATCGACCTTGACCATGCATCTGTCATGGGAGAACATCATGGTATGAAAAACGGATGAGGCAACCGCCTGCATGGAATACATGTAGTTGCGGCCAAGTAAGAGGTTATAATCAAGCTGGGCATTGATGACCTCAATGTCAATGAGCACGGTTTTTCCAGCCAACTGGAGCGAGACATTAGCTAAGAGACCTTGGGGTTGATCCGAACGACCGTCGTAGGCTCACAACGCAGTGGTGGACTACTGGAGAGTAGGGGATCCCAACTTCTTCCAAAGGAATGTGGACATAACGCATGTAGAGGCACCTTAATCGATAATGCACCGATGGATGACAAGATTCCGAACGGAAACAGAAACTTGGAATGCTAAAGTGGAAGGTAGGCGTGGTTTGGATTGGTCCAAATCGAATGCCATCAGTTGTGAATCATTGGGGTCAATAGCAACAATGGTAGAGAGCAAAGTCTTGTGCTATGAAGGACAGTTTTTTAAGACCTCTAATGCAGACATGGCTGCGGGAGACTGGGCTAAGTCATCTACAATGTTATAATTAGACGCAGCGTGAGCATTCGGATTATTGTTGATGCAGCCAAGTGGGAAGCGAGGTGCTTTGGAGGTGCCATCTAGTGTAGCCGAAGGTATATGTAACGTCTGATTAGTGGGATGAGTGTTAGTGTTTTTGTTGGTGGGAGGGGCTTCAGGGGTGGATCCATATTGGTTCCGACGGGTTTGAAGGTTGATATCGGTGGATGACATCATTAACAAGTGGTGGGTACCTAAGTTTAACATGGGTTGATCAGGAGCAGCATAAGTGATCTGCTATTTTGGTGGTGTGTTTCATTGAGGGGGAACCAATGGCTAATTGTTCACTATGCCTTGGGTCGATAAAGGGTTTTGTAACACCAAGGGTTGATGTTGAGGTGGTGGGGGATTGGGTGGCGCTTGAGGAGCCGCGTGCCCTTGGCGATGGGAATCATCGGTCTAGAGTTGCCGAGCTCGCTCCAAATGTGGGAAAGCATGAGTGTAGTGGCCATAGACCCCGCAAATAGAACAAGGGTGGTTTGTTCACAAATTAGGATTTTTGGCTTGTTTGGGTGGCCAATCAGCGTTCTGGTTGGCAGGTGCTGCGTTATTGTTGTTTGTGGGATTAGGAGGTTGACCGTCTTGGGCTGGATGGGGGTTGTTCCCACGGTTACGGCCTTTGCCGCTGTTTTGTTGTCCATGTTGGCACTGGTTATTTTGGTTCTGCTGCGGATTTTGTTGGCCATACACTTTCCCTTGGGTAGCAGGTGGGTTCTGGGGTTGTCCAGGTGCGGGAGCAGGCTGTGGTGGATAATAAGTAGGTGGAGGCGGGGCAGGTGTTGAACCTTGTGGGGGTTGCTAATATGTCTATAGAACGGGTTGTGGGTTTTCCGCAGGGGATGCCTGTGGCAGGTAATAAGCAGGTTGGGCTTGAGAGGACACAGGAGATGGTGCAGCCTGTGGGTGGTAATATGGCTAAGGTACGAATGGTGCGTAAGAGGGGGTGGCATGGCCAAAGCACTGAGGAGGACACGAGGGTCCATGGGAATGATGGTGATGTGCCATGGGAGCATACGAATGGGTTGCTCTGGACTGAGATGTAGCCCGCGAAAGGTCGGGGCCATGGCTAGGGTGTGCTATGGAAAAGGGTCAGGTATGTGAAGTGATATGGCCAATGATGCCATCTGCGGCATGGGATGCCCCCGATGCATCGTGTCGAGAGGAATCACTGCGAGGGGCGTCAGGTATGATGGAATATAGATAACTAGACTAGGCGTAAATAAGGTCAAATTGTTGGGCTTTGAGGATGGCCTCTTCTTCGGACTGGGGTCATTCGGATGCCACATCCTTTGCAATCACCGAAAGGAGGGATTTTATAAACCACTCTAAGAAGATACGGTCATCTAACTTGATTTTGCAGAGGCTACAGCGCCGACACCACTCATGAATGTGGTTGGTGATGTGGGTAGTTGTGTTCTATCTGCAAGACAGTAGGATCTCAACTCCCGCGTCATAGAGGACAGGTAACTGAAAGAACTGCAGGAAGGTCGAGGCAAGTGAAGTAAAGGTGGCATGGGTCCCATGGGGTTGCTCGATGTACCACTTTGCTGCAAAGCCAGTGAAGGTGCGCTGTAACAGACAGAGGTGGACAGAGTCGTCCACTATGGAGTTGGAGGAACACCATAGATGGAAGGACATAATATTGTTATGGGGGTCCTCACCTTCCTTTCCCTCAAACTTAGGGATGTTGGAGGGAAGCTTGGTTAGAATATGGGGCCACATAGGGTCATGTCTGATGGGATCGTTAGTCAGTCTAGCTAGGTCAGCAAGGTTGAGACTAGCCTTGAATGGAAAACTAGTAGAAGGATGTGACATACTAGTGGTTGTGACCATGTTGGGGCCAATGCCCCCGAGTGGAGGGGCTGGGTTTGGGATGTTGCCCCCAGGTGGGGGCATGAATGTGGTATGGGATGGTCCTGCACTGCCAAGGGTAGTGTGAGTCACTGATGGAGTGGGGATGGGTATGCTAGCTACTGGAATGGGTACAGTGATCGGAATGGTAGATTTGGGCCCCATTGAGGGCATACCCAAAGCTAGTATGGTAGCTGGTGTGGTGGTGGATGCTCCACTAGTGGTCCCTACAAAGAAAGGGTTGGATTTCATGCCATCCACGGGGCTGGTTGGTGCAGTGTAAGTGGGGTTCTCGGACTCTGCCTTAGAATCAAAGGTAAAATAAGGGGCATCTAGATCGGGTGACAGAGTTCTATGCCATTGACGAGTGGATTCAAGTGACAAAGCTCAAGATCTATGATGAGTGGTATCAAGTGATGAAGATCTACATCTATGACGGGTGATGTCAAGTGAACCGTGCTGTGGGGGCTCACCCCGGAGGCACCGAGAATGTCTTAGGGACTCAATGGTGATAGATGGTGTCAAGTATCTGGGGGTTGTGTTGAGTGAAAAACAACTCAAAAAACCTAATGCAACTGAGTGTGCAGAAGGAGAGCTCAAAAAATATGGCACTCAGGCCAACAACCAACTCAAAACACTTACTGTAATAGTTGTACTACAATAAGTGGAGTATCAACATAAATGGTCAAAATACCAAAAAGCAACAGGTTTCCTAGAAAATAAAAATAGTGGACTCGCTAGACCAAAAGGAGGTAAGGGTGCATGCAAACACCTAGCTAAATAGTATTCTGACTCAACCAGACATATCCTATGCAAGGTGATGAAATCCAAGTCAGACAATACTGATAGTAGAGCCAAGTGGCTAAAGATATCCCCCTACCGGGAGGGACACCGGTTAGTCAATCCTAGAAGAAAAGCAACTAAGATACCCCGTTCATGACACATTCGGTTGGGTGAATCCGTCGTTTGGTTCTATCACCGTTGTATCCCCATACGTGTGATACACCGAGAACTATGAAAGGTATCCTTCGGTTACTGAATGGATTGTGGTATTCCACTCAGGCTTCTCGAACCAGTTTGGCGACTTCAACCCTCCTAGGGGATAGGCCTTCCCAATAAATTGGTTTCAAACCATGTCAAAAAATACTAGGGGATTTTGGTTCCCTAATAGACAACAACTATGTCTCAAGTGTAAGCAACCGAGGAGTGTTATTTGGATGCCTATCCCACTGATCCTACCTAACTACAAGATTCTTTTTGTGTTCCCCAAGTGGGGTTAGAATGTTGGTTGTGTTAAGCATTATTTTAGGGCTCACTTGAATTAGGTGACAGAGTGTGTGCATGTGAGATAATGAACCCAAGTAAAAGTGCCATAGGGTGGGCAAGTTTCTAACTAAAAATAACAATGCAGAAATTAAACTTTGAAATGTAAAATTTTCTCTTTTCAATTAAAATGCTGAAATTTTAAAAAATACTATAAATGGAATAGAAATAATACTGCAGAAAACAGGTTGTAGGGAAGTAAGGCTGCAGATAGGACAGATGGCTGTGAAGGTGCAGAAAATATTGTAGCAAAGTGCTGGGTTAAAATAGGTAAAAAATGCAGAAAACAGACCATGGGTTTGTGGCAAATCTACGTGGACGGACCGCGGGAAATAGGCCAACAGTCACAGACAGATTGCGAAAATTTGGATGAAAGACGTAGGCGGACCGTGGGAATTTGGCTGAAAGTCCCAGGCGGATAGCAGGTAAATGGCTGAAAGCTGTAGGCAGGTCGTGGGAAAAAGGCCGAAAGACACAGGAGGATAACAGGAAAATGGCTGAAAGCCGCAGGCGGGACGTCGTAAAAAGGCCGAAATGGGCAGACGGGTAGCAAAAAAAGGGATTCAAGCCACAGGCAGGACGCGGTAAAAAGGCCGAAATGTGCATACGGGTGGCAGAAAAATCGTTGCAAGACGCAAGTGGCCCGCAGTAAAATGGGTAAACAGCCGCGGTCGGACCGCACGAAACATGCTGAAAGCCATTGTCAAATCACAAGTAAGAGATTGAAAACTGCCGGTAGATCATCCATAACAAACTAAGAGTCGTGGTCGGATCGCAGGTAATAATATGAAAGATGCGGTTGGGATGCAACTGCAGGGGAAAAAGACGCGGATTACGGAAGCCGAAAGGGATAGCCAAAAGGGATAGCCGAAAGGAAAAAATAGAAAACTATTGCAGAAAATTAAAAACATTTAAAACTATAACCAGAAATTCAAAGGAACACTAGGGGAGTCGTCAAAATTGTAGCTAGGGTTTTCACCCTAGCTTGTGCAAATGAGCACCCACTAAGGAGAAGGGACTCCTTAGTAGCGGTTCAGAAAATACAGTAAGTAAAAGATAGTACAGTAAAATAGTAAACTACTCTAAGCATGTGCATAAAATAACAGAAAGATAATAAAAATGGTTTTTTGTATTGATTATACCTCCAATGTGAAGGTTGATGAATCCTTCGCAGCAGTCCAAGAGGGTTACTTCCAAGCTCCAGTGTTGTTCCTTTCTCTTTCTCCAAAGGGTTTTGGAAATGGGCCAAAGGGGCACTCAAATGTGAAAGTAGCTCAATGGTGAGCTAGGGTTTCATGAGTGATTTTGGTAGAGTAAGGATATGGATGACTGTGGATGTGAAATAGGGAGCCTCCATCACCTATTTATAGGTTTTTAGTGGTGGAGAGATGGCCCATGGTTTTGGGCACCATATGGTTTAGGTCAGTTGTATAGGGTTTTTGCTTCCTTTTTTCCCTCTTTTTCCTCTTTTTTGTATTTTTTATTCCCTTTTTAGAGGGTTTTTGCTATTTTTGGAGGAATTTAACCTATTTTGGGGGAAAAAGAGGGTGTTTGGCCTTTTGGAGGCTTTTTAATGGGTTTTTAAGGTTTTGGAGGCAAATATGGTAGGAAATATAGACAAATGAGTCATGTAATGGGGTAGATGAGGTAGTGAGCACTTTCTGAGTGTTAACAGTGTGGATTTGTATGAGCCCAAGACAATTCATGCTCATGAGCGCTTTCAATTTTAAGGAGTCTTAAAGTGATAAGAAGGCTCTGAAATGGTGGAGAGGTATCATCGTTTGGATTTATACGAGCCTAGGACAGTGAGTGCTCATTGTTGCTTTCAGTTTTAGAGAGTCTGAAAGCAGTAAGAAGACTCCAAGGGGTTTTTTTCATGTGTTGGTATCCAAGGCCCAAAAAAGCATAAAAGGATGCAATGAAGAACTCTTCTAGCCAATGTGACTAGAGTATTGCTTTCTCGTAATTAGCCTACAAGGTTCGGAAAAGGGGTAAACTTATACAAGGTAGATGCCCTTTCAGATACTTTTAGCAAGCATGAAAGGAAGCAAGATTGATCAATGATCTTTTCATTGTTTTAGGAGTCAGAAAAGAGCTTAACAGAAACTCCCTAAGTGCCTTTTTCATAAAAGAATTGCTCGTCCCTAAAAAGGGGTAAAAGGATATCGAACAAAAGTAATGGCCAAGTAAGGAGGAAGTGTTCAATCAAGGGACAAGTATGTGAACCAAGAATAGTGGTGGGGGGGAACACTAATGGTTTCTCCTTGCGGGTGGATGAATGGTGGGAAAATAATGAAGGGACTGTAGTATGTATGGAGCGGAGAGCTCATGGATGGGAATTGATGCAAAAATGTGGGAAAAACGACGGCGACCAATGTGGCGCGTAAATCGAGGCAACAAGGTGTATGGAAAAAATGTCAAAAAATGTTTCCAGTGAGAGCAAGAAATGATCTCAAGCATCATCACAAGCGCAAAAAATGGAATAGGGCGATATAAAGAACATAAAAAATGGAGAACAATCGATGTGGCATGCAAATCGAGGTGATGAGGGGCACTTAGAAAATATCTGAAAAATATGGTGGTGAGAGAGAGAAATGATCTCAAGCATCATCACGAGCGTGGAAAAATGAATCCCATGATATAAAAAATGTCCAAAACGGACAATGGTCAATGTGGCACACAAATCGAGTCAATGAGGGGTGCATAAAAAAATGCCCGAAAAAGGGCCCGATGAAATCGAGAAACCGACTCAACAACCGCGAAGGTCTCGTCGTGCTGAATCCAATGGTTTCAACAATTTGGAAAACAGACCACGGATGACTACGGAATGGTGAAAAGAAGAATTGGTCAAATGTTTATAAATAGTAAGTGGACCCATGGTGACATGTGTCATTTGTACGGTTGAGTTTGACAGGAGAATTGAGTGAACCAGAGGAGATTTGTTATTTGCGGGAGAACCAACTAGTGGATCTCTGTTCCGCAAATTGTAGGTAACTCTCTTGGCCTTAACCTTTGATGTTATTTGGTTTTTTGGGGGAATGTGGTCCTCGGGGGAGGTGTGCTAGTCACATGGGGTGACAAAGGAGGTATATCGTGAGTTCCGAGGTGCATTGTGTGATCTAAATCGCGACTGTGGCTCCAAAAGCCGTGATCTCTGACTGTGACTATGTCTCCCACAGCCTCAATCTCAGACCGCGACTATTGGATCCACAGTCGCGATTCAGATCACGCAATGCGCCTCGGAACTCGCGATATACCTCCTTTGTCACCTTACGTGACTGGTACACCTCCCCCGAGGACCACATTCACCCCAAAAACCAAATAACATCAAAGGTTAAGGCCAAGAGAGTTACGTACAATTTGCGGAATGGAGATCCACTGGTCGGTTCTCCCACAAATAACAAATCTCCTTTGGTTCATCCAATTCTCCTGTCAAACTCCACAACCGCGATCTCGGACTGCGACTGCGGATCCCACAGCCGCGATCTGAAGCATGACTGTGGGCCCCACAGGTGCACTCTGGAAACACGCTTTTCGAGGAGAAAAGCACTTTCCAGAGCGCATAGGTGGGGTCTAAATTCCCTAGAGTGTGTGCTGAGGTGTTATCTCGTCAGTGCACCGATCTGGAGGGGATCGATGGATTTTTTGATGTGATTCTAATGAGATTTCATTGTGTGGTTGGTAGGATGCCGAAGGTGACATGGAGAGAGAGTGAGATACCGGAGGACCTAATGAGGATCATTCGGCGGGATCATCGAGTACAGGGGACTTTGGCACTCTGTGGGCTGCTGAAGTTTGTGCATGTGCCCCTTATGCGTTCAACATCTCTATTGCTGAACAGGTTGGTTGGGTTCTTAGACTGGAGCATACAAGAGTTCATGGTATAAGGTGAGAGACTGGATCTCACCCTAGTGGATGTGTACTTCTTGACTAGACTTCCCTGTTTGGGTAGGGTGGGGGATATGCAGCCTTGGAGGTCGGGGGATGTGGACATGGAGGATATGCCTAAGAGATATTGTTATCCAGGGTCATATGTGCATAAAAATGCACTGATAATGTGTGATTTGTAGGAGCCAGAAACCCAAGTGATTGCGGTTGGTGTGGTTCTTGTATTAGGATCGCAGGCGCTCCTCCGTGTGTCGGGACAGCAGATTTAGTTGATTGAACGGGTACTTGAAGGGACCTACTACAAATGGGGCCAGATGTTCCTCACCTGTGTTCAGCGATAGCTGAGCAAGGTGAGGTAGATTGGAGGGGAGTTCTGCTATGGTTCTTTTTTGTGTTGTTTCTTTCTTGAGTGGATTCCTACGCTGCGGCCTCACATGCCTATCCAGGATGGAGGACTGAGGGAGCCACGGATGGTGTGGTGAGGGGAGATGATGTGCTGCAGGGGTGGCAAGGTTGTCGGCTGATACTTTATGGAAGAGTTGTTTAGGCAGTGGCTGCAGATGCCTATTTTGTTTGATGACTATCCGTACCGGGCTATGGACTATTGGGGGGATCCTGATCTTTCGCGGCCTCCTGGACAGGTCTGGGGTCCAGATGGTACATATGCATTTTGATTTCTTATGATCATTTCATGTTGTATTTTTGCTTGATATTTTATGATGATATCTAGAGATTTTTGATGATGTTGACCTTTCTGGTGTTGGTTTTTTGCAGATGTGGGACCACAGCCACCATAGGGGCATCGAGACCGCATGGGTTGCATAGTGATGACAGCCGCACCTGATCGAGGGGAGGTCAGACATCGGGATGATGGTGGTACCCTAGAGGCCTTACATGCCAGTTTTGATTAGTTTTTGATCAAGGTGGAGGATGAGGGTTGGCGGGACTTGGACCCAGAGCTACTAGATGTCTGCTACGATGCTCCATGGGAGTGGAGATCTATCATGAGCCAGGTCATTGTGTTGGTATTGGAGAGGAGGACTATGGACCGGTTGGATGCTCCTAAGGATGATGATAATGAACCATAAGAGGAGGACCCAGAGGAGTAGGATCCATAGGATCCGGAGTAGCAGGGAGAGGATGATTCGGCAACTGATGAAGCAGCTGGAGGAGATGATGAGGTAACAGATCGAGGGGAGGGCTCTGATTAGATGGTTTGCAGGCTGACCCTAATGCTGATGAGCACGGGGGGATGTATCTTTGTATATATGGATGATATCATATGGAGAGGATGTTGTTGGGTCTCCTCGATGTATTTTTTGTATAGTTGGGTGCTGAGGGCACTCATGAATTTTCTTATGATGATATGGAAGATATATATGCAAATGGATGCAATTTTTTTATGATAGAGTCTCGTATGCACGTGGATGCACATTTGACGTTGTTTGTGGTTTGTTTCACATGGATGCATTTGTTGTGTTTTTATATGCCCGTGGAGGCATTTTTTATGGTGATGATATGCACATGGATGCAGTATTATGATGGATTCGTTTTGTTGTTTCTATGGTTTTTATATGCCTATATGATGTTATGATGATGTTTGGTTAATGTCCTGCATGGTGTGGTTGATGTGCCAGTCTAGAACGGTTGTTAGCCATTTGATATGCCACATTGTTTTGATCTCTTTGGACATGAGTGAATATAATGGATTCAAAGTGTCTAATCATTTGTTTAGTGCACAGGAACTTTCTAAAAAGGCAAGGATTGCGTACCAGATAACAATTGTTGAGTTGGACGACAAGAAGCTAGGAGTCGAGGAACACACGAAGGTGACTTATACCCATCTGGAGGGCAGCAGTCAATAGACTGGTCACAACATCGTACTCGACTTGGTTATTAGTGGCAGCACCTATGCACACTCTGTCGAGGTGAATCAACTCGTGTGAGGGGGAATAAAGTACCCAAGCTACAGAGGCAAGATTTGAAGACCAATGACTTGCACCGTCGGCAAAGCCAACATAGTAAAGTGGAACAAGATCCATCTGTGGTCATGCAGGGAAAACAAAATGTAAGGTCTTGGATGATGAAAGAAAAAAAAGAATCAAAACTATACAACATGGACTGTTGTGTCCAAAAAGTGCTAAGGGTAAAAGCGTTTAAGATACAACCCATTACGGGGGTTGCGCAAGGGGTTTCCTTCTGAATCGGTCAGAATGTATGCCCCGTGTCCAAGGCAGGTGTGTATAATGTATGGGTCTTGCCACATGGATTCAAGCTTTCCTTTACGCGTTTTATTGTGGGCTTGTTCATAAACAAGTACAAGGTCTCCTTCAAGGAAGGTGCAAGGGTGGACATGTTTGTCATAACTAGCTTTGGAGTTGTTCATCGTGGCCTCAATGGTTTAAAGGGCTGTGCGACGGTCTTCTTCAGCTTGCTCCAACAGAATTAAGCATTGTTCGAGCGGTGATGTGTCTAGAAGGAGTTCGATAGCGATGTGTAATGCTGGGATCTAACACTCAACGGGGAGAACAGATTCAACACCGTGAACTAAATGAAAAGGGGTAAAACCGGTGGCAGTCTTAGTAGATGTATGGTAAGTCCATAGTGCGGGGAGAAGCATATTATGCCAATTGAAATTATGTCGGTCAACAGTGCATTGGAGGATTGTCTTCAAGATTTTGTTAATGGCCTCGACTTGGCTCTTCCCTTGGGGGTAGTAGGTGGGCGCATATTGATGTTGAATTTGAGGAGAGTCGACAACTCTCACCAAATAGCATCCTTGAAGTGTGAGCCATGCTCGGATACGAGTTGTTCAGGGACTCCAAAACAAGTTAAGACATTGTTAAAAAAGAAGCGGGCTACAGTGTCGGCTTTGCAGTTGAAGGTAGGCATGATTTTGGACCATTTGGTAAAGTAGTCGATGGCCACAATGATGTATTTATGGCCACCGAAAAAGGGAGGATTACATTCCATGAATTCGATGGCCCATTTGCAAAAAGGACAAATAGTGATGACTAGATGTAGGGGGCAGGGGGTGTCCTTGACTTGGGGGCGAAGAGCTGGCAGGTGTGGAAATGGTTGACTACTGTGATACAATCAGTAAATAGTGTGGGCCAAAAGTACCTTATGCAGATCACCTTTTGGGTAGTGGCCATTCTAGATAAATGGCCACCGCAGGCTCCGCTATGACAGTCATTGAGAACTTGTTTTGCTTCTTCTCATGTGAGGCAAAGTCGTAAGATGGTGTCGATAGCCCGTCGATATAGGACATTGCCTAGGAGGATATAATGGGAAGCATGGCGACGGATGCGACGACATCCATCATGGTCAATATTGGGTTGAAAGTTTTGCATGCGGAGGTAGACAAAGATGTCACCGTACCAGGGGTCGTTTGATGATATGATAAACAAATGGTCCTCAGGGAAACTAGTAGTGATCGAGGGTGACGGTGATAGGGATGGTAAATCCATGATGAGTTGGGCAAGCGCAAGGTATTTAGTACTCTTAGGGGTTGTGTATGTCAAGTCGTACTCTTGTAGGATAATGACCCATTTAACGACGCGTCCTTGAAGAAGGAAATGGTTCAAGAGATAGACCATGGGGTTGGAGTCTCCGATGACCGTAGTGTGACTCATAAGGATGTAGTGTCACAAATTTTGCATGGAAAAGATGACAGCGAGGGCTAGTTTCTCTTCATATGGGTAACATAGTGGTGGGTCTAATAAGCTCTGGCTTACATAATAAATGGCATGCTCTTGACGAGCATAATCTTCTTGTACAAGGACCCCCGAAACACCATAATCCGATGCTGAAATGTAAAGGATGAATTCCTTTGAGAAATCCATAGGGGAGATCAATGGGGCATGTGTGATTTTTTAAGATCCTCGAGAGCACCTTGCGCTTGGTCATCTGAAACAAAATGGATGTGAGTACGAATTAAATGAAGGAAACCATGAACTGTTGTGGCGTAATGAGGGACGAAACGGTGGAGAAAATTGGCTTTCCCCTGAAGGATCAGTAACTGTCGTTGTGTACGTGGTGATGGGAGGTCTAGGATGGATTGGAATTTTAATGGATATACAACAATTGCTTTTTGGGAAATGATGAAACCCAACAACCGGCCTGCTGGAACGCAGAATACACACTTGAGTGGGTTCAAGCGGATTTTATACTTGCGACAACGCAGAAAAACTTGCCGTAGGTCGTTCAGGTGGTCATACCGTTTCTTTGATCGAGCCATGAGGTCGTCCAGATAGAACAAGATAATATTAACCAAGTCATGAAAACAATAGGTCATGGCCTGCTGGAAGGTGGCACCAGAATTTTTAAGACCGAATGGAATAACGCAATAGGCAAAGGTTCCCCATGGGGTGGTGAAGGCAGTCTTGTACTGATCTTCTTTACGAATCTGAATTTGATTTTACCTAGAGAAACCATCCATGAATGATAACATCTTGTGCCTTGCACATGCATCGATGAGTTGGTCGATAAATGGCATGGGCAAGTTATCTTTGGGACAAGCATGGTTTAAGTCGTGAAAATCGGTACAAACACAAATGGTGCCTTGCTTCTTGTTGACTGGTACTGGGTTGGAAATCCAGGTGGTATAAGTAGTGGGGTAAATGAACCCAGCTGCATGAAGCTTCTCAATTTTGGCTTTGATGGCGGGAAGCTTAGGTGGGTGGGTGGGGGATTGCTTTTGGCGAACGGGTGGCACGTCTAGCCAACTGTCAATGTGGTGCTCTACAATAGCAGGGTCAAGACCGAGCATCTTTGTGTAGGACCAGGAAAAGACGTCGCAAAACTCTTGGAAGGGATTCTTATACATTTGAACCTCCTCCTCAATCCATGATGCACCTAATGAAATTAGTTCGGGTACTCTAGGTTTGGTGGAAATGTTGACTTGTGGGTGGGTGAAATGTTGGCCACGTTGCATTCCTAGAAGGCATCAGGAGTTGGGATGGGATCCTTAAACCAGTCAACCTTGGGAGGAAGGAAATCTTTAGACTTGAGAGAGAATTGGGTTGTCGTGGAGGTGGTAGACTCGTCTGGGATGAAATATGATCGATGGTGCATATAAACCCAAGGGTATTCAGGCGCGGTAAGTGCTTCGAGGTTTTCCTCATCACTACGGAAGCATTAAGTCGTCAAATCAATTGATTGGAGTGCATTGGTGGTGGAAATCATGTAGATGGTATTAATCTCTTCTAAGGAGGAAGATGTTGGGGGATGAATTTCCTCAATGGTAGGAGGGGATGTTTCTAGATCAGAATGAGTTAGTTCGTAGAGAGCCAATCTATATTCTGGGAGATCAGGAAAGTGGTGTGAGTAATGGCCGTAAATACCGCAGATTACGTAAGGGTGATTGGTACACAGTGATTTAGCATAGGGCTTAGGGTAAGGTAAAGTTTGACGAATAGGATGTTGGGATCGTCATCTAATGTTTGCATGTGTTCTTGAATTGCTGGTAGTTGCGGACATTGATGGGTAGCATGGCCCAAATCATCGCACAAAGAGAATTTGGGGGGAGCATAGAATGGCAGAGGATTCTTTGCTAGCTTTGGTGTAGGTGGGGTAGTGTAAGTTTGTGGACCCTTTCCCCGATCTAGGTGGGGTGGAGGCTGTGTACTACCCGATGTGGATGCAGTGTTCTCCCTTGGAGGGGGGTGGTTGGTCATGGTAATAGGTTGAACCAGTTGTAAAATTACATTTGGTGTCGGGGGAGGAGATGGGGCGGGTAGGTACCACATAGGTAGTCCTAACGTTAACCCGAGTAGATTTAAAGTAGCCATTACTGCGGTGTTGAGTCCTCCTGAAGGAGGAAATAAGAATGGGATAGTGTGGATAGGTGTGGCTCCGACATGACTGGGCATTGATGGTGGTTGCGGCAGTAAAGGGGGTTGCAAGGTACGTGTCTTTGTATTTTGTGAGAGGGTGCATAAATCAGATATATCGGTTGTCTGCAAAGGTGGGAGAATGGATTGAAATGTGGAAGTCATGGGTGTATCGGAGTATATGTTGGGTCCGACTGTGGAGACCAACGATGTATGTGCGTTGTGAATGGGTTCTTCGATCATGGGGAGAACATTTTCGGGTGCAGCAGGGGCATTGGGATCGTAGTATGTAAGTTCATTGATATTGACTACACTTCCCTCATGGGGGAACATCATGATGCGGAAGACGGATGAAGCGATAGCCTTCATGGCATACATGTAACTTCGTCCGAGTAAGAGGTTATAATCGAGCTGGGCGTTGATGACCTCTATTTCGATAAGGATTATTTTTCTTGCTAACTAGACTGGAACATTGGCCAAAAGGACTTGTGGTTAGGCTGAGCGGCCATCATAAGCTTGTAACGCGGTGGTGGATGGCTGTAGTGTAGGCGATCTGAGCTTCTGCCAGACGAAAGTCGACATAACGCATGTGAAGGCACTTTCATGGATGATGCATCGATGTATCACAAGATTCTAAATGGATATAGAGACTTGAAATGATAATGTGGAAGGCATGCATGGTTCGTATTGGTCTAGGTCGAATGCCATCATTTGTGAGTTATAAGGGTCAATGGTGCCAATGTTGGATAATAGAGTATTGCATTGGGCAGGACAGTTTTTTAGAACCTCTAAGGTTGACATAGCAACAAGAGATTGGGCTAAGTCATCCACAATGTTGTAATTAGAAATGGAACGAGCCTTAGGATTATTATTGATTCAAGGTAGTGGGAACCGAGGGGCTTTGGGGCCCCCGTCTAACGGTGCATTAGGTATGCGTAACGGTTGATCAATGGGAAGAGCATTGGTGGATTTATCAGATGGAATGGCTTCAGAGGTGGAGCCATATTGGTTTCAGCGTGTTTGGAGGTTGACATCTGCCGATGACATCATTAACAAGTGGTGAGTACCTGAGTCCATGGGTTGATGACCAAGTGAAGCATAAGTAATTTGTTGTTGTGGTGCCATGGTTCCTTGAGGGGGAGCCAACAGTTGAGTGTTCACCACTCCTTGCGTGGGTAAAGGATTATGTAGTACCATAGATTGTGTTTGAGGTGGTGGGGGGTTTAGGTGGCGCTGGAGGTGCCGCGTGTCCGTGGCGTTGGGCATCGTCAATTTAAAGTTAGCGTGCTCACTCCAAAAGGGGGCAAGTGTGGGTATAATGGCCATACACCCTGCATATGGAACAAGGGTGGTTTGTTCGTAAATTGGGGTTCTTGCCTTGTTTCGGTTGTCAATCAGGGTTTTGGTTGGAGGGAGCAGCATTGTTATTGTTCGAAGGATTGGGTGGCTGGTCACCTTGGTACGAAGGTTGGTTTTTTCCACGGTTGCGTCCTCTTCCACGGTTTTATTGATTGCGTTAGGTATTCTGGTTTTGTTGTGCATACACTTTCCCTTGGGTAGCAAGGGGGTTCTAGGGTTGCGTAGGTCGTGGAGTACGCTACGGTGGATAATAAACAGGAGGGGCTTGAGGTGGGCCAGGTGCTAGTGTTGATTATGGTTGCTAATATGTCTGATTAACTGGAGGTTGGGTTGCTGCAGGCACTGCCTGTGGGGGGTAATAAGCCGACAGGGCTTGCGAGAGGACAGGAGCATGTGTGGCCTGCGGATGGTAATATGTAGGAGGTGCAACTGGATGGATGTAGGCTATAGGTGTGTCACCGTAACACTGTGGTGGACATGATGATCCATGCATGTGGTGGGCGTGTACTGTACGAGCGTACAAATTTGTAGCTCCGGAGAGGGACGTGGCTCGCGAAAGGTCGGGGCTAGTATTGTTGCACATATTGGTAAAAGGTTGGTTGTGTGACGCAACATGTCCAATGATTCCATCAATGGCATGGGATGCCCCCGACGTGTTGTTCCGAGAGGAATTTCCGTGGGGAGCATCGAATAAAATGGTATATAAGTAGCCAGATAGGGCTTAGATGAGGTCAAACTATTGGACTTTCAGAATAGCTTCTTCTTCAAACTAGGGTCGTTCAAATGCCACATCCTTAGCAATAACTAGAATGAGAGATTTCAAAAACCAATCTAGGAAGATACGGTCATCTATCTTAATCTTGCACAAGCTTCGGCATTTACACCACTCATGAAGGTGATCAGTTATGTGGGTGGTCGTGTTCTGTCTACAAGACAATAGGATCTCTACTCCCGCATCGTAATAGACGGGTAATTGAAAGAACTACATAAAGGTTGAGGTGAGGGATGTAAAAGTGGAGTGGGTCCCATGAGGTTGCTCGATGTACCACCTGGTTGCAGAGCTAGTAAGGGTCCGTTGTAACAGGCGAAGGAAGATGTAGTCCTCCACTATGGAGTTGGAGGAACACCATAAATGGAAAGACATGATGTGATTCTAGGGATCCTCACCTGCCTTTCCCTCAAACTTAGAGATGTCTGATGGGAGTTTGGTATGCATATGAGGCTACGTGGGGTCATGCCGGATGGTATCATTCAGCAATCTAGTCAGGTCAGGAAGATTGAGACTAGCCATGAATGGAAAACTCACAGAAGGATGTGACATGATCGTTGGGGCATATGTGATGGTGGTAGTAGTGGTGGTCAAGTCATTTCCCCCAAAGTGGGGAGCAGGAATATGAGATGTGAATGGGATTTTGGTGCCTTCAAAAAGAGGTGTGGGGGTCGTGTGGGAGGGTCCTGCACCTCCAAGTGTACCGTGAGTCATGGATAGGATGGTGATGGGTCTAGTGGTCATTGGGATTGGAGTGGTGACAAGGATGGTAGGTGTGGGTCCTACCGAGGGAATACCCAGGATAGGTGCTTTCGTGGTGGTTGGGATGGTGGTGGAACCTCCACCGACAGGCCCTCCAAAGAACGGGTTCAAATTCATGCCAGCCATGGGGCTAGACGGAGCTATGTATATGGGGTTTTCTGATTCTTCCTTAGAGTCAGATGTGAAATGAGGGGCGTAGGATTCGAGTGACGAGGCTCTGTTCCTGTGATGGGTGGTGTCAATTGATGAGGATATACACCTGTGATGAGTGGTGTCAAGTGAAACGTGTTGCGGGGGCTCTCCCTGGAAGAGTCGATAACGTCTCGGGGACTCAATGGTGACATAAAGATAGTAATACTAGCGGGTTGTGGCAAGTGAAAAAGATAAAAAACCCTAATGCAGCCGAGTGTGTAGAAGGGGAGCACAAAAAATATGGCATTCAGGCCAACAACAAGCTCAAAACGCTGACTGTAACAATTGTGCTATGGTAAGCAGAGTGACAAGAAAAAGTGGTCACAATACCAACAGGCAAATGGATCCTAATAAAGAAAAAATGATGTATGCGCGAAACCATGGGGAGGTAAGGGAGCATGCAAACACCTAACTAAAAGGTATGCTAACTCAAACCAGACGTATCCTTTGTAAGGTGATTAAATCCAAGTCAAAAAATATGCAAAGAAGAATCAAGTGGCTAAGGATACCCCCCTATCGAGAGGGACTCCGGGTAAAAGAATCCTAAAGAATGGAAACTAGGATACGCCTTTCATGGTACATCTTGAAAAAGCGTTTGTCGTCTCAGTCCTTTGCTTTCAACACCCCAAATATGGGAATGCAATGAGGACAACGAGTAGGTGTCATTCAGAACTAGGTGTAGTGCGGCATTCCATGTAGTCCTTCGGAACCAGTCTCATGACTTTCCCTCCTAAGGGAAAGGCCTTTTCCAACAAATTGCTGTATAACTGTACCAACAAGTAATAGGGAATTTTGGTACCCTAATGGAAAAATTCTATGTCTCAAGTGTAAATGACCGAAGGGTGTTATTTGGATGCCTATCCCCCCTTTCCTACCTAACTACAATTTTCTTCTATGTTCCCCAAGTGGGGTTAGAAATTTGGTTGAGTTAAGTAAATTTATGGCTCAATTGAATTAAGGTGACAGAGTGTGTGTAAGTGAGATGATGTACCTAACAAAATGCCATGCTTGGGAAACTATCTAACAAATGTAAATGTTGAAATTTAACTGTAAATGCTAAAATGTTCTTTTTAATGGAAATGATAAAAATATGTAAAGTGGTATAGTGAAGTAAATAACAGAAAAAAACTAAAGAATAACTTGTGCTGCAGGAAAAAAAGGGGGTTGTTCAGGTGCAGAAAAAATGCAAAAAAATATGGGCAAAAATGGGTAAAAAACTTAGAAAATCGATTACGGGTTTTGGGTCGAAACTAGCGATCTAGCACTCGACTGTCTGGATGACACCAATGGCCTACGCCTTGGGTTTCATGTTGGTTTATGTGATCTGGGCCACGGCTAAGGGGATGGATGCCACAAACTAGCTCGCAGGTTCATCGTTGGGATATGCGGTTTGGGTTGCTGATATCGGGACTGGTCCTACGACAAGGGGTCACAGGTGGGACATGCAGAGTGATGTCTAGGGCCGTGGTAGAGAGGGTAGGTGTCGCAGTGAAAACAATGCGTAGAGTGGTCGATTATGCGGTCGAGGGTTGCGGGAGTGAGGGTAGCAGTTGTGATGCGAACCGCAGGTAGAGGGGTTGGGTCTACGGTTGAGGTCGCGTGAAGCCAGAAAAAGGGGGTGGCCGGAGGATGAGTTGAGAATGAAGGGGCCACGGGACACAAGAAAAATGAAGCGATCTAGTCCGCGAGACACAGGGAAAAAAGCGCGCTCTCGGTCGCGGGGATGGGATAGGGTTCGACGGTCGGGGCTGCAATGGGGAAATCAAATGACACGGTCGGGGTCATTGGTAGAGGCCTGGAACTTGCAATCTGGGTCACAGCTGTGAGATAAGGAGTCGATTTGCAGACCACGGTTTAGGGAGAAACAACCGTGATCCAAAACATGACTGTGGGGTGAAAAATGTCATTTTCCATCGTGAAAAACTACTGCCAAAAATAGTGGTCGAACAGAAAAAAAAAATGGGGACTGCAAGTTTTGTAGTTACAACAAAGGGCTTGGGCTGCAAGTGACAGGCATAAGGGTAAACCAGATGTACAATATTAAACCAAAATAAAAACTAAAACAAAAACTCCAATAGAAATTTAACCATATATTTAAGCTAGTGGAGTCGCCAAAATTGTAGCTAGGGTTTTCACCCCAGCTTATGCAAATGAACACCTACTAACGAGAATGGACTCCTTAGTAGTAGTTCGAGAAAATAGTAAAAAATGTAATATAAATGGTAAAAACTAATCTAACATGTGCATGGGTGCTTAACAAGTAAATTTGTAGTAAAAATAGTAAACAATAAACATTCATTGATTTCCTATGAAAAACAAATATAAAAGAGAACCATATCTTTTCATTAACTTGAAATGGAGTTTTACATAAAATTGTACCTCAATGGTGAGGTTGGTGGAGCTTGTGCAACCATAGCGATGATTTGCTCCAATGCTCCAAGGTCTCCTTTACTTCTCCAAATGCAATAGGGATTGGCCAAATGGCTCACTCAAATGGTGAGCTTAGGGTTTCAGGAGTGATTTGGGCAGGATAAGGGTAGAGTAGATTGTGGATGAATAATAGGGGGCCTCCATCACCTATTTATAGGTTTTTTGAATCGTGGAGTATTGACCCATGGTATTTAGTTACACATGGTTTTGGTTATTGGTTTATGGTTTCTTTCCCTCTTTTTCCCTCTTTTTCCTTTTTTGAATTAATTTTTTTTATTGTTATTCCCTTTTATTTAATTTTTTGGAATTTTGGACCCTTTTGGACGTTTTTGGCAATTTTTTAGGGAATTTAATTATTTTGAGGAGAAAAAGATTGATTTTTGTCTTTTTGATGACCATTTGAAGGTTTTTTGAGGTTTTGGAGGCTAAATGGTGGAAACAATGGACAAATGGGTCATGTGGCTAGGGAGATGAGCTAGTGAGCATTTTTGCGGTGTTTACAATTACGACCAAGAAACATTGTTTACCAGTCATACCTTCATAATCACTCCACCATCTGCAATCTTGTTAGTACCACCACCCCTGCCAAGACTTCGATGGGGCCCCCACACTCACCAACAACCAATCCTATTCATCCATTCCTGTAGGAACACCCTACATAGCATTGATTCATGGGGAACCCATCTTCGCAATTTCAAACCAACTCACACATCATTATGGAAAAATTTCCCCGACTCACACAAAACCAAGGGACTTTTCCCATCATCAAATTTATTCCGTTATTCACCCAAAACCATGGGAATCTCACTCATCATCAAATTGGTCCCCTGATAGCTCCAAAACCATGGGGAACCCACCGATTATTCTTTATGTACAAATTGTTCCCTAGTCTTTCGAAAAAATTGGGAACATCACTATTCTCTTGGTAGCAACCCCTAGTCGCCTTTTATCGATGTTCTTAAGTTTCGCCATCCCCAGAATTATGCATTTTGTCGTTCATTTCCATCCTCAGTGTCATTGTTAACACCCAAAAAGTGCTCACTAGCTCATTTACCACATTATATGGCTCATTTGTCCATTTTCCTACCATTTTCCCCTTAAAAATCCCAAAAAATCCCTCTAAACAGCCTCCAAAAGGCCTCCAAAAGGCCACAAAACCCTCAAAATAGCCTAAAAAAGGCTAAAAAACCCCCTTTCCCTCCAAAAATAGCAAAAATCCCCTAAAAAGGGAATAAAAAATATAAAATAATGAGGAAAAGGAGGAAAAAACCCTATACAGCTGCCCAAAACCATGTGTTCCCTAAAACCATGGGTCAGCACTCCACCACCAAAAAACTATAAATAGGTGATGGAGATCCCTTATTCCATATCCACAATCACAAGCACCCTTACTCTGCCAAAATCTCTCTCGAAACCCTAGTTCACCTTTGAACTATTTTCACCTTGAGAGCCACCTTTGGCCCATTCCCAACATTGGAGAAGGAGAAGGAGCATCTTGAAGCTTGGAGCATCCTCTTGGACACTGCAAAGGGCTTCATCAAACCTTGACACTCAAGGTAACATTAATAGAAAAAGTCATTCTTTTCATTTGATGTTTATGTTTCATGCTTGTTCTAGAATTAATTTACTTTTTGTTTTAGCTTAAACATTTAATCATTATTGAACTGCTACTAAGGAGTCCATTCTCCTTAGTAGGTGCTCATTGGCACAAGCTAGGGGTAAAACCCTAGCTACAGTTTTGGCGACTCCCCTAGTTTTCGAATTTCTGGTTTCCGTTTTTTAAATTTTTTTCTTTCGGCTGTCCCTTTCGGCCGCTGCATACCGCGTTTTTTCCCTCTGCAGTCGCGTCCCGACCGCGCCTTTCAGGCCATTACCTACGATCCGACCGCGGCTCTCAGACTGCTTCCGACGCCCTGCCGGCGGATTCAAGTATGTTACCTGCGATCCGACCGTGGCTAATCAGCCTGTTTGCCACGATCTGACTGCGCCTGTCGGCCTTTTTCCAGCGTCGCGACTGCGGCTTTCTGCCTCTTTCGCGCGTCCCGACTGTGCCTGTTAGCCTTTTTGCCGCGACCCGACTGTGTCTTTTTGCCTCTTTCGTGCGTCCCGACTGCCCCTGTTAGCCCTTCTGCCGCGACCTGACTGTGTATTTTTTCCCGTTTCCTGCGTCCCGACTGCCTCTGTTGGCCCGATAGCCGCGACCCGACTGTGTATTTTTTCCCGTTTCCTGCGTCCCGACTGCCTCTGTTGGCCCGATAGCCGCGACTTGACCGCCGCTGTTTCCCTCAAACCCGCGGTCGGCCTGTTCCAAATCGCCACAGACCCGCGGTCTGATTTCTGCTCTTTTCCTGTTTTGAGCCCAGCCCCTCTTGCTGCAATATTTTCTGCATTTGAACAGCCCTCTGTCCTACCTGCAGCCTACTTCCTTACAGCCTTTCTGCAACCAAATTTCTGTTCCCTTTACAGAGTCTTTTTAAAATTTCAGTTTTTTTTTTTTTTTTTTTAATTCAGAAAATTTTGCAAGTTCAAAGAATCAATTTCAGCATTATTGATAGATTGGAAGTTGCCCTCCCTTGTGGCACTTCTATTTTTGGGTTCAACACCTCACGAGCACACACTCTATCACATAAAATCAAGTGAGCCTTAAAAAGTACCTAACTAAACCAACATTCTAACCCCACTTGGGGAACACAAAAGAATCATTGTAGTTAGGTAGGATCAGGGGGATAGGCTTCCAATAACACCCCTTGGTTATTTCACTTGAGACATAGTTGTTGTCCAAATAGGGAACCAAAATCCCCTAGTACTTTTTGGCACGGTCACGACCAGTTTATCAGAGGGCCTCTCCCTTAGGAGGGTTGAAGTCGGGAGACTGGTTCCGGAGGCCTGAGTGGAATACCGCACTCCATTCAGTAACCGAAGGGCTACCTTTCGCGGTTCGCGGGATATCCCTGTATAGGGGTATTGCGGTCAACGAACTAAACGGCAGATTCACCTTTCTGGACGTGTCATGAACGGGGTATCTTAGTTGCCATTCTTCTAGGATTGACTACCCGATATCCCTCCCGGTAGGGGGATATCATAGCCACTTGGCTTTCCTACTCATATTGTCTGACTTGGATTTCATCACCTTGCAGAGGATATGTTTAGTTGAGTCAGAATACTTTTAGCTAGGTGTTTGCATGCTCCTTTACCTCCCTTTGGTCTAGTGAGTCCACCATTTTCTCTTTTTAGGAAACCTGCTGCTTGTTGGTATTCTGACCATCTTTGTTGTTACTCCATCTATTGTAGCACAGCTGCTGCAGTGGGTGTTTTGAGTTGGTTGTTGGCCTGAGTGCCTTGCTTTTTAGCTCTCCTTCTGCACACTCGGTTGCATCAGGATTTTTGAGCTGTTTTTATACTCACCTCAACCCACAGAGACTAGACACCATCTGTCACCATTGAGTCCCCGAGACATTCTCGGCGCCTCAGGGGCGAGCCCCCACAGCACGGTTCTCTTGACACCACACGTCGTAGATTCCGATCATTATCCGTTGATACCACTCATCACAGATCTAGAGCCTTGTCACTTGACTCCACTCGTCAGCGACGTAGGTCTCCGTCACCAGATAGTGACGCACCTTACTTTACCTCAGATTCTGACGAAGAGTCTGAGAACCCTATTTACACTGCCCCCACTAGCCCCATGGCTGGCACGACTTCCACTCCTTTTGTCATAGGGACCATTGGTGGCACATCCACCACTACACCAGTTACTACACCTGTTTTGGGTATGCCCTCCATGGGGAACCCATCTACTGTACCCCTCACAGTACCTATTCCTGCAGCAGGAATACCTATCCCCACTACATCAGTGGCTCACACTACCTATGGTGGTGCTGGACCATCCTCCACTACCTCAGTCCCCCCACTTGGGGGCACCACCCTAAATCTTGCCCCTCCACTTGGGGGCACTGGCCCCAACTTGGTCCATAGCACTACTGTGTCGCAGCCTTCTTCTAGTTTGCCATTCATGGCTAGCCTCAACCTACCTGACCTGGCCAGATTGACCAACGATCCTATTCGACACGACCCCACGTGGCCTCCTATGCCTACCAAGCTCCCCTCGGACATCCCTAAGTTCGAGGGCAAGGCCGGTGAGGACCCACAAAACCACATCATGTCTTTCCACCTATGGTGTTCTTCTAACTCCATCGTGGATGACTTTGTTGGCCTCCGTCTCTTACAGCGCACCTTTACTGGCTCTGCAGCCAAATGGTATATTGAGCAACCACATGGGACCCACGCCACCTTTGCCTCCCTAGCCTCTACCTTCCTGCAGTTCTTCCAGTTGCCTGTCCGCTATGACGCGGGCGTTGAGATCCTTCTATCTTGTAGACAAAACACGGCTACCCATATCACGGACCACATCCATGAGTGGCGTCGACGCCGTAGCTTATGCAAGATTAAACTTGACGACCGTATCCTCCTAGATTGGTTCCTCAAATCCCTTCTCCCGGTTATCGCTAAGGATGTAGCCTCAGAAAGACCCCAGTCTGAAGAAGAAGCCATCCTTAAGGCACAACAGTTCGACCTCATCTACGCCCAATCGGGTTACCTTTATACCATTATACCTGACGCCCCTCGCGGCGAGTCCTCCCAGCATGATGCGCCGGGGGCATCCCACGCTGCAGATGGTATCATTGGCCGTGTTTCTTCGCATCCCCAACCGTTTTCTATAGCACGTCCTACCCATGGCCCCGACCTGTCGAGGGCTACCTCCCAGTCTGGAGCAACCAACTCATATGCTCCCATGACACATCACCATTCCCATGGACCCTCATGTCCACCTCAGTGCTTCGGGTATGCGACTCCTGCTTATGCTCCTCCAGTCGCCCCTCAGCCTTACTACCATCCGTAGGCTGCCCCAGCCCCTACGCCTTCACAAGCCCAACCCGCTTATTATACGCCCCAGGCAGCCCCTGCGGCACATCCACCACCTGCTCCGCAGTCCTATCAGCAACCCTCTCAAGTTGCTGCACCTGCTCAGCCTCAACCTGCTTATCATCCTCTGCAGCCTGCTCCTGCACCTGCGCAACCTCAGAATCCACCTGTTGCCCAAGGGCAAGTTTACGCCCAACAGAACCCACAGCAAAACCAGAATAACCAACGAAACCAGGGCCAACAGAACCGCGGCAAGGGCCGTAATCGGGGGAACAACCAACCTGCAGACCAAGCTGGACAACCGGCGAATCCCCCCGACAACAACAACGCGGCCCCCGCTAATCAAAACCCTGATCGCCCGCCCAAGCAGGCTAAAAACCCCAATTTGCGAACGAACCACCCTTGTTCTATTTGCGGGGTCTATGGACACTACACACATGCTTGCCCACACTTGGAGCGAGCTCGGCAGCTCTGGGTTGACGAGGCCCATCGCCAAGGGCATGCGGCTCCCCAAGCACCGCCCAACCCCCCCCAACCTTAGCAACCCCCTTTGGTGCTGCAAAACCCCTTACCAACCCAAGGCATGGTGAACACTCAGCCGTTGGCCCCTCAAGCTAACGTGCAACCCCAACAACAACAGATCACTTACGCTGCCCCTGATCAACCCATGTTTGACTCAGGTACCCACCACTTGCTGATGATGTCATCTGCTGACGTCAACCTACAGACCCGTCGGAACCAATATGGCTCCACCTCTGAAGCCACTCCCACGGATAAACCTACTAACGCCCACCCCACCGATCAGGCGTTACGTATACCTCCGCCTCCCATAGACGGCGCTGCGAAAGCACCTCGTTTCCCACTTCACCGAATCAACAATAACCCTAATGCGCGTGCTGCATCAAACTACAACATTGTAGACGACCTAGCCCAATCTCCCGCAGCCATGTCTGCGTTAGAAGTCTTGAAGAACTGCCCTTCCCAGCGCAAGACTTTACTTTCCGCCATTGGGGGGATTGACCCAAATGATTCGCATTTGATGGCATTTGATTTAGACCAGTCTGAACCACGCCTACCTTCCAGCTTAGCCTTCCAAGTTACTGTTTCCGTTAGGAACCTTGTTATCCATCGGTGCATCATCGATGAGGGTGCCTCCACATGCGTTATGTCTACATTTGTATGGCAGAAGCTAGGATCCCCTCCTCTCCAGCAGTCCACTACTGCGTTACGTGCCTACGACGGCCGTTCGGCCCAGCCCCAAGGCCTCCTGCCCAACGTTCCTGTCCAGTTAGGTGGTAAAACAGTCCTTATTGATATAGAGGTAATCAATGCCCAATTGGATTACAACCTTCTACTTGGCCGCAGCTACATGTATGCCATGCGGGCGGTTGCCTCTTCTGTCTTTCGCACCATGATGTTCCCCCATGAAGGACGTGTGGTTAAGATTGACCAGCTCACCTACTATGATCCCAGTGCTCCGGCGGCACCGGAAAATGTTCTCCCCATGGTTGAACAAACTGTTTCTCCTGCCACCACCTCGTTTGTTTCCTCTACGGGGCCTAGAGTCTACTCAGACGCGCCGATGACCTCCACCTTTCAATCCATTCCTCCGCCGTCATCTACGCCCAAAATGTCTGATTTATGTACCTTGTCCCACGACAACCTACCACCTAACACTCAACCACCCTTGTTGCCTAAACCACCATTGGTACCTAGCCACATTGGTGTTACACCGATCCATACGATCCCCTTCCTAGTTCCTCCAGCAGGAGTAGTAAGCGCCCCGGTCATGGCTACCCTTAGCCTCCCTGGGTTAACCTTGGGATTACCTGTATGGTACCTTTCGCCTCCCGTTCGCCCACCGACACCAGACGTCGTCCTCCAGCCGGTGTAACCCATGGCTACTACCACCCAGCCACCTCCCGGTGTCTCTACCCCTTCATCCTCCACGACACCCCCTCCTACTCCCAAACCCACTGGGGGCAGAGGTCCACAACCTTACACTGCTGTACCACCTCCCAAGACAGTAAAAAACCCTCCAGTATTTCGTGCTCCTCCCAAATGCTCATTGTGCGACGAGTTAGGCCATGCGACTCGTCAGTGTCCACAGTTACCAGCATTGCAAAAGCACATGCAGATGCTCGATGATGACCCCAACATCCCAACTGTCGAACTAAACCCCACTCCCAAGCCTAAAGATAAGTCCCTACGTACCAACCACTCCTGCGCCATCTGCGGTATTTACGGGCACTATTCACATCATTGTCCCGATCTCCTGGATTACAGAGCGGCTCTCTATGAGATGAACAATCTGGATCTTGAGACGGCACCACCTACCATTGAGGAGATCTACCCCCCAGACTCTTCAACTTCCGGAGAGGTCAATACCATCTATATGATCTCTTCAACCACTACCCCCTCGTCAACCGATTTGACGACGCAGACTTTCCGTACTGATGAGGAGATTCTTGAGGCCCTAACTGCCCCGGATTATCCCTGGGATGACATGCACCACCGTTCCTATTTCATCCCCGAAGAATCCTCCTCTAGCACCGCTACCCAATACGCGGTCGAATCCAAAGACTTCCTCCCCACCAAGGTCGACTGGTTCAAGGACCCTATTCCTGCTCCTGACGCCTTCGAGGAAGGTAACATGGCCAACATCTCACCTGTCATCCAAGTTGATATCGCTGCCCCTGGACGTGCCCCTGAACTCATCACTTTAGGAGCATTCTGCAGTAAACAAGAGATTGAGGACTACATAAACCTTTTCAGAGAATTCCGTGATGTCTTTGCCTGGTCCTATACCGAGATGCCCGGTCTTGACCCCGCCATCATAGAGCACCACCTTGACACTTCTGAGTCAAGGGGCATAATAGATTCCCTCGACCCTGGGATAGGGGGCATAATCAATCATTTTGAACCTTCCCCATCACATCTATCTCAGCACGTCAGTGACCCCCTTGTTCAAACCCGCCCATATGTGACCCATAATCACAAACCCTATGCACATAGCATGGGGGCAGGTCATTAACCCTGCTCACTTTTTCACACTTGTGATCTCAACCATTTTTGAGGTCACATATCACTTGTAGATTTGATTTGATACGCATAGTTCTTTCCTTTGACCATTCCGGAGTCCTTATGACCTCCGTTTTTCGCACCATTTGCACCGCCGGATTCATATTTCCGCGCTCGTGATGATGCTTGAGATCATTTCTCGCTCTCACCAGGACCAATATCAACATTGTGTCCCGACACCTTATCGCTCTCGTTTGCGTGCCACATCGGCCGTAGCCCATTTTTCACATGTTTTATATCATCGGATTCATTTTTCCGAGCTGGTGACGATGCTTGAGATCATTTCTCGCTCTCACCTCCAGATTTTCCGGGCATTTTTCAAAATGCCCCCGTCACCTCGGTTTGCGTGCCACATCGGCCGTTACCCGTTTTTGACATCCTTTATATCGCCGGATTCATTTTTCCGAGCTCGTGATGATGCTTGAGATCATTTCTCGCTCTCACTTGGTACAATTTCAACATTGTGTCCTGACACCTTGCTGCCTCGGTTTGCGTGCCACATCGGCTGCTATCGGATTGTTCCACTTTTTTACATGAGCCATTCACTCCTGTCATACTGCAAATGTCTCGTTATTTTGCCACCATTTCATCTACCCCGCAAGGAGGTCCATCAGTGTTCCCACCTACCCTCGTTCTTGGTCATCATTACTAAACCTTGATTGAACACTTCCTCCTTGCCTGGCCATTCCTTTTGTTCGGTATAATTTTATCCCTTTTTCGGGCCGGACAAGTCCTTTACGAAAAAGGCACTTAGGGAGTTTCCGTTAAGCTCTTTTCTGACTCCTAAAAGAATGAAAAGATCGCCGAGCAATCTTGCTTCCTTTCATGCTCGTTAAAGTACCTGAAAGGGCGTCTATCTGGTATAAGTTTAACCCTTTTCCGGACCTGGTAGACTAATTACGAAAAAGGAATACTCTAGTCACATCGGCTAGAAGAGTTCTTCATTGCATCCTTTTATGCTTCTTTGGGCCTTGGAGACTAAATCTACGAAAAATCAACCCCCTGGAGACTTCTTACTTGCTTTCAGACTCTCTAAAATTGAAAGCAACCACGAGCATGCACTGTCCTGGGCTCGTTAAATCCACACGACAGTACCATTCCATCACTTCAGAGTCTTCTTATCGCTTTCAGACTCCTTAAAATTGAAAGCAACCACGAGCATGAACTGTCCTGGGCTCGTAAAATCCACACGACAGTATCATTTTTACACAAACTTCTTCTAGTTCCTTAACCCATGAAGAAGTACCCTCCTGTGCCTCCTGGCACTATGATCAATCATCTCGGCAGCACCCCCAATTAGGTCGCCTTTGTTCAGAGTATTCTGCAGTCTCCTGCCATTGTATACCAGCTTGAGTCTCCCTCAGCCAGTTATCCTCCCAGATCCATTACAGCTATGATCCCTTTTCCCTCAGTCAGTTTCATATGCTGCCAGATCATTCCCATTATCATACTCTGAACAAAGGAAGTTTGAGTCCACCCGCTCTACTTGCCCAGTTGTTCCCCCACAGTTTATCAGTCCTGCCATCAGCACTATCACATTTTGGTCTTGTACCTCGCGCTCCTGTCAAGGAAACATCATTTCCTTGATAGTTGCAGGTCTCCCTCTGTCGACGACAGCTCCTCTATTCCAGAGGATAGGCCCAGAGGTCCCTACGCCTTGGACTTATCACCATCTGTGGTAAGTGCCTACGGATCATTCTGAGAGGAGTCATCATTGCCTCTCCGAGTGGTTGTTCCTCACATGCTCGACTTCAGCACCTTGATCGCATCGTTGAGGATCGCGTAGGATTATATCCCATCAGTTTTTTGTCGAAGACCCCGGATTTCCCCCGACTCTAGCACATTGGTGAGTCCCTTCGGAACGGCCAGTTATATGTTCCTGTGGATGTCCGGGCTGCGTTGGCGTTTGTATTCGGAAGCCATCCAGTTCTATGCTTCCTTGAGTACCTAGTTTCAGTCCCAGATCCGTTCCAGTCCAGTGTACCATTGAGGTTATTGCTCCCAGTCATTATGGTCTAGCAGCTCATCAGTTCCTCTGGTACCACACTCAGCAGCACTGTTGTTATTCCAGTGTATCAGTTTTTCAGCACAGACATGGTCAGCTCAGCAGTATGTCCCAGATTTTGTGTCCCCTCTGGACCCTTCTGATGTACACAGTGGCTATGTATCTTTCAGGTCCCCTTTTTCGGGCCTCACAGTTATGTTTATGTATCTTGATATGAGCATGGGTATGCCCGCCTTGTCCATATATTGAGATTATTCCTCAGTCAGTATTTGAGGTCATGTATATTTCAGGTCCCCATTTTTTGGACCCCATTGTTATTATGTTATATCCTGATACGAGCATGGGAATGCCCGCCTCGTCCATATGATCAGATGATCCCTCATCCCTTATTGAGGTTATGTACTTTTAGTTCTTGCAGTTGTTCGGGATCGTTGTTCCGGGCTTCAGTTTGTTTCTTCTCTTCTCTCCACACCCAGGAAAACCATTCATGACTTATGATGTCCATCGGCCATACGATGAGCTCCTGCCCTCGCACATCAGGGGGCAATCTGTTAACACCCAAAAAGTGCTCACTAGCTCATTTACCACATTATATGGCTCATTTGTCCATTTTCCTACCATTTTCCCCTTAAAAATCCCAAAAAATCCCTCTAAAAAGCCTCCAAAAGGCCTAAAATGCCTCCAAAAGGCCACAAAACCCTCAAAATAGCCTAAAAAAGGCTAAAAAACCCCCTTTTCCTCCAAAAATAGCAAAAATCCCCTAAAAAGGGAATAAAAAATATAAAATAATGAGGAAAAGGAGGAAAAAACCCTATACAGCTGCCCAAAACCATGTGTTCCCTAAAACCATGGGTCAGCACTCCACCACCAAAACACTATAAATAGGTGATGGAGATCCCTTATTCCATATCCACAATCACAAGCACCCTTACTCTGCCAAAATCTCTCTCGAAACCCTAGTTCACCTTTGAACTATTTTCACCTTGAGAGCCACCTTTGGCCCATCCCCAACATTGGAGAAGGAGAAAGGAGCATTCTGAAGCTTGGAGCATCCTCTTGGACACTGCAAAGGGCTTCATCAACCTTGACACTCAAGGTAACATTAATATAAAACCATTTTTTACATCTTTCATTTATGTCTCATGCAATGTTTAGAGTAGTTTGTTAATTGTTGTTTTAGCTTAAACATTTAATCATTATTGAACTGCTACTAAGGAGTCCATTCTCCTTAGTAGGTGCTCATTGGCACAAGCTAGGGGTAAAACCCTAGCTACAGTCATGCACCCCGAAAGGCCCTTCATCAATAGTTTGCATCTTTATTTTACACTTTGTACATTTAGTTGAATAATGTTTCCATCCATTACTCCCGTATTGACATCGATCAAAGGAATTCATGAGCCTCATGCTTACCAGCCAGTCTTGTGTCAGATCTATGAGTCCAACAAATGGTTACAAAATGATCTTGGTTCTTAGGATAAGATAAGCATCTTATCATGTACTTAAGCTCTTGTCAACATCAAATCCATGCATTGCAAGAGATGAACTATTTGTATTTGTACCTTGGATTCCCTTTCAATCACTATAAAGGATCGCCTTGAACTAAGTAGGGAGATCCCTTCGTGCTTCCTAACTTAGTAGTCTCTCCTATGGTCGACGTCAACACATCTATCGCATCAAATAGATTCATACATTTCGAAGGTATAAATGTTCACATTTACAAATCATGATCATAGACATTGAGTAAGGTGCCACATCCAACACCCTTACTCATATTCTGGCCCCCCATCCCCTTGGGATTATCATGGTTATCAACAGTACCGCTTCTTCAACACCTGTAACAACATTTCCATGTTTAGCTACTCTTGCATGGATTGAATTTTATCATCCATGTTCCAACATTATATTCAGTAGGCCCCTTCGTCTCTTTTTGTATCCACTTCGATATATTTTTAAGAGTGTGGGTATGCCCACCTTGTTTTTATAAAACACTATTATTTGTTACGACTTTACCAACAATATTCCCCCACAGAAGGACCCTAATCGTTCATACATTCTTCACAATGTCTAAGAAAACTAGATTGTGTGAGAAGTCTAAATAGGTTCAATACCATGAAAGAATTCTAATATCCAAGGATCTTGAAGCAAAGAAGTCCTCACAAGAATTTATTCAAATATATGCAAGAATAAGAAAAACTATTGAAGAATGAACATAAGAGAAGGAAATCAATTGATGGAAATATCATCTCTTATATTATTCATCAATATGAATACAATATATAATACATCTCAAGAGAGAAAATAGAATGCCTTGAAGGAAATTTGTAAAGCACAAAAAAGGAAGGCTTACTAAAAGCATAAAACCCCCTAGGTGTCAAAAGCACTTTCCAAATCAGTCTAAAGGATCAAGAATTGGATAAATATGGTATGGAAGATAATGAGTGATGAAAATGGAATGTGATTAATAATTTTGGAGAGAATAAAGAAGTGGAGGTTGAATTTTCCAAGAAGAGATAGTTTCCAAGTCAAACTAGCTTTACCTTATCCACTAGAAAGAAAAAGTAGGATAAGGCTGTCTAAAGCAGGAAGGAGCCTTTCCAACTCAGAAAATAGAATAAAATCAGACATAATATTAGGAAATATGATCTATAATCTATCCAAATTCTCCCTAGTAACTCAGGATGGCATATGGAGGCATAAAAGACAAAAACTAGGCAAACTACATAGTCAACACCTAGGAAAATTAATGTAGATGACTAATAAAATATATCCTAAGTATGGAATGTATTTTTAAATGTTCCAACACCCCCCGTTAATCCTAACTATATGTGTAGGTCCCAAGAAACAAGGCTTATGGTCATCCCATTACAATTATTATTCCAAGAAAACTAAGGAAACGGGGAAAACCTCATGGGAATAAAACCCTCCCTCAAAAAATGGCATGTGCACACCAAAAATTGTTGTTGCTCCAAAATCAAGTAGGTGTGGACTTGATAATATGTCTAGAGGTATATTCCTCTTGGGAAGAAGTGGATCATGCTCTAAAAACATGTGCTTTAATTCTCCATCAGTGGATGCAAGCGAAACTGGAGGCTCTCTGAACTTGCTCTTGAACATAACAAGTCCATGAATATGTAGACCATTTTGGAACTTGAATTTCGAACCAATTGAGGTAGTATAAGCTCCAATCAGATATGGTTTCTCTTGAAAATTTAACCTCTTATCAGTGGAAGTGGAATTTAAATCAGCTCCAATAATTGATAGATTTTTCCTTGAGATCTCCTTTGAACCAGGAGGGGTGAGATCAGAACCAAAATTACCAAAATATGCCTATGACTTGAACCCAGGAGAATGGTAGTGTCCTCCATATTCAGTGAAACTTTGATAACATATGAAAATGATCACATATAAGTACATAAGAAGTATGTGATCAAGGAGGGTGAATGCATCACCTCCAAATTCTGATCTAACCTCTAAAACATTCAGAAGATCATCATTATGCACACTAGCAGACTCATGTGAAAGAGAGGATTCAAGAACCTCTTCATATTCTAGAGAATAAATTGGATTATCTTGCTCATAATTTAGAATAGAATATTTATGGGAGAATAAGAGAGAGATGTGTAAGTCTTCATCTTCAACAACTGTATGTATTGAATAAATTTCTTCCATTTGATCTTCAGTACCTGCAAAACAAACTCTCTGAAATATTATAATGAAATACTAATTTAATGAATTTCTCCCATGCTCTTATACCATGTGATAATTCTAAATATGTTCAATACCATGAAATAGTTCTAATAGCCAAGGATATTGAAGCAATTAAGTCCTCACAATAATTTATTCAAAGATATGCAAGAATAAGAAGAAATATTGAAGCATGAACATAAGAGAAAGAACTCAATTTTTGGAAATATCATATCTTGTGTTATTCATCAATATGCATAAAATATATAATACATCTCAAGAGATAAAATATAATTCATTGAAGGAAAGTTTTAAATCACAAAAAAGGAAGGCTTACTAAAAGCATAAAAACCCCCTAGGTGTAAAAATCACTTTTCAAATCAATCTAAAGGCTCTCGAATTGGATAAATATGGTATGGAAGATAATTAGTGATGAAAATGGAATGTCATGAAGTATTGTGGAGAGAATAAAGAGGTGTAGGTCGAATTGGTCAAGTAGATACAGTTTCCAAGTCAAACTAGCTTTACCTTATCCACTAGAATGTAGAAAAGCAGGATAAAGCTGTCTAAAGGAGGAAGGAACCTTTCTAACTCAAGAATAGAATAAAATAAGATATAATCTTAGGAAATATTATCTAGAATCTATACAAATTCACCCTAGTAACTCAATATGGCATATGGAGGCATAAAATACAAAAACTAGACAAACTACATAGTCAATGCCTAGGAAAATTAATCTAGATGACTAATAAAATATATCCTAAGTATGGAATGGGTTTTTAAATGTTCCAATAGATAGAAAAAGAGAAACGATGATTCATTATCATCCATATAGTACCCTTTGTACCTCATACAGCAAGGGGCATTTGTTAACTCATAAATCTCACACACATGGGACATTTTTGCAATTCTCACAATAAGGCGTCGTAGACATATAACATGTAGCCCACTGAAGACATCCTCATCATATCCAAAAATAAATATGAGTCTAGAAATGTCGAAGGATAGTCAAAATATATGATCACACATCCTAATATATGTTTAGGTGTGCGACTACGCATGTTACTAGTTATGTGCTTGCGCGACCCCTGCATGAGTTTTCCTTTGATATCTGCATGACTATCAAAACAATGGGACCACAACCACCTGGGGTGCATGGAAGGCTCATCAAAGTCCTATCACCTCCAAAAATTTGTTCTTATTCTCCTTATATACCTAGTTTCATTGAACACCCCCCGTTTGTGTACTTTGGAGACAATTCATGGATTTAATGGGTTCACACTTGGTTCTAGTTGTTTCTTGGACACCTCTTGGCCTATAAAAGGAATCCATGGGCATGCATATTATAAGAGAAACCAATAGCAAGGTTATGCTGTAGAAATTGGATTGGAGCTTCCTCATAGCCCATATCTTTCATAGTTTGGCATTTTCCAAGCTCCTTTGCATCTTTCCTTCAAGGGGAAACGACTTCTCTCCATTGGTTATTTTAGCTATCTAGCATCTAGTGTGAACAAAATAGGCCTCCCTAAGCGATATTGTTGTCTTTGCTTTGAATACTTCACCTCGTAGGTGAAACTAAAAGTATTTTCTTAACTATTGGGTAATCTAAAGTGGTGTATGCATTGGTTCTTTGATGCGCTTTGCATCCTCTTGCCCCCTTTTATAATTTTTAGTCATTTTTGGTTTTATTTTATTCTCTTTGCACTATCAAATCCTTGCAGGATCTACTTTGGGGTTATCACATTTTCTTTCTATTTCTAAACATTGGTCCTAGTCCACAACCTCAAAGGATTTCACCCAAAATGGTATAATTTCCCATAACATAAAGTTTTACACTTCACTTCATGTGGACACATCATCACTTTAGGGGCTTATTGATTGGCTTCTTGAACACTTCTACAAGACACTTTAGATGGACATATGATCATTTCTTTCATGGATCGATACATTTGTGTACAACTAAAAGTGGGAATGGTAAAGTTGACACATCATCATCACTATATGGGCATCCTCAATTGATTTAGGGTCATCATGGCCATGTGGATACATCACCATCCTTTTAGGGGCATCTTCAATGAATTTAGGGGCTTGATCCATTTGTGTACCACATGAATTTGGCATGTGGAAGCATCAAAATGTTATCTCATCCCATGAGGGCCATGCTTAATAGCTATGCCATGAGGGGACCAATTTTGAGCTATATACACCTATGTAAAGGCTCCTTTAAAGCTCTTCAAGGCTTCAACCAATATCGAATATCCTGTTATCACTACCATATCATCATCATCATTTCCCTATAATCATTACGATTGCCACATCATAATCATCATCATTGGCATATCATCATCATCATCCTTTCCATATATCCATTACCATTTCCACATCATCATCACTACCACTTTGACATCAATGAATGTTAAATTTTGAGCATTAATTCACAATACTCTTGGATCTTTACTGAGAGAATAACATATACAGTATATCAATGCATAACAATCACAATAAGCATCACAAGCATCACAAGAATCAAAAGCATGAGAGACAAGAGACAGAGAGTTTTCATGGGGAAAACCCTAAGGTGAAAAACCCCACAACTTCCTCAGAGATAGAGAGAGCAATGGCTCAACCAAAGTACAACCAAAATACACTTGAGATAGTCTCCTAGAATCAGATGATCCTCCTCCTCACTAGTGCGCCACTTTCTGAGTGAGAGAGAGATGAATTTCTGAATGATCTAAATAGAGATCTCCTGATCTCTATTTATACTAACCTGTTTTCCCAGTGACCTTATGGGGCCTACGTTTCTAGCTAGGTACATCCACAATATAATATATATATTTCAGGGCCGACCCCAGATATGGTGGTATAATAAACCATCGGCAAGTAGACACACTTGCGACACTTGTCAATCCACATGAAGAAACTTCCTTATAGAGGAATAACACATGTCTAATAAGGGTACAATAAATATATATGAAATACATTCCGAAGTTACGTATACATCAACAATGGAAACATCACTCAACAATATTATAAGATCATGGCATAGATCTATTGACCTTGTTTACATCAATGACAACTTTATAGTAATCTTTAAGTCTAATTGTTCCATAATAACTTCTGGAATTAGATTATAGGAATCTTCTGAGTCTAACATGCAATTATGCAGCAATTTTCCTTTCATACCTGGAGTTATATAGAATGGAGTTGTACGGTCATCCCTTTCTCCTTCTACTTGAGGCCCCATTGAAATAGTAGAGTTCTCATATGAAACATTAAGGGTATTATGATGGATAGTTGACCTTGCTATGTTTAGTAGATTCTCAAGTTTCCTTTGATAAGCAGAGTTTTTGGCTAGCTCAGATAGAGGTACTGGGATTTTGATTTTCTAAGTCATACTCAATATCAAAAGGAATGGAAATTCTATCTTATTGTTTCTTTTCAGGATCATTCCTTTTTGTGCTAGGGAACTTTAGTTACCCTTTGTATGATTTCAGATGTAGGCTTAAAAACTCTATCTTTAGGGACACATGAATTTTTAACAAAGGTGTTGTATCAAGGGATTTATTGTTAGAATAAAATAACCCCATCTAGAGTTATGATATAAGTTATTACATGTTTTTAATACTTTCCCAGGTGTTAGATTAGGTTGTCGGCCACATTATGCCTTGTTTCACCACTACATAGTTATCCACTTGTGTGCCCTTAATAGCTTTCTTCCTACTTTTATGACTGTTCTGAATACTAAGAGTGCATATCCAACTTTTAGAAGTTTTTCCTTGTTTTTTTTGCTTATAAAAGCAGCATGCTTTGCTTTTCAATTGACTAAGGATAAAGCAAGGTTGCCTTCTTGGTCATACCAAGTTGATATCTTTTTCGCAAACACATCCTCCCTGATTTTATCTTCGAAAGCCATCATATTTTCTCTTTTTAATTAGACATAGGCTACCATATCGTATTTTGTGAATTCATGAGCTTCTTGACTGAGTTGGAAAGATGATGTTGCCATTGATGGATATTTTTCTTAGTTGTAACGCTGATTTTTGTGAGCTGATCAAATGCCTCCTTAGACTATTTATTTTCATACGCATTTATATATTTTGATAGAGACTCCATTGCCAAAGTCTGGTTGATGTACAATTATGCAATAGAGTTTTATTGTGTGCATCAATTTTGTCTCAATTTTCAATGTATTGTGCAATCATTGGTTACCAATTGAGTGAAGAATTTATTGTGAGTGTATATCTACATGTGAATTGATTTTCACATGGTATTAGAGTGCAATTTGCTTCCAGTCACTCTCTAATACTTACTCTAAGAACCAGAAGCAGTGTAGGTTCAACATAATTTTTGGGGTCATTGTTGGTCTTCCTTATGATCTAGAGGTTTTCCAATGTCGACCCAGGTACTTCGCGGTGCAAGATACCAACAAAAACCCTATTCACCGGCCCTTTTGGCAATAGGCTATAAGCAGCTTGGGGTCTCACCCGAGGTGAAGCTGAGGGGGTGGTTGCAGAAGCAGGTTTCCAGAACCTTGTGATGCGAGTGTTTCAACAGGTTAATGCGCAGCGTGGTGATAGATTGTGTACTGCAGTTAGTGACTGTGTGAGGTCTTCTACTCTGCGTTAAATTCCACAGGGAGCATGGATGCTTGTGCACCCAGTGCATTCACTGACTGTCTAGTGGGATTACTTCCACTCTACGACGATAAGTTATCAACAGCTTATCGCACAACACTTCTTATGGATCGGCGTGTCAACTAGACCGCGTGTTCGTTTATGAGACCCATGTTGATGTATATGTAACTTCAGAATGTATTTCACATATATGTATATTGTATTCCTATATAGATGTTATTATTCCTTTGTACGGAAGTGTCGTCATTTATATTGTAAGTGTTGTAACTTATACTTGATGGGTTATTAAACCACCTTGTTGGGGTTGGCCCTGTATAAGTCATGTGGGTCAAAGGGTTATTAGACCACCCTATTGGGGGTTGGCCATGTGGGTCAAAGGGTTATTAGACAACCCTAGTGGGGGTCGGCCCAGTCAGCATTATGTTAAGTGGTTAAGTTGAGGCCAACCTAGTTGAGTCAAGGTCAAGTCAAGTTAGTGTATAAATAGAGAGTATGTCTCTCTCATTTTACACATTCTATTCTCTCACTCACACTTTGGAGAGTGGCGTATTTGTGGAGAAGGAGGCTCTGCTACTAGGAGAGGACTATCTTTTGTATTCTGGTTGTATCATTTCTCTATCTATCTCTGAGGAAGTTATTGGTTTTTTTCACCATTATGGTTTTCCCCAAGTAAACTTTGTATCTCTTGTGTGCTTGCATTATTGTGTCCATGATTGATATGTTGTAGATTTGTTGTACATGTTGTTCTCTTATTTAAGATCCTAGATCATATTGAAGTAAATTCTGAAAATTTAACATGGTATCATAGCTAGCCTGAAATAAGGCATGATATGGCATGCATGACACTTGTTGCACTTACGATGCTAGGGCTTGATATAGCAAAAACAAGTCATAGTAGCACTTTCGCTATAAATCCGTTTTGGTGACATTTTCGGATCTGAAACGTTTATAGGTCGAAGATAAGATCACCATGTACCTTTTGTGAAAAGGAAAACCTCTAATTCGTTGTACTTTTTGATTTATGATCTATACAATATAGGGTTTCTGCCTCTTCCAGATCTGAGTCAAAATTAGGTGCCCTTGGGAAAAAGGTCATAACCTGGGTTAGGAAGCTCCAAATGAAATTTCATAAAAAGTGCCAGGTAGTAAATAGAATGAAATATCTCAAGAAAATGTTTCAGAGGCCGAAGTTGAACCAGTGACACGTGGCACGCCGTACAAATTCGCTCTTTTGTATTATCCCATAAACAGGTCACGTTGCGACACTTGGAATAAATCTCTCTCAGAGAATCCAATTGAGGTAAGACCTATCGGGATGCAAATATAACAGGTCAGGCTATCTCAAGAAAATTTTTCAGACCTTGTGGATCGAAAAGTTTAGAGTTACACTAGAAACAATCAGGTACATATTTCTGTCAAAACAAAATTATTTTTGAGTACCTTCATTCATGGCTTCCGGAATTTAGGGCTTTGGAAAAAGTTGGAATTTTTGTAATCAAAGACCACGGCTGGATGCTACTCATAAAAATAAAAATTTAGATACCAATATCATAGTTTTTGGTTGGGCAGAAGGCCAGGCTTGATCAAACCCAGTTCGGGACTTTGATCAGAAAGATGGAAAATTAGAGCTTCTGCAAAAATTGGAATTTTGGAAATCTAATACTACGGCTGGAAGCTCCTCAGAAAATTCGAAGCTTAGAGTTTTGAATCAAATATTTTGGTTGGATGAAGCTCCAGGAAACTCAAACCCTAATTCAGGGTCCTCCCCAGTGAATCCGAAAATCTAAAAGGCAATTTCGAGGGGTGAAACTTTGCAGTTTTCAAATTCTGAATATACCAGCTTGATTAGCTCATCAAGGCGCATATTTCCATCCTTTCGGAAGTTTGAAATTCAAAGTTTGAATTTTTGGGGTTTCTCTGACAAACCCTAATCTAGTTCCAGGTCCAGTTCTTTCAAATCAAGTGGATTGGGTTAATCCTAGAAGAAGATGGATTCGTCACCTGCATAAGTGAAGAAGTTTTTGTTTTAGAGGGAGATGAGGCTAAGGCCTTACATAAGAAGATTACAAGCGATCTCAACAGGTATGACTCATTAAGGTATGTTTCAAGATTTGTTCATCATTAAGTTTATGGTATGTTTGTATTTATGTTATTACGGTTAGTACAATCTTGACTTTAGATTTGTCGTATCACCTTAACAAAATTATGAATGCATGAAGGAAGATATTCATTGGTTAGGGTGTTGACACTTATGATTGTACTAATTCATTATGGTGTTGTATGAGGTTTATGTTGTCTGCTAACATAAAAGGTACACCAAGAAAGACAAATCATGTTCTACTTCAACAACATATGATCATGGTGACAGGAAGACAAAGATTCATCCATTGTCATGGATCACATAAGAAGATATACTTACGAGGTATGTATAACTTGGTTCTACAATGGTTAACTTATGAGACATGTGGGTTACTAGCACAAGTCACTGAAGACAACCAGAAGACATTATGCGGGTATGTTAGACATAACTAGCTAGCATGATAATCTAGGTATGTTTTTCCTATATCAAGCTAGAATCCTACCTTGTGTTAGGATCTTATACTGTTGTGTTGTTGATAATGATTATTCATGAAGTCATAGGTTTGAATAGTCATGGTTGTGTGCATATTATGTTTCTTACCATAATTGATGATATGACTAACCAGAAGAATCATGAAGGTATAAGTTTGAGTAATCACGGGTTTATGCATTGATGATTTAACTAATTAGAAGATTCCTATGATCAAATAAGAATATGCATGAGTAAAAGAAGACTTCCCTAAAACCTTGAATACTAATGTTTATTATCTGTGAATGATCATGACTATACATGTTTAAGATTATTGTGTTTTGATAGTATTAAGATTATACTAATAAATGTGTGATTATGTATGAGACCTCAAGGATAACACAATGATGATACTAATAAGCATGCATAGTGATTAAGGATGGATATGAGTTCAAGGAAAAGTAATCTAGGAAGCAAAGATCAAGAGGGAGCACACTCCAGTTGTTCCTACAAGAAAGCAAAGGAGCACACTACAGTAGTTTCTGCAAGGATGCAGATATTCAGAGGGAGTTGACCACTTCTCACAATCCACATCAAAATGGAGCTGCAAAGATTTAGAGGGAGTCCACCCAGCAACCAAACAAAGATAAGTATTTGAATTGTCATTTCTTACATAATGTTATTCAATGATGTATATGCTTACGTTCCTAGAATTAGGTTGTGTATTATGCATATTAGAATAGCTGCAGTAATGAAATGGAAGATACACCATATGGATTTCAAGACAACTTTCTTGAATGGTGTAGTTGAAGAAGGAGTGTATGTGGAGCAGCCACTTGGTTCTGAGACACACGACGGGGAGTTATATATGTGCAGAACTTGGTATGGTAGGATAGATAGCTTTCTATCCAGTTTGGGATTTACCAAGAGTAAAGTGGATTCCAACCTTTACTACAAGGTTGAGGAAGGAAATCCAGTGATACTACTTTTGTATGCGGATAACCTATTTGTTACAGGTGAAGATAGATTGATTTCCGACACGCAGTGGAAGCTTGCTGTCGAGTTCGAGATGAAGAACTTGGGGATGATGCACTATTTGTTTTTGGCATGGAGGTCTGGTAGAGTGCAGATGGAATCTTCCTTGGACAAAGGAAGTATGTAGTAGAGATCCTAAATAGGTTCGGGATGATGGACTGCAAGGCTATGGCCACATATATGGCATCGAACCTGAAGCTTCTGTGTGATGCTTCATATGATCTGGTTGATGTCACGATGTATCGTCAGATGATTGGGTCCTCTATGTACTTGACGAACACGAGACTAGATATTTGCTTTGCGGTGAACACATTGAGCCAATTCCTGATGGATTCGAGAGATGTTTACCCGGTTGCTGTAAAGCATATTCGGAGGTACTTGAAGGGTACAGTGGATTATGGGCTCAAGTATGAAGTGAATCAAAATTCTAACCTACAGGGTTATGTTGAATCAGATTGGGTAGGAAGTGCTACAGATAAGAAGATCACTTCTAGGTGTTGCTTCAGTATGGGATCAGGTGTGATCTCTTGGTTTAGTAGGAAGCAGTCCTGCGTAGCGCTGAGTACAGCTGAGGCTGAGTATGTTGCAGCCTATTCAGCTAGTTGTGGGGCAGTATAGCTACGGAAGCTACTGTCTGAGTTATTTGATCTCCCATTGGAGGCTATTGGCATCTTTTGTGTAACGCCCATATTTTTGATTCGGCATATTTATTAGTTAGATACACCATACTTTATTTCTTATATATTCTGTTGAACTCAGCTCGACTGAGTAAACTATATTGGACCTCGTTATATGATGCTACTCTGTTTTATGATTTCACCATGATTATGATGTTACTATGTTATGCGATTATGATGTCATGATTATCATATGATTTCCTTATTTTACGATTGCAGTATATGTTTATATATGAAATGTGAAATATATGATTCGGTACGTGGATACCATCTTCTTATGTGAATTATTGAAATGTTATATGTATCTATGATGAGCTGAAAGGTTACATGAAATAAAATGATAACATGGATCAATTGGCGATCAATGGAAAATGCTTTCTATAAATTATATTTTGAAAAATACTAACCTACAGGACACAAGGGCTATGGGATAGCCAGTTACTTGATCTGATATATATTGGAAAGGAAAAACATGTTCATACAGCAAACCTTAGCAGCCAAAATGAGGATACGATAACACAAACTGATAATCCCGATAGCAGCAAGTATGAGTTGATAAGGGCGTAGGCCCAGTATGTTGAGAGGGATGGATGTGTTTCCCACCCTATGTTTCCATGAGACCCGAGGTCGTGGGAGGGCCGTGCTGAGACACGCTCCCCATGTTGTTGTGATGACGATGGTCGGATGCCTGCTAGGGGAGGATAGGTCCGCTGTTCAGCCGACGCTATCGCTCTCAAGTTCTATGTGGTCAGATCGGTGAGTCCGACATCCACTGTTGTACTAGCAGAGGGAGGATAGGGAGGATGCTGGACGTAGGTTATGATGGGAGGATGTGTTAGTTAGTACTGTTGGGGGTTTAGTATTCCTTGATTCCGAGTTAGTGGAAGTAGGCACCCTTCCTGTACTTGATTGATTAAACTAATGTAAACATAAAGACAATGATGTTAAATCGTAAAGGGTTAACTGTTAAATAACCGAGGATGTTAAAGTAATTATACTATATATTATGCTTGCTCTTCTGCATGGGGGTAGATACTATTATTAGTTAGCAAGTATGCATAGGCGGAATGGGGTTTGTTTATAGTACACATCCGACATGTGCATACACTGGCCATGCATGCACACCTTGTACGTGTACAATATTACTGGTGTATAACATACTTGTCATGCTTGAATAGTAGTATAAATTTCATAGATAACTCAGTTAAGGATACATCAATCAACTTAGGTAATGAATGGTTAGGTTGTCAATGTGTAAATAAGTGAATTAGTAATTATATGAAAACATTGTAATAATAACTAAGACAAGTGTCGTCAGTTAACACTGTCATAGGAGAACTGTTGTGAATAGGGTAATGATAGTGTCTAATTAATTAGTAAAATTGTTTAAGCCCTCACAAGTGCGTTGTTTATAAGAACAAGGATGCTATGTTGATGATAGGGTACTCATGTGATAAACAAATAATTAAGAATACTATGATTAATTCACCTTTTATTATTGTTAAATGGTGATTTAATTATTTTTATTAATTAATAAATGGTGATCTAATTATTATTATTAATTAATTAATAATATTCCAGCAACATTTATATCCCTATCGTAACAATTGCAATATAAGTAAGATTTAAAATATTGATTTATAAATTAATATTGTGTGATTATTTCCATTTCAAAAGTTAGCCATAATAGGATAATCATTTTTGGAATGAACGTGATGTGATGGAAAATGGTTATTTAATTATTCGATGTTAATCTTGGACTTTAAACCTCAAGCTAAGTGGTCTCGACGGATAAGGTGGACCATTAAGACACATCATGTCCAAGTTGAAAAGGGGCAACTAATTATATAATATTTTATTAATTACATTAATAACATTAAAATATCAAGGATGGCGGATAGACTTATATTCAATGAAGCTTCTTTCGAATGGATAACCTTTGGGTGATAATCCCCACCGTAATAAATACTTACGACCGTCAATCCAAAACCAACTAATTTTTCCAGGAGAGTAATTAATTATACATTTTTATAAAGAACCGTGTATGAATGAACTGGTGATAGGAGTAAATGTTGAGGGGCTCGAGAGGGGGATTTTGGGGTGGTGGAGTAAGCCCAAGATATTCTCGAGGAAGGGAAATTATATAGAGGGGGTTTTTTTGATTGGGGAGAAAAAAAGAAGTTTGGAGAACAAAAGTTGGGAGAACAGAAAGTTTGGCGAACAAAAGGATTTTGAGAACAGAAGGAAAGACTGCTCTCGGGATTATCAGATTGTGGGCTCGGGGGCTTGGAAATCCTTTGATTTCCAAGGGCCAGCAAGATAATAGCTGGTCGGTAGGGTGGAAACTTCAGTTTGGCTGTCTAAGAGGTTATACAACCTACTACAACCTACGGTTAGCATCAGCATCAGGTAATTTCCTTGTCATTTACGTTATTTGATTATTATGCTAAAATCTTACTGTAAAACATGCATAACTTGCTATTTACTGATTTACTAAGTTGCGAAACCTATTCTTATGCTGGAATATGATTGTTGAAAAGAAAATAACGATATGGTTGTTTTATTTAAATTACGAATGTAAGGTTAGTGAAAACACGACAGTACACTAAATATTATTTAGGCACATAGTAATTCTTAGAAATTTACTTCCATAAACTGATAAAGTTAAAACGTAGAAAATTAAACCTGAAATTTTACATAGTGCTCTGCTGTAAAAAACCAGAGCACTACAGATGGTATCAGAGCGCCAGGCTCGGAAACTCAGACCTTAAGGGCCTACTCACAAAAAAAAAACTAGTCTAAGAAATTGGATCTACACTAGAAAATTCAATTAGTTACCTAGATTCGAAGCTCTTGCAGAACTTAGCAAAAACAAAAAAAAATTTAGGTGCAAGACACACGCGGAGAAAGTTACACAAAATCCTTCTTTCCAATAGTTGTAAGCACCAGGACACTAACTACCTGCACGCATAGAAAACCAAGATATAATTAGTTTTTTTTGGTATATAATGCATATAAACAAAGGAGTTCTAACAGAATATATATATATATATATATATATAACCTGGAAATTGTAGGTATCTAGTTTTTGCAACAGAGAAAAAGAAAATTACTTTCGTATATTTTCTGCCAAAAGGGAGAGCCTTGTAAATAGTATTACAACATAGGCATATTATTGAAATGGCCTATTTTTTTTTGTTTTTGTTTTCTTTTACAAACAAGATTGCCGTCACTAAATTTTACAAGGTAAAAAGGGCAAAAGGTAGAATTGAAAAGAGTATGCATTTGCAGGATTTATGCATTTCACTCTCTTCTTCAGGTAATTAGTTTAAAAATAAATTAAAAGAAAAGTAAAACTTGTGCAAATAATAGAAAAGAATGTAACCCTAGCAGAATACGACTTTTTACACAATTAGAGATCCTGAGCATAGCTCAACGGATTCAATTCGACAAACTGAATTTTTACTTAGTGCTAGGTTTTGACCATGACTGGAGCTCGGGATTTCGACTGTTATGATCAAATGTCCAAATTTGTATAGACTTTTCATTACTGTCCAAATAAACACAAAGCACAAGTTCTCCCTAGAGTTTGGACCCAACATTTACTCCAGATAATACATAAGCGAAAACCTAATAGCAGTAATGTGTATTATGCGATAAAAGTATTCTGCAAAAAGGAAGGAAGACTTCTTGGAAATGCACGACGACAAAGAGAATTGTTCATCATTCATAAAACACAGTAATTGCTATTTTCTTTTTGTAATTTTGATTGCTGCATAAATATTTATTCTTCTATTTTCACATATAGCGTTTTCATTATCAAGTAAAATATGATAGGGTAATTATGAAGATTTTCAGGTATCAGCTTTCAGTACCTTCAGACAAGGGTCGAACCCACATAAAAAATTAAAATAAATCTACAAATGAGTAAATACAGTTAAATTCTTAATGCATATAACGCTCAGATCAAGAAAGGTTATGCTAAACGAATTCATATCATAAATTTCAGAGTTCTATTAAGATTACCTTAAAGGAAGACATTCTTGGGTCAAGCCAGAACTTCCTGTATTTTCTCAAAACCTTTCTGTATAACTAAAATTCGGGGCGAGAAAGGCTAGAAATCTGGACCTCAGAATACCTCAAGAAGCTATGAGATTTACGCACTAACTAACTGCGCCACCACTCCAGTTTCCAAATTCCAGTTTCTGTTGCAAGTCTCTTTCACTTTTATAAGAAAACAGATTCCAAGTTTGGCTCATAACATCTCATGCTACATAATACATAGTACATAGATTATTCTTGAACAATAAATATAAGGACACGGACTTCAAGGAAAGTGAATATCAGTCTCAACAATTATTATTACTTACAGAGGAAAAACGGACTCCACTCCAACACCAGCAACTTGTCTCCGGATTCTAAAAGTTGAATTCAAACCAGCATTTCGTCTTGCCATGACTATTCCTTTAAGGATTGAAACTCTACGTTTATTCTCAGGCACTTCCACTTTGAGCTGTACAATATGACCTGGCTTGATATCTGGAATCTCCCTTTCTTTTTTTACAGCATGCACTGCCTCTACATCCAGAATCTACAATGGAAAAAGCTGGATTATGTGCTTTGCAGTTTTGGAGAGCCTTTTAAATTTGATTCGAGGGGCTACTTCCTGAACAGGATCATCACCATTAGAGGAATTGCTTTCATCCTGGCCGTCTTTCGTGGTTGATGTAGTTGCTATTGCTCGTGACTGTTTACTAAAGTGACCTCCACCAGAAAGATAAGATGTGGCCATAGAAGTTTCATATAATGTAGCTGGGAAAAAGCGCTGCTTCAACTGAACTAATGCTGGTGACTGAATAATATTACGTTCCATCCTTACTCCAGAAGATGGTTCACAAGTGATATGTGGTATAGCAGTCTCTGCTCGATACTCGTGTTTTCAACCGAATCGTTCGTTGTTTCATGCTGTGCCACTGTGGAAAGCGTAAGAGGCTGAAAATCCCCATATCCACCACCCAGGTTTGATTTCCGTGGACTGCCAGAAATAGAAATAGAATAAGGCAATGAGGATATGAAATACTCGCAGAAAGGAAACATAACAGGGACAGTAATAGCCATAAAACACTAGAAATGAAAGGGTAAATCCCGTTCATTCTTTACAAAAGCAGGTCTGACAGTAGTGTTCTGCGGTAGAAAAATGGAGAGCTCCTTCCTTTCTGAAACCCTAAGCGAGCTTGCATTTGAGTTGCAGAGCTAAAACTCCAGGAGAGAGGGTGAAAATGGCCGCGTCTTGGGGATTGACCCTATTTAGGGTTTCCCCCACTTTCCGAGGGCGGTGGGTTGCTTGGAGAGACCGCGTGTCCTTCATGCATACTCGCTCTTTGCATGGCGGTGAAAGGCCGCGTGGTAAAAATATACGGTTATAAATCTATGTTCTATTTTGTATACGGTTTATAAATCTATGTCCTATTTGTATTAAAGTTTAAAAATTATTATTATATAATCTGAAAAAATGTATGTTTTATAAAATTAAATTTATTCATATTTTGTTAAGAATATATGTATCATAAAAAAATTAATTTTACTTTTTATGTTATAATATATGTGGTATTAAAGTTTAAATTTATTGTTATATACCCTCATAGAATATATGTTTTATAAAAATTTAATTTATTCATATTTTGTTAGAATATATATATGATAAAAATAAATTTTTCTTTTCTGTTATAATATATGGTGTTAAAAATATGTTTTATAGAAATTTTAATTTTTAGTATTAAACTTAATTATGATTGGTTGAGGTTAAACAATTAATGTTAATTAAATTGTTTAGACTAAAGGGTAACATTTAAAGTTAACTAAAATAGAGATATTAAAAATTTTGCCGAGATTTCAACTCCTAGTCGAAGGGATGAAAGAGACCCGAAATCTCAAAAACAAGACACCATTAAGACCAGCACGACGAGCTGAACGCCATGACAAGATTGTTTAAATAAAAATGACTAGAGATTTTACTGCGCTAATCTTGACAATTTGTTATCTCATGATGCAAGTTATTGAATACCTACATTTTAGTTCCGCGTATATTTGATTGAACAACTAAGGATATGATTTTATTTTAATAACTCAGGAACTATCATGGTGACAACACGCAGAGGTCGAGGTCGGGGTCAAGGTCGACCATCGTCACCACCACCTCCGCCACCGCCAACACCGCCACAACCAACCTCAACACCAGAAATGCAGATCATAATGAGGTCATTGGAGGCTATTATGACCACGATGAACAGGCAGTCGGAAAGGGCCGCCGAGGTGGAAACCACTCAAGTGAGTCGAGAGAACTCTGAAAGGGCACATGGCCCAAGACTGGAACCGCTTCAGGACATATCGAGGGAGTTACAAAAGATAAAAGTTCCAGAGTTTTCAGGAGGACGACCCGGTAAGAATGCCGAAGCATGGCTGGAAGGCATGAAGAGATGCTTCGCATTGAATGAGTACACATCTAGTTCCAAGGCTAGGATGGTCGTCTTTCAGCTTAAAGGTGATGCTTTGAATTGGTGGTCAGATCTCGAGAAGCAGTTGCACCTTACTCCTCTTACAACTTCTTGGGAACTGTTCGAGGAGAGGTTCCACATGAAGTATTTGCCAAATTATTACAAGGAAGAACAGGCAGGTGCACTCCATGCCTTAGTACAGGGAGACAAGACGGTGGAGGAGTATGAATCTCGGTTTATGGAACTGGTAAAATATGTTCCTTACCTAGATGCAGATGATTGTCAGGTAGAGCGTTTTGTGTATGGACTTAACTACAAGATTAGAGCTGCTGTGCGGATGTGGAAGCCAACTTCAGTTGCCATGGCAGTTGAGTATGCTTGTTATGCAGCTGATATGTCAGATGGAAAAGGGGGCAGTAAGTTGACAGGAACCAATCAGTATGTTTCAGGGAAGGCATCACGTCCTTACTTCAGGGGAGGACAATCTAGACCTCCTCCTTATGGTAACCGATTCACACCGAGGGGTAATACTTTAGTTAACTCAATCTCGCAGGCATCGTCCGCAACCCACCAAAGCCAGGGACGTACACAGGGAAGTTCCTATAGAGGAGCAAGGGGTTTTAGAGGAACCAGGGGAAGGAACTCATCTCAAAGGATTCCTTCGAGCAACAGGCAAGCCCCTCCCAATCTCTCTTGTTGGGGATGCGGAGGTCCTCATTTCCAGCGAGACTGTCCCAAGGGTCAGTCAAGCAGCAGGCACAGGGAAGGAAAGGCACCCATAGATAGTTCGGGTAACAGTCATCGAATTCATGCAGCGGTGCATAACCACCAGGCAGAGCATCAGTCTACCGTAGTAGAATCCACTGGTAATGTAAACAATGTCAAACTTAAAATTTTGTTTGATCCAGGAGCAACTGACAGTTTTATTTCACCATTTGCATTAGATAAATGTGGGTTGGCAGCCTACAAGCACGATGATTTCAAACTGGTTGAAATGGCTTCAGGAACCAAGCAACCAGTAGGTCTTAAAGTGAGAGGTTGTGGGGTTGACTTAGGAGTTTGCACCACTAAGTTGGATGCTTATGTCACCAATTTGGGGACTTATGACCTCATTATTGGCATGGATTGGTTAGAAGGCCATAGAGATTTTTTAGACTGCTATGCGCAGAAGGTGTTGTGCCTCGATGACGAGGGAAGGACAATTCAAATCCAAGGCTTGAAAAGGAAGGTATCCCTCCGTTTCATCTCTATGGTGAAAGCTAAGCGGTGCCTAAGACAAGGATGCCAGTTGTTCGTAGTGGAGGCCGTGAGTGATAGTAAAGGACCTTCCTTGAATTCTTACCCAGTACTTTCCGAGTTCAAGGATGTCTTTCCGAAGGAATTACCAGGACTACCTCCAGAAAGAGAGCTCGATTTCACAATCGAACTAAAACCTGGTGCAGAACCTATCTCAAAAACTCCGTATAGAATGACAACTCCAAAGCTCCGTGAGTTACAGATCCAGTTAAAAGAATTGCTAGATTTGGGACTGATTAGACCTAGTATCTCGCCGTGGGGAGCACCAGTGATCTTCGTTAAGAAGAAGGATGGATCTCTGCGACTGTGCATAGATTACAGAGATTTGAACAAGGCCACCGTGAAGAACAGGTATCCCATACCAAGAATTGATGACCTCTTTGATCAAATGAAAGGTGCGTCAGTCTTCTCAAAGATTGATTTACGATCAGGGTATCACCAGTTGAGGATCAAGGAAGGCGACATTCCTAAGACTGCCTTTCGAACTCGATTTGGGAATTACGAGTTTGTAGTGGTACCATTTGGTTTGACCAATGCTCCAGCTGTATTCATGAGCCTCATGAATGGGGTCTTCCGAAAATACTTGGACCGTTTTGTTCAGGTCTTCTTAGATGATATTCTTATCTATTCTAAGAATGAGAAGGAGCAGGAGGAACACTTGCGGTTAGTCTTGACATGCTTAAGGGAACATAAACTTTATGGCAAATTGTCAAAGTGTTCCTTCTTCCAAAAAGAGATTCACTACTTGGGGCACATCATCTCAGGTGAAGGGATCTCTGTAGACCCAGAAAAGGTAAAGGCCATTGAAGATTGGCCAATTCCAAGGAATGCTCATGAGGTGCGCAGCTTCATGGGGTTAGCAGGCTATTACCGGAGGTTTGTGGAAGGATTTTCTAAAATTGCAAAACCTATTACCACCTTGCAACGCAAGGGAATCTGGTATGAATGGACCGATGAATGCGATGCCGCTTTTACAGAGTTAAAAAGATTGTTGACAAGTGCACCGATCTTGCGGGTACCAGACATGGATAAAGAATTCATGGTATGCACCGATGCCTCGAAGCAAGGATTAGGAGCGGTGTTGATGCAGGAAGGTGGGGTAATAGCTTATGCATCTCGAAAGTTCAAACCTCATGAGTAGCAGTATGCCACGCATGATCTAGAATTGGCAGCAGTAATGTTGGCACTAAAATTATGGAGGCACTACCTAGTTGGTAGAAGCTTCACCCTTAAAACAGACCATCAGAGCTTGCAGTACATCTTTACCCAAAGGGATTTGAATGCTAGGAAAAGGAGATGGAGTGAGTTCATGAGTGAGTATGACTTTGGTATCTCTTACATCAAAGGAAAGGAGAATGTGGTGGCAGACGCTCTAAGCCGAAGGCCGAGACTTTTCTCCTTAACTCCCTTGAAGGTTGACTTGAGGGAGAGGGTACTAGGACAACTATTGGGCGATAGTTGGTATCTAAAAGTAACCTCAGCTATTCAGAATGGAAAGAAACAGGAATTGAAGTATGATGGGTACCATCTTGAGGAAGATGGGTTGTTGCGGTATCAGGGAAGGATGTATGTTCCTAAGGAAGGTGATATCAGGAAAACAATCCTTAGAGAGGCCCATAGATCACATTACAGTGCACACCCAGGAGTGAAGAAGATGTATGCTGACATGAAGCAACTCTTCTTTTGGCCAGGTATGAAGATGGATGTAGTGGATTTTGTTTCGAAGTGCCTTGAGTGTCAACAAGTGAAGGCAGATCATCGTCACCCGGCCGGTCTCCTACAACCGCATGATATTCCTATGACTAAATGGGAAGTCATTTCCATGGACTTCGTTGTAGGATTACCACTCACATCTCTGAGACATAATGCTATTTTGGTGGTAGTCGACAAACTAACCAAAAGTGCTCACTTCATTCCAGTCAGAGACACCTATGATGTGACAGATGTGGCAAGGGTATTCATAAATGAGATTGTACGTCTTCATGGAGTTCCTAAAAAGATAATCTTGGACAGAGACCCTAAGTTCACCTCCAGATTTTGGACAAGCATGCAGTCAGCATTAGGGACACAATTGAACTTAAGCTCAGCTTATCACCCCGAGATAGATGGACAGACTGAGAGGGTGAATCAAGTGATGGAGGACATGCTTAGGATGTATGTTATGGATCAACAGACACAGTGGGAGAAATATCTTCCTTTAGTGGAGTTTGCATACAACAATAGTCATCACAGCTCCATTGGTATGCTGCCATATCAGGCATTGTATGGGAGGCCGTGCAGGACACCACTCAGTTGGGACAGGTTAGAGGATCGAGTTTTAATTGGGCCTGAATTGATTCAGGAAATGGAGGAGCAAGTGATATAGATTAGGCTGCAGCTGAAGGAAGCACAGGATAGGCAAAAGAGTTACGCTGATGAACACATATCAGATAGAACTTATGGAGTAGGGGATCGTGTATTTATTCGCATCAGACCAAATAAAAGTACCATTCGGTTTGGGAAGGGTACCAATTTGTCACCTCGCTTTATAGGTCCATTTGAGATTCTTGAGAAAGTCGGACCAGTTGCTTATCGTCTCGCGCTGCCACCCCACTTGCATAAAACTCATAATGTATTTCATGTTTCTGTATTACGACATTACATAGCTGATGAGACTCACAAAATTCATTGGAAGGAATTGCAGGTCTCGGACGAGGGAACCTTCAGGGTCGAACCATTACGTATACTTGATCGTAGGGTTCGACAGCTCCGTAGTCGCCATGTGGACCAAGTTAAGGTCCAATGGGACAAGTATAGCCCAGGGTCTGCTACCTGGGAGGATGCAGAGACCATGCGTCGAGATTTTCCCTCACTATTTTGACCATAACTTCGGGACGAAGTTTCCCGAAGGGTGGGTGTATGTAACGCCCATATTTTTGATTCGGCATATTTATTAGTTAGATACACCATACTTTATTTCTTATATATTCTGTTGAACTCAGCTCGACTGAGTAAACTATATTGGACCTCGTTATATGATGTTACTCTGTTTTATGATTTCACCATGATTATGATGTTACTATGTTATGCGATTATGATGTCATGATTATCATATGATTTCCTTATTTTACGATTGCAGTATATGTTTATATATGAAATGTGAAATATATGATTCGGTACGTGGATACCATCTTCTTATGTGAATTATTGAAATGTTATATGTATCTATGATGAGCTGAAAGGTTACATGAAATAAAATGATAACATGGATCAATTGGCGATCAATGGAAAATGCTTTCTATAAATTATATTTTGCAAAATACTAACCTACAGGACACAAGGGCTATGGGATAGCCAGTTACTTGATCTGATATATATTGGAAAGGAAAAACATGTTCATACAGCAAACCTTAGCAGCCAAAATGAGGATACGATAACACAAACTGATAATCCCGATAGCAGCAAGTATGAGTTGATAAGGGCGTAGGCCCAGTATGTTGAGAGGGATGGATGTGTTTCCCACCCTATGTTTCCATGAGACCCGAGGTCGTGGGAGGTCCGTGCTGAGACACGCTCCCCATGTTGTTGTGATGACGATGGTCGGATGCCTGCTAGGGGAGGATAGGTCCGCTGTTCAGCCGACGCTATCGCTCTCAAGTTCTATGTGGTCAGATCGGTGAGTCCGACATCCACTGTTGTACTAGCAGAGGGAGGATAGGGAGGATGCTGGACGTAGGTTATGATGGGAGGATGTGTTAGTTAGTACTGTTGGGGGTTTAGTATTCCTTGATTCTGAGTTAGTGGAAGTAGGCACCCTTCCTGTACTTGATTGATTAAACTAATGTAAACATAAAGACAATGATGTTAAATCGTAAAGGGTTAACTGTTAAATAACCGAGGATGTTAAAGTAATTATACTATATATTATGCTTGCTCTTCTGCATGGGGGTAGATACTATTATTAGTTAGCAAGTATGCATAGGCGGAATGGGGTTTGTTTATAGTACACATCCGACATGTGCATACACTGGCCATGCATGCACACCTTGTACGTGTACAATATTACTGGTGTATAACATACTTGTCATGCTTGAATAGTAGTATAAATGTCATAGATAACTCAGTTAAGGATACATCAATCAACTTAGGTAATGAATGGTTAGGTTGTCAATGTGTAAATAAGTGAATTAGTAATTATATGAAAACATTGTAATAATAACTAAGACAAGTGTCGTCAGTTAACATTGTCATAGGAGAACTGTTGTGAATAGGGTAATGATAGTGTCTAATTAATTAGTAAGATTGTTTAAGCCCTCACAAGTGCGTTGTTTATAAGAACAAGGATGCTATGTTGATGATAGGGTACTCATGTGATAAACAAATAATTAAGAATACTATGATTAATTCACCTTTTATTATTGTTAAATGGTGATTTAATTATTTTTATTAATTAATAAATGGTGATCTAGTTATTATTATTAATTAATTAATAATATTCCTGCAACATTTATATCCCTATCGTAACAATTGCAATATAAGTAAGATTTAAAATATTGATTTATAAATTAATATTGTGTGATTATTTCCATTTCAAAAGTTAGCCATAATAGGATAATCATTTTTGGAATGAACGTGATGTGATGGAAAATGGTTATTTAATTATTCGATGTTAATCTTGGACTTTAAACCTCAAGCTAAGTGGTCTCGACGGATAAGGTGGACCATTAAGACATATCATGTCCAAGTTGAAAAGGGGCAACTAATTATATAATATTTTATTAATTACATTAATAACATTAAAATATCAAGGATGGCGGATAGACTTATATTCAATGAAGCTTGTTTCGAATGGATAACCTTTGGGTGATAATCCCCACCGTAATAAATACTTACGACCGACCGTCAATCCAAAACCAACTAATTTTTCCAGGAGAGTAATTAATTATACATTTTTATAAAGAACCGTGTATGAATGAACTGGTGATAGGAGTAAATGTTGAGGGGCTCGAGAGGGGGATTTTGGGGCGGTGGAGTAAGCCCAAGATATTCTCGAGGAAGGGAAATTATATAGAGGGGGTTTTTTTGATTGGGGAGAAAAAAAGAAGTTTGGAGAACAGAAGTTGGGAGAACATAAAGTTTGGCGAACAGAAGGATTTTGAGAACAGAAGGAAAGACTGCTCTCGGGATTATCAGATTGTGGGCTCGAGGGCTTGGAAATCCTTTGATTTCCAAGGGCCAGCAAGATAATAGCTGGTCGGTAGGGTGGACACTTCAGTTTGGCTGTCTAAGAGGTTATACAACTTACTACAACCTACGGTTAGCATCAACATCAGGTAATTTCCTTGTCATTTACGTTATTTGATTATTATGCTAAAATCTTACTGTAAAACATGCATAACTTGCTATTTACTGATTTACTAAGTTGTGAAACCTATTCTTATGCTGGAATATGATTGTTGAAAAGAAAATAACGATATGGTTGTTTTATTTAAATTACGAATGTAAGGTTAGTGAAAACACGACAGTACACTAAATATTATTTAGGCACATATTAATTCTTAGAAATTTACTTCCATAAACTGATAAAGTTAAAACGTAGAAAATTAAACCTGAAATTTTACATAGTGCTCTGCTGTAAAAAACCAGAGCACTACATTTTGTGACAGCCAGAGTTGTGTGAAGCTGTCTGAGAACCCAGTGTTTCATGACAGGTCAAAACACATAGAGATCAAATATCACTATATCAGGGATATGGTGCAGAGAGGAGCTGTGAAGCTCCTATACATTGCAACAGACGAGCAGATTGCAGATGTGCTGACGAAGCCACTAGCCAGGGTGAAGTTCGAGTACTTCATTGAGAGGCTTGGTGTTCTTCGGATTGATGACACTTCAAGGAAGAAGTGATGGACACATTTGCAGAGGCCATTCCAAGCATGTTGGAAGGAGTATCCTTCACATGGTTGTGGATGTAATCACTAGATGATGAGCATCATGACGATGCTCCTATTACTGCTCTGTATACGCATCATGTTGGATGTTGGATATGATCAGTTGGATCATTTATATGTATATGTATGTACGCATCATGTTGGATGTTGGATATGATCAGTTGGATCATTTATATGTATATGTATGTACGCATCATGTTGGATGTTGGATATGATTGGTTGGATCATTTGTATTTATTTTGTATGTGCATCATGTTGGATGCTTGGACCATGTATCTGTATATGTATCAGGTGGATACATTGTATGATCAGGTAGATCATGTATGTTGATATGTATCATGTATGATCATATGGATCATGTATTTGTATTTGTATCAGGTAGATACTTGGTATGCATCAAGTAGATGCATTGTATGATCAGGATGATCATGATGACGAGCTTCAGGTTGTTGCTCCAGATGATATGTATCAGGATGATAGAGTGATGATGATCAGTGTGATCATGAGCATCAGGATGATGCTTTGTGTGATGATGATCCGTTGGATCATGAGTATCAGGTTGATACTTGGAGGTCAGAGATGATATGTGGCAGGTTGTGCAAATAGCATGTAATCAGTCCTGGGAGGTCTTGTCGGTCGTGCTGCGGCACATAAATGTTCCTAGGATACTCTTTCCGGTATTGTTATGTAGTATGTAATCAGTCCTCAGATATCTTATAGGTTGAGCTGTGTGCTCGTAATCAGTCCTAGGATGAGGTATTACTACGGAGACATGTAATCAGTCCTGGAGATCCAAGAGGTTGAGTTGTGTGCTCGTAATTGGTCCTGGGATGCTCTTTAGAGATCTTTCCAGTCATGCTGCGGCACATAAATGTTCCTGGGATGCTCTTTAAATATTTTGTCTATCCACATGTAATCAGTCCTGGAGATATGAGAGGTTGAGCTGTATGCTCGTAATAAGTCTTGGGATGCTCTTTAGAGATCTTGTCGGTCGTGCTGCGGCACATAAATGTTCCTGGGATGCTCTTCAAAGGTATTGTGGAGGAGATGCATGTAATCAGTCCTATGAGATCTTGCCGTTTGTGCTTAGGCACATAAATGTTCCTAGGATACTCTTTCCGGTATTGAATCTGCACATAAAATTAGTCCTGAGAGGCCACCTCTATCAGACCATTCTCATAGATGATGAAGACCTGCAGGTGGTGGGCCTACATCCAATATGAAAAAGGACTGGCTCCGTAGAACTTCCTATGATGAGTATATTCAGAGATTGATTGAGATAGCAGCAGCAGTGACGATGATGATGACTCGATGACAATTATCCAGTGAGGATGATCCAGAGAAGAAGACTTGTGCTAGAAGACCTGTGTCGAGAAATACCTTCCTAGTTAAGAGGGAGTGGTGATGTATATAAAACTTCAGAATGTATTTCACATATATGTATATTGTATTCCTATAGAGATGTTATTATTCCTCTATATGAAAGTGTCATCATTTATATTGTAAGTGGTGTAACTTATACTTGATGGGTTATTAGACCACCTTGTTGGGGTCGGCCCTGTATAAGTCATGTGGTTCAAAGGGTTATTAGACCACCCTATTGGGGATCAGCCATATGGGTCAAAGGGTTATTAGATGACCCTAGTGGGGGTCGGCCCAGTAAGCATTATGTTAAGTGGTTAAGTTGAGGCCGACCTAGTTGAGTAAAGGTCAAGTAAAGTTAGTGTATAAATAGAGAGTGTGTCTCTCTCATTTTACACATTCTATTCTCTCACTCACACTTTGGAGAGTGGCGCACTTGTGGAGGAGGAGGCTCTGCTGCTAGGAGAAGACTATCTCTTGTATTCTAGTTGTATCATTACTCTATCTATCTTTGAGGAAGTTATTGGGGTTTTTCACCTTTATGGTTTTCCCTAAGTAAACTCTGTGTCTCTTGTGTGCTTTCATTATTGTGTCCATGATTGATATGCTGTAGATTTGCTGTACATGTTGTTCTCTCAGTTAAGATCCTAGATCATATTGAAGTAAATTCTGAGAATTTAATAACCCAATCACTTCTATTCAATCTTATTGGATAATCCTTAATCATTCATCATTATTTAGACCGATAAACATCATAACTTATACAAATGAGTGAGATGCACGGTGCTTTGTGCTTTGATATTGTGATTCAACCTTAATAATTAACTGTGTGGTTATCTCATAGATCCATTCATTCAAGGACTTATAGGTGCTTAACTATTAACATTCATCCATACATGAACTACTAACTAACATCTTATTTCATCCCTTCCGCGGTGAGCACAGATAAAAGTAAACATATATCAGATAACAGTAACTTTATGCATGCACTGTGAGTAATTCAAGTAAAAAGATAATAGCAATCATACACAGCAATCACATAACACAAGGTTTAATGTCGTTCACTCCCCCGGATGGGAAGCTACGTCCACAAGAGATGTTGTTTGTTATCTTAGTAAAGGGTACAACAGTTCTTCTCCTGCACACTCAGCTACAGACATTCTTCTTCCTCAAAATTAGGTCTCTGCGCACTCAACTACAGAGCCTTTACAACGCTCCAATATTAGAGATCCAGTAATATTTAATAATAATCAACAAAATGAAGAGTTAACCCTTTCCCTTACACATTGCCTTATTTATAAATCAAGACCCATAGGTCATGTCTTTACATTTACGAAGGAAGAAACCCTTAGGTTTAAAAAACTATCACAGTTTTCCCAAAACCGGACTGCAGGTGTCTAGTAGCAGATCTTCAGTTGTGGCTATTCTCTATGTAGACACGTTTCTATCCGCCCCCCTGTCATGCACGCCAACAACTTTCTTCTGCCGAGATGTTCCTTCTTTCACAGCCTTTGATGACTGGTTCAATTAGTAGTAGTGCTCTGTTTGTGTGATCCGTCACCTACCTCCCAATCTACACCTACCCACTACTTGGTAGTTATTGACGATCTTTGCCAAAAATAGGTCTCCTGTGACCTAATCGAACTAACTGTCATCCTCAATCCAATGCTCTGCAAGGCTGGATCTCCATCGACGTGGCACATCGTGGCGCTGTAATCCTCACAGTACCTCCGATACTGTGCTGCGCGCAACGTCGCAGCATACAAAAATTGTGCTGCGCTTCTCCTCACAGCTTCCAAAACTGATTTTTCACAAAAAGTCTCCATCCATGCTACGCTCAGCTTTGAAGTTCCCAAAAAATTAATGTGTTCAAAATTTGACCCCCTTGGGCCAGGCCCAACAGGCCCCTAACACTTACATGTGGCTCGCCCCCGATCCACCTGCAACTTCGGCATCTTTTAGCTATTCCTACTCTGTTAAACCGGTTGACGTTGCGAAGTCATTGTATTCGACAATCAACTTCTTGACTGCTTCCTTCGTGTCCTTTTCACTTTCCTTACTGTGTCTAGCATTTCAGATGTTATTTCTTGTCCTTCCTGCTCTTCCACCTGCAACTGACCATCTTGCAACTCTTTCAGTTTGTCCTCGATCTCCTGTGACATGAGGCTGGATTTCTCCAGGAAGGGCTATGTTTTATCCCCAACTGCAGCCTCTTTCTCTCTTAAATTCAATACTTCCTTCTTCAGTGCATTGACCTCTTTGTATCTGGGGAGTCGCTCTCGTGCTAGTAATGATGTAACTTCCTCATCCAACTTTTTGAATTCTATCTGCTTAGCTTTGAGAGCATTCTTTGCTTCTAGCCAGTCTGGGTCTTCCTGAAGGCTAGTCAATGTCTTAGAAGACGCATCTAATAAAATTTCACATTTAGATACTTCCATGGCTATGCTTTTTCTCGCAGCATTTACCTCTTTCGCCCTTATTTCTACTTCGGTTGGTAGTGTCTTTTGATCAAGTTGACCCTTTAATGTAGAAATATACGCTTCATGGTTGATCTCCATGTCATCAATGTCTTCTTTATGTTTGTTCACCATCTGACCCATCTTGATAACAGTATCCGCGGGCTCCGTTTGTACTTCAAATTCTGGTATTTCATCCACAATCGCAGTGATCGTGGATTCTAGCCTTTTTCGACAATCATGTTCATCTTGAAGCTCCATAGCTCTCAGCGAGCTAGTTTCCTCCAATTCTTTGTAGCTTGTCTATATTTCTCCTTGCCCTTTCATTGCATCAGTGGTTCTCTCATTCATCTCTTCAAAAACGTGCAACTGCAAGAAATGTAGGCCTGGCAATAGAATCTTCGCAATATCGAGTTCCACTCACTCTACATCCTTTGTATCCAACATTATTTCATCAGGTAGAGGAAACCTTACTGCTAATGGTTGTAAATGGACAATGTGGGACCTCATTGGTGCCACCAAAGTCAACTGCGGTGTTTGTTTCTGCGGAGTGCCTCCCGACTTCACCTCGTAGTCTGAGTCTTTCTGCGCTAGAAATATCTGTTGTGCGTGTTCAAATTTCTCTGTAATCACCTCCAACGTATTAATGTTCTCCTTCAAGGTTTCATGAAGCACCTTTTCCTTCTTCTCCTTCTCGATCATCATGTCTTCCATCTTTTCATTGGTGACCTGAGCAATTATTTCATAATCGTCCTCTTTAAGTACTGTATCAATCTTTTCCTTACTTGCTTTGGACTTTTTCCATGGTCCCTTCCGGTGTAGTGGACTACCAGGTTCCTTCCACTTTGGTGGTTCTTCAGTAATGGGGCATGGTATTGGCTTGTCCTCGCCATCATCGCTTAGGACATCAAATATCTCGACTCGATACTGCGCAGGCCATTATTTCATGAGAAGATCAATATCTTCCTATGTCATGTGATAGTTTCCCGCGAACCATTCTATGTTCTTCGTTTGCGCCTTTGCTGAGATTTCAATGCACTGCATGTTAGCATAAAAATTGACAGTTTGTATGTATTTACTTGTTATCTCTTTTGATATGCATGGCATGACGGTGATGAAATCACATAGTTCGTGATAGTAGGTGTGGAACACCTCATTCGTTGCATGCTTCTTTTGTGGATCTAGGTTCGCCCATAGGTTTTGGTAGTGTGGTCCTCTGCAGTCATCTTTATCAATGATCACGCCGATGTAATCCTTTGGTTCCTTCCAACGGATGAACGCCATTAGAACTATTAGCCATGTGAAGTGGAAATAAGTTGCACATACCTGTACGTCAAGTAGCTCATCAAGGAATTCATTCAGTAGGTACTCACACCAGTTATACTTCTCTCCCTCTGCAGCACTTGCACCTATCAATACAACGCTGGCAGTTACTTCCAGCGGTCTACATTTTCTTTAAATTTTACCAGCCAATAGTTGTGTGACAAACTTTGTTACATTGTCCTTTATATCCTCATACTGAAAACCGCTCTTTCCCTTCGTGGTAGGTGTAGTCTGTTTCATTAGAGTGGCTACTTCTTTATCCTTACTTTTTCCTTGAAAGAATTTCTTTGGGTCTGTGCCTCGCTCAAACCTGTTATCCGATGGATCAAATCAATATTGAGGTTGACATTATGATCGAGGCACAAATATCCATGGTGCATGCCACCATTAAGGTTCGCACCACCGCATTAACTTCTGGCGACCTGTCAATATGTGGGAGTCGTAATAGATTTAACAATCCCGACTCCGCAACTCCAGATAACCAGCTTTGTGCAACTAAGTTCTGGTCTCCTTTTACATCTTTCTTCCAACACATATACATGTCTAGCTGGAACTGTTGAAACCTTGGTTCATTGTTTTCCTTGAGTATTTGTAGTAGGTCATAGGCTTCCCATTTGTATTCTTGTATTCTTCTGTGGAGATTATCAGGCAATTTCACATGCTTTGAAATCGGTGACAGTGGAATATCGTATTTTGTATTCTTTGCTAGCTTCAGTGTTGGCGCACCTTTTGCCCTCAGCGAGATATAGTCAGGTGTGAACCTGACCTGAATTTCCTTAGTAGTCTATGGACCCTTCAGCAATACCGAGCTTATCTTTGGTAACTTCACCTTATGCAATGGTTCTTTTCCTCTGGGTTCCATGGATACAACGTGCCTTGGTGATCTTCAGGATGCTTTTGGCTTATCTTTGACAATGATCTTTATGGGGGTTCTCCTTAACCCTTCAGTACATTCGTATTGAAATATTTTCACAGCCTCTGAGAGCGTGATTTCTTTCTCTACCGAAGACCTTTCAGACATTCACTTGGGGCTTTCTCAACAAGGTACTTTCTAGCTTGCAGAATAACTCAGAAAATAATGTCTGTTAGGAATTCAAAGTGTTTGGTAACGCTCGCGGGACAAAATACAACGGTATTTATAGGCACAGCTAGCCTTTCTCTGCTCCTCTTAACGATTAGATAAGCCTTAAATGTTGTAACCGTTAAGCAAATCTATCAAAGATATCGGCCCTTTCTGTCATTGACCTGTTCAGAATGGTTATGTTTGCTTTAAATGCCCAAGTGGTCGATAGGAAAGTACTGTATAATGGTTATATTTTTTACCGACACTGTAACGACTATTTTTCTGGGGAATTACGTTAAACTATGCAGCAGTTGAACATAGATCCTATGCCATTACTTCGCAGTATTTCATTTGTTTTCTCTACGCGGTTGCCTTTTTACCGTCACAACAGCGTGATTCTTTTGTTTTTTGTTTTTTTTTGCGCAACTTCAGCATTGTTGTGCGGTATAGAGACTTTTATTAATAAATTACATGTACAAACTCTTAGTAATTTCTAGTTTCTAATTTCAATTGTTGCTAACACTTAGAATTTTTCAATTATTTTTTATCATACAGGATCCTGCGAAGTAGGACTATCGTGGTAAAGCTTTAGTCTGCTTCCATTTATCAGTTGGGTAATGTATCACCAGCTAAGGTAGCTAACTGGACTGCACCACCATTAGTAACATGTATAACTGTATATGGACCAAGCCAATGCATTTTAAATTTTCCAGGAAACTTCATGAATTTACTATCGTAAAGGAGGACTAGATCACCTACCAGAAAAGACTTATTCTTGATGTGGCAATTGTGCCATTCTTTTTCTCGTTCTATCTACACTTGCTGGTGGAATCCCGCGATGAAGCAATCTTCTTCCAACCCAACTAAGTGTAGCAGTCTTTCTTCCAGTGTTGTGCGATCTACCATCCCTGTAAATGCAACTATTCTCAAGCTGGGAATAATATATTCCATTGGCATTATTGCTTCCTTCCCATAAGCCAATCTGGAAAGTGTATGTCCAGTTAATTTATTGCATGTCATTCTATATGCCCATAATACAGATGGAATGCGCAAGTCCCATTCATCACAGTTTACGTTGCATATCTTGGTTAGTGCATGCTCAAGTACTTTATTGAACGATTCAACAGTTCCATTCGCTTGTGGGTGATAAGGCGTACTGCGTTGAGGATGGATGTAGAAATCTTCAGTTAAAGCTTCAATAGTTCTGTTCAGAAAATGGGTGCCTTGATCACTCATCAAAATTTTTGGGCATCCAAATCATGTAAGGATGTTCTCAAAAATAAACTACGCGGTTGTGGCTACACTACATTCTTTTACTAGCTTTGCTTCTTCCCATCTGGTGAGGTAATCAGTTGCAGTAATAATGTATCTCGCACGAGTTCTTTTTTCCTGTGGGTTAATAGGTCCCACAAAATCGATTGTCCATTTGTCGAATGCCTATAAGGACAGTTGAGGGTTCAATGGCATTTCATCTCTTCTTGACGGTTTCCCTATCCTCTGATAGACATCGCAATTTCAGCAATGATCTTTGGAGTCCTTATGAATCGTAGGCCACCATAGCCCTACGCGCAATATCTTTTGCACAGTAGCCCTTCCTTCATAATGATCTCCTGTGACTCCTGAATGCGCATCAACTAAAATAAATGGCTTCTCATGTTCTAATACACATCTTTGCAGCACTTCATCAGGTCCTAACTTGTAGAGTTGTCCTGCAACAATGGTGAAGTTTGTGGCTCGCACAACCAGCTAATCAAGGCAACCTGTATTGCAAACAATTGTGCATCAGGAAGATTGTCTTCTAGATTCGTCGATTCCTCTCCTGACTTGATCCTTGATAGATGATCAAGGCCTAAGTTTAACCTGCCTGGCTTAACTACTATTTCAAAATCATATTCTTGGAAGAGTAAGAGCCATATGCATATTCACCCCCCTAACACTAGCTTATTGACCAGGTATTTTAATGCAAAATGGTCAGTAAACATTGAGAAGTGCACACCAAGAAAATAGTGTCTGAACTTCTGTAGCGCATATACTATTGCAAGTCCTTCCCTTTCAGTAGTGGTATAGTTCTTTTGAGCAGATGACAACTTTCTGCTCAAAAATGCAATAGGATTATCAATGCCTCCTTCTCCTGGCTGTGCAAGAACAATACCCAATGCTATACATGAAGCATCAACATGTACGTGAAATGCTTTTCCCGGTATGGAAAAACTAGGATCGGCAGAGTGACCATTTTCTCTTTCAATGTGTCAAATCCTTTCTCACAGTCGTCATTCCAAATGAACGGTGCATCCTTTTTTAAGAGATTCTCCATTGCGGCAGTTATCTGTGCATACCCTTTTATGAGTTTCCTGTAGTATCCGGTATGCCCTAGTGTAGTGTGCAATTGTTTAACTGAAGTTGGTGTAGGCAAGTTTACAATAACTGTGATCTTCATAGGATCAACCATCAATCCCTGCTTACACACAATGTGTCCCAGCAGAATCCCATAAGGAACACAGAAAATACACTTCTTCAAATTTAATGAAATCTGATGATGTCTGCATTTTTCCAGCATCATTCTTAGGTTCGTGGCATGATTCTTTAGTATCCCAAAAATGGTCCAATCATCGAAGTAAACCTCTAAAAACTTATGGATGAACTCTTTAAATGTTGCGATCACGACTCTAGAAAATATGGATAGTGCATTCTTCAAACCAAAAGGCTTCACTATATACTGGAACGACCCCCATTCTGTTGCAAAAGTGGTTTTGTGCCTATCGGCTGGATCAATTCTTATTTGATGGTATCCACAAAATCCATCAGTAAAGAGTATGCCTCATTCCCTCCAACGTTATCAAGTACTTCGTCGATAAAAGGTGTATGAAATGGGTCGTGCATCGAGGAATCATTCAATTTTCTGAGATCAACACACATCCTAATCTCACCCTTTGTTTTCTTGTCTTGGACGACCATCGAGCTTATCCATTCAGATTCTTCAACCGGATCAATGATTCCTGCATCGAGCATCTTGTCGAGTTCTGCTTTAACTCGTTCTTTGTAGCATGGATTCAGTTTGTATGTCCTTTTTTTAATAGGTTTGGCTCCAGGAATAAGGGGAATTCTCATCACTCCTAAGTCTCCCATGATGCCTTTCATCTCTGTGAACTTCGTCGGGAATACTTCCTGATATTCCTATAATATAGCTGCGATATCCGCAGCTGTATCATCATCCCAGTAGTCTCCTACTACTACGAACTTCGGCTCTTCACTAGTACCGACCTTCACTTTCTTTGTTTTAACTGGTCTACTCATATATGGCATTTCTAGTGGAGGTCCTTATACTTCGCACATTCCTTCTGATTCAGGGATCTTTATATTTCTCCGGTCCTCCTCATTGTTGTCTTCCTTATCTTCATCTTTTTCAGCTAAGTTATAACAGTCCATGACTTGCTCTACTTGTTCTGTCCAATCTAGTTGTAGACTCACAAGTACGTTGTTTGTTTCAAAAAACTCTTCTAATGTTATGTTTTCCTCTGTGCAATCTGGTGTGAATATCTTTTCCTTGATAAGTTGCAGCGTGTCTTGGATAGTCGGATGGTCATCTTCAAATCTAAAGTCCTTCTGGAAGTTCGCAGTAAGGACAGACCAATCCGCGGTTCCTTTGCGAATCCTCCTCTAGGCACCATTTCTTTGGAATACGCTCCTCCAATGTATGCACAAATAGATGTACCCATTCTATCTATGGTCTTTCTTCCCAATATTTTTCACAGGTGGAAATATGATCCTTTGTATCCATTTGGCCATTATATTTCTCAAATGGTAGTGTAACCTTCTCAACAAATCTGATCTGTAGTTTGATTCTACACTGGTCCCAAGTTGTCAATGTCTTTCTATGCGTAGCCAACCATCTAGCAGGTGTCTCGCAGAGTGCCATGTCTAAGGATGAGATGCGATGTTGATCTGCAACTACCACAGTTTATTCTTTATAAATGAATAGATGTTAGTTGTACCATCATAAGTGGGGATTGGACTTACCTGCTTTCCAATCCAGCAGAGTGACTTTGTAATTGTTGCGCATCTTCTGGCAGATACTTTATGCATTCTGTGTTGCCAGTTTTCTAATCTTGCCTCAGAGTCTGAGATGCAAGAACTATCGCAGCGCGAGCTAAGCATTCCATCCGCAGTAGGATGAGTGTAATATGTAGCATTTGTTGTCATCTTATAGATACGGTCAAGGTCTTGAGCTCTGTATTCTTCTTGAATTGGTTCAACATATCGCTCCCCCTAAGAAGGATCCAATGGTGTGATGACCCTTATGTCATTGCCTTCAAATATCATTTTCATTGTCTTTAGATTGATGACGGTGGAGTTAGTCATTGCCCAATCGATGCCCAACAGTGTTGGATAAGGATTGCTATCATCCACAATTTTAATTACTTTGAAGTCTGCATAACTTCGCACTCCATCAATGTTGACAATGGTATTGGTTAACCTTCCCAACGATATAACTATGCCTTGATTAGCCATTCTTAACTGTATAGGTGACCACTGTAGCTTTGGTTTCCCCATCGCCTTACATGTCTGCTTGGTTAAGAAATTCACTTCAGATTCGAGATCAGGAATGATCTCGTCCATCTCGTAGTCTCCTATCTGTGTAGTGAACCGCATTTCCCTGCCGGTTCTTTTGGGACTCCCAATGTTATGTACTAAGCCATTTGCTATTCCTTTCTTACTGCATGATTCATATTGATTTATCAGTTTTTCAAATTCCATAAGAGTGTCTTTGTTTTTTAATAACTTGATGCAGCTGTGTAGAAACTACGCAACAAAACTAGATGTATCTGGTGCAGTGCGCGTTTGATCATATGCCAGTGGTATATATTCTATTTGCGATTCTTGACTGCGCATCGGGATACTTGGTGAAGTAGGTGGTGGTTGTTTAAACATGTCCCATGCTTCTTTAAATACTTCTTTGTTTTTCTGTAAGTTTAATGGAGGTGCTGTCCCAGGAGCTTTTCTGATCCCTATTGTTTCTTAAGGGTTCTTCTTAGGATCAATTGTTCCAGAAGTCGAGGCTTATGTGCTTTTATCTTTTCTTGTATTAGCGTCACTTCGCATTACTACATTAACACTCTGACCTATAGGTATGCTCGCTAATGTGATCAACTAGATGTTAGGGTTCGGTGTTTCTATTCTTCTCTGCTTCTGCATTTTGACCTCAAGCACGGGGCAATCTTAAATCACTTGATCAAACGATTTACAGTAATTGCATGTGGTGCATGGATTAGTACATTCTCTAGATACATGACCTGGCTAGCCACAGTTACAGCATATTACCTGGCCTCATTCTCTTCCTTGAGATTGGCCAGCATTTCTTCCCCTCCCGCAGTATCCACCATCGTGGCCTCTATATCCTCCCTGATCATAGTGGGTATTCTCTTGCTTTGGCTGATTTTCCTCTTGGACGTAGTACATTCCAGCACCGCGTATTGCTTCCATGTCTCGCTTTCTTTCATTCATCAACTCATAAGTGCAACAGTTAGACTCATCATGTCCAACTGATTTACATAAATTACAGTATAAGTTTTTAGATGTTTTGACATATTTTTGTATGAGGTAACAATCCTCAGGCCGGTGTTCTCTGGTTCTACAAATTTCACACCATGGCACTTAGTTCTGATTCATATTTATTGGGTTTGGTGCGCCACTGTTAAGATAATCTTGAAATAAGGGGCAATATTCTCTAGTGTGTCCTTCTCCTTTGCATCATGTGCACCAAACTTCATGATTTTGTTCATGTCTCTATTCCTTTCCATTCTTCATACCTTGTAATTCTAAATTCAGGGTATCCAATTGGTTCTGTATCTGTATCATCCCAGAACTACTTTCTCCAATTGGTGAGGCTTCCAACTTCATTGCGATCTCCAAGGCCTCAGCTTGACATACAAACTTCTGTTTCATTAGTGGTTGTCTAATAAGGGGAAATAGCGTAGCAATGAACCATTCTTGATGTTGTTGTGGATCTATAACAAAGCTCACTTGGTCCAACAATGTTTTGAATTTTTGGTCAAATTCCCAGGCTGATTCAGTAGGTTTCTACTTGATTTCTTTCAACTCTATAATGCACTGTGATTCTGATTTGGGCTTCTTAAACTCTGCTGCAATCGCGGTCTTGATGTCTGCTAAGGTTCTTGGTTGTGCTTGAGAATAATTCATAAACCAATGCAGTGCTCTATCTCTAAAAGTAGTGATGAGTTGCTCTCTTTTTATAGCATCATCCATAGCTTGCTTGACACTCCACACAGCTTCACATAGAAAACAGTGTTAATCAGGGTCTTCTTGACCCGTTCCTTTGAATATCAACAGTTTTATATCGTTATCTATCATTCTCCTTCTGGATTGTGTATTGTTTTGGGACTAATTCCCTGTGACAAAAGTAGACACAGGCTGCTGGATTGTGCTAGGGATAGTATTATGCGGAATGGGCTGAGTCGTAGTGCTGTGAGCACTCACTCCTGCGGTGCTACTAGTATTACTGATCTGTGCGATGGGCTACGCGATGTTCGCAACTGGTGGGTTCTGGACTGATGGATTCTGAGGTGTAATACGCTGGATTGTGGCTGATAACTAAGTGTTCGTATTATTGAGGTCACATGGATATTCGGTATGTATATGGTTTCTAGATTGTCTGGTATTCTTTTCGTTAGTAATCTTATATCTCTTTCCACTTGTCAAAGTATGGTTTTCTTCGTCAGAATCAATGTGTGTATTCTCTACCATGACAGATTTTGAATTATTGTTGCATTCTTAAAACACCTTTCTCAGCTAAAAGCATTTTAATGTATAAACTGAGGTTTTTCAGGAACTTACCTCTGAATCCTTCGAAATAGTTTGCTTCATCCTGGCTGTAGAATTTCAGCGTATCTAGAGAAAACTCTGTCACAAATCCCTCAAGTATGCTATTGACCTAGAAGTCGACTGCTCGCGACAGTGGGCTGTTAATTGCTTTGAGCTGTTCAGTAAGCTCTGGAGTCCACTGCGTAGGTACTTCACCTTGGGAACAATTCTTTCTTTCTGCTAAGCACGATATCCACTCGTGTAGCTCGTTTGGAAATGAAGCCCAAAAAATTTCATGGATTTCCCTCCATAGGTATCTGTTCCACCACTCTACGTCAGATAGATGTGGATGTCTATTTTATTTCTTTGCGAAATCTCTTTTGATCTTATTGCACCAAGCCCAGATCTCTTTCTTTTCTAGATGTCAGTGGTCTGACCCTGATGAGAACTCGTAATATTTTTCGCACATTAATTTTTGAAACACGCTATCAAATCAATGAGTCTTAGCATGGAAATAGAACCATCTGTTGGTCTTTCTTCTGATCTAGAGGTTTTCCAATGTAGACCCAGGTACTTCGCGGTGCAAGATACCAACAAAACCACTATTCACTGGCCCTTTCGGCAACATGCTGTAAGCAGCGTGAGGTCTCACCCGAGGTGAAGCTGAGGGGGTGGTTGCACAAGCAGGTTTCCAGAACCTTGTGATCCGAGTGTTTCAACTCGTTAATGCACAAGGCAGTGATAGACTGCGTACTACTGTTAGTGGCTATGCAAGGTCTTCTACTCTGCATTGAATGCCGCAACAAGCACGGATGCTTATGCACCCAATGCATTAACTGACTGTCCAGTGGGATTACTTCCACTCTATGACGATAAGTTATCAACAGCTTATCGTGCAGCACTTCTTATGGATCGGTGCGTCAACTAGACCACGTAGTCGTTTATGAGACCCAATCACTTCTATTCAACCTTATTGGATAATCCTTAATCATTCATCATTAGTTAGACTAATAAACATCATAACTTATACAAATGAGTGAGATGCATGGTGGTGTGTGCTTTGATATCGTGATTAAACCTTAACAATTAACTGTGTGGTTATCTCATAGATCCATTCATTCGAGGACTTATAGGTGCTTGATTGTTAACATTCTTCCATACATGAACTACTAAAATCTTATTTCATCCCTTCCGCGGTGAACACAGATAAAAGTAAACATATATCAGATAACAGTAACTTTATGCATGCACTGTGAGTAATTCAAGTAAAAAAATAATAGCAATCACATAACACAAGGTTTAACATGGTTCACTCCCCCGTATGGGAAGCTACGTCTACAAGAACTATTGTTTATTATCTTAGGAAAGGGTACAATAGTTCTTTGACTGCGCACTCAGCTGTAGACATTCTTTTTCCTCAAAATTAGGTCTATGCACACTCAGCTACAGAGCCTTTACAACGCTCCAATCTTACAGATCCAATAATATTTAATAATAATCAACAAAATGAAGAGTTAACCCTTTCCCTTACAAAATTTCCTTATTTATAGATCAAAACCCATAGGTCATGTCTTTACATTTACGAAGGCAGAAACCCTTAGTTTTAAAAAACTATCACGGTTTTCCCAATACCAGACTGCAGGTGTCTGGTAGCAGATCTTCAGTTGTGGCTATCCTCTGTATAGACACGTTGTTATCCGCCCCCCTATCATGTGCGCCAACATCTTTCTTCCACCGAGCTTTTCCTTCTTCCATGGCCTTAGATGACTGGTTCAATTAGTAGTGGTGCTCTGTTTGTGTGATCAATCACCTACCTCCCGATTTGCACCTACCCACTGTTTGGTAGTTATCGACGATCTTTGAAAAAAATAGGTCTCACGTGACCTAACCGAACTAACTGCCATCCTCCATCCCATGCTCTGCTAGGCTAGATCTCCATCGATCTCACACATCGCGGTACTGTAATCCTCGCAGCACCATCATCACAGTACCTTCGATACTGCGCTGCGTGCAATGTTGTAGCATACCAAAATTGTGTTGCGCTTCTCCTCACAGCTTCCAAAACTGATTTTTCACAAAAATTCTCCATCCATGCTGCACTCAGCTTTGCAGTTCCCAAAAACTTAATGTGTTCAAAATTTGACCCCCTTGGTCCAGGCCCAACAGTCATCACCTTGACTCCTTTGGCTTGTCCTTTGGGGTCTACACAGGCATGATGCACTTCAGACAGTGCTCAGTATCAAAGTAGATATTGATTGTTCTAAAAAATATTCCTTCGAAGTTTTGTTTTTCAATTTTGAAGGTTGAAGATCCAGTCTCAGTAAGAGAACAGTAGTTGATCATGGAGCAAAATCTGTCTATCATTTTAAATCCATTCAATTACTTTGATTGGAAAGATGAGATGGTAATTATGTTAAGGGTAAAGGTCCTTTATAAAGTTACTATGGGCACTGAGGTCAAACCTACATCAGTTGTAGAGAAGGCCAAATGGAATAACTTAAGAGATGAGGCATATGGTCGGTTGTGTCTCCGTACTTCCAAGGATATCTTGTTTCATCTGGATGGTTTATCCACACCAAATGAAGTTTGCTTCCTCCTTTAAAATTTGTTTGGAAAGACAGATGAATTGAGAGGCCATCATCTAAAGAATGAATTGATTTATCAGATTCCCAAATTCTTTTAGTACATATAATACTTCTTCACTATGTTTAATTCATTGGTTCTTCAAATAAAACAGCGTGGGATCGAAAGGAAAGATAAGCAGTTGATCTTGTCCATACTTTTGAAATTGGGTCTAGAGTACTCAGTTTTTGTTTCTACCTTCCATGCTACCAAGATCAGAGTTCGAAGCCAGAAGATGCCTACTCTAGTAGAGTTCATGGAATCTCAAAATTCTAACTCTAAAGAACCTGCAACAATTAATTAATGAGAATACACGAGATAGCAAAAATAACAGAACTCGGAATCGCTTTACTGATCGCAGGCCACTTCGAGGGGGAAACCTCCTTTGAGCAAGATCAATACAAATAACTTCATGGTACCTTCATTGGTGTTAACACACACTTATATACTAAGTCTATGCCCAATACTATGGGTCAATACCATGGGACATATAATACTACGGGACGAATTACAAAGCGTATGCGTCCAATACTATGGGTCAATACCATGGGATAGTACAAACTATGTATCAACAAATACTATGGGACGACTTACAAAGCATATGTGTCCAACAACAATATACTAACAAAGTAAAGAGAAGGGTTGACACGAGTTTCTAACATCCCCTCTCCCTTAGAAAATGCTTTGTCCTCAAAGCTTTAGATGGAGAAATTGATGCGGAATCTGAAGGAGTGGTTCCCATGTAGCATCCTTAGGTTGCAGTCCGGGCCACTGACGCCTTTTGAGTTTCAGGGAGGATTGCTTGGAAGGCTATAGACGAACAAGAACCATATCAGCTGTGTGAAAATTGTGCTCAGAGTGATGTTGATTGGCTTTTTGTTTTAGTTGAATTCTTGCCATGTGAAGATTGTCCTGTAGAATGAGAAGAATATGATCACGGTTTCAAAGAACCGAGTCAATTTCCTGAACTAGGGAGCTTATGAGGGTTTATGGAAGAAGAACTGGCAGTTCCTATCCATAGACTACTTCATATGGTGTCCTTTTAGATGTGGTATTGTACCATTGGAGTGCTTCTAGGAAATCCATAGAAATAGTTGTCCAAATCTGTGTAAGGATGGGAAAGGGTTCGAGCAATCTTGAAAGGAGGGTCGTTGCACCATTGTTGACCTGGAAAGTATCATAGTCAACCACCATCTGTTGAATTGTCATTTTCAGTCCCTGCGAAAAGAAGTTACATTGTTCCTAGTCATACATTTTGAGGAAGAAGCATGGAGTTCAGAGAAGAGATAGCCCTGTTGAAAATATTGCAATCAATTTGGAAGCAACAAAGAAATAGTTGTAAGAGAAACTAGGTCATCAAATGTGCGAGAAGGAGCATCTTCCACCATATTGTCCTTACCCTTCTTGTAAGTGATTGCATAGGTAGAATCCATGAGTTGGATAACCCATTTCAGGTGTTCTTGGGAGTAGACCTCTTGTTGCAGGAAATTTTCCAGACTCTGGAGATCAATCTTGATGCAAAAATAATTCCCTAATAGGTATGGTTGCCATTTCTGTACTGCATGCAAAATAGCCAGCATTTCTTGCTGAGATGTAGATGCGGCTAAATTCTTACTAGAAAGGTATCTTGAAGGCGACAAGCCCACTAGTTCAGCAAAGACACCTTCATATCTATCCAAGGAAGTAGTTGAGACCGTTGATGGGTGCATTTGAATGGAATGGAGTTGAGCGATGGCATCATGTGAATTCTTCTTAAGGATCTTTTCCAGGCGATGTGAACTGATGATGCGGATAGACCCTTGTTGTAAGCCTGTAAATTTGTGATGTTCCCCATTGATTGAAAACTGCATCCAAAGTTCAACAAAATCCCATAAGATGGGGTCGAGTGTGCATAACCATTGAACGCCCAAAACCACATCACATCTTCCTAAGGACAAGGAAAACATGTTGGAGCGCCGGTTATAATATTCTAGAGAGATAGCAACATTGTGACACTTTCCCTTGTAAGGTAAGGTGCCCCGATTGGAAACCATGACTTCAAAGTTGGAGCAAGGATGGACAAAACAATCAGCCTATTTGGTGATCCGAGGGTCAATGAAGTTATGAGTGCTACCCTATTCAATGAGTATTGTAAGAGGAAGCTTGTTGAAGTAACCCCTGACCTGCATTGTTTGGGGGGTTGTGACGCCAGATAAAGCATGGAGAGATATCTCTGGTTGTTCATTCTGAGATGGTGGGTTAATAGGTGGCTCCTAAATGTCGACCTGATCATCCATTGTATTTGGAGCTTCTTCACCAATTTTAGAGGTAGGCAGAGAATCCATATCCAAGAGATAGATCTTTTGCTGAACACATTTATGTCCTCGAGTGAATTTCTCATCACAATTATAACAAAGCCCTTTTTCTCTGCATGCTTGCATCTCTGTTTTAGACAAATGCTTGATAGGAGTTGGTCGAGGAGATAGCAGGATGGGAGGTCGTTCAGAACCCATATTTCAAAAGGGTACAAAAGTAGGTTTGGAGCGTTGTTGGGTTGCAATCTTGTCTTCTACCAACTTAGCCAATCTAAGGGCTTCTCTCATTATGTTGTGGAAAAACATTTTAACCTCTGAGCGGATTTCATCCTTAAGACCACTGATAAAACAACTTCTGTAAAATTCATCAGACAATCCTTCTGTGTGATTGGCTAGTTTCTCAAATTCTATCTCATACTCTCTCATGGTCCCAATTTGGCAAAGTTTAGTGAGGGCTCCTGTGAAGTCATCAAAATCACTAGGACCAAATCGTTGCAAAAGGAGCTGGCAAAAATATGGCCATTTTGGCTCTTCATGAGCCTTGATGTACCAACGGTACCATTGAAGAGCTTCCTGTTCCAAATGAAATGATGCAAGTGGAACTTTGTTGACATCAAAAGTATTATGCAGACTGAAATACTATTCTGCACGATAGATCCTTCCAGTCGGACCAGTACCATTGAAGCGAGGAAAATCAAGCTTCGGACCACGAAAATTGCTAGAAGAAGAGAACCCATTGTATGATGAAGACTCAGACTGTCATTTGTTGTTCATGGTTGAATGATCAAGATGGAGGCCGAGAAATTTTTCATCTAGATCCTATAGTTTGGTTTGGATGGTTGCAAGTGCTTCCTCTATGGTTTTTGCTCCTGCGCGGGTGACAACCATAACCAGGAGTTTTTTTTTTGGTGGGGGGGAATGGGTAGAAAACACAAACAAAAGCTTATTTAGTAAAGGGAAATTTGGATTTGGGATAAATTCTAATGGGTAAATGGGGTTTGACTAGTTTTTGGACACTTTCGAATGGATAGGGAAGAAGAAAATGAGTATTTCAGAAGCGGGGTGAAAGAATGGGAAAATTTGTCAGAAAGGGGTGAAGACGGAAAAATAGGGAATGAACAAAGTGGAAATATTTGGAGGCAAGGGTAAAAATTGAAGAAGTTATGGAAAATCTTAAAAATAGACAAATGTGAGATTTCTGGCTTTGGGAAGTAGAATTTGGGATAGTTAGATGAACAATGGTAGCAATAGTTCTCAAAGAAGTTCATTAGTAGGATTAACAAACATTAGTTCTCAACTAAATAGCAAAAACTTTATTACACAAATAGGACCACAAGGACTTGTTTTAATAATAAAGCCAACTGCAAAAATGGAGGCAGCACCAATAGGACCGTCCTTAAGATTCCCATCGTTTTGGGGGAACATAGAAGATGACACGACTTAGCATTGGATTCTATGTGGAGCAATATGGAATGCTAGGGAAACCCTTGTTGCATCCAAATTGTTGGAGTTTTATATGACCCTCCGTGGAAGGGAATTGAAATGGTGCATGATATTGGTCAAAAGATAGGTTCCAAACACACCAGCTCCTACCTTGGCGGAAACTAAGAATATGTTCTCAGATGAATTTGCATGGCCAAAATATGAAAAGAAGGGTGTTGTAGAACTAAGGGAAATAGGAAAAAGGCCTAGAGAATATGCTTGGGCATATGCACAAATATTTAGTGACAAGCTGAAAAAAGCAACATATCCATTCCACAAAACCCACCATATGGAATGGTTCATTCAAGGTCTACTTCCTCTATCAAATATACACTTATTGCAATAAATAATTGACTCACTGAAAACTATTTTAGAAGAAGAAATGGAGATTGAAGCTATGGAAAAATATATAGACTCAATGGGAATGGGAGTGGGAGTGGGCATTTTATCATTGACTGGGGAGATAACACAAGTGCATCGCAAGTTAGCAGAGATAACTTAGAGGATCTAGGATCTAAATACACCAAAGGAATAACAACCACAGGTATGGTGCGTTGGCTTCCTGATAGAGGGACATCATGCTTCAAAGTTTCCAAGGACCCAAAGTAGATAAGTTCCACCAGAAGGACCATTTAACAGAGGATTGAGTGTGATAGTTGCACATATTTATGTGGTGAACTCATTTCATTTGATAGGATGACCATCATATCCAGAGTCACCAACTGGTTCTCCTAATTACTACTGTGAAATTTGTAAATCATTCATTCATCTGTAAAATTAGTCACAGCAGATCTAATGAACAAGTAAATCAATCACAACAGATGAATATAGAAAATATGGTGTAAAACTGTGCAAAACATGCAGCAGTGCTCAATATCCCAGAAAGGGTGAATGAATTACAATAGAATACAATATTTGTCAATGAGAAATTTGAATTGACTAATTAGGCCATTCGAATAACTGAATGGAGTAGCTTGAATCCAACTAGGAGTCCTCATCATCAATCGGTGGTGCTCATCAATGCACAAGAACCAGTCATCCAGGTGTCAATCTGAGTCTAACTGAGTGTGTCCTGTGTAACTGAAGTGTGTAGCACTGATTAAGGTAAGGAGGCTCAGTGGAGGGCGCATGGGAGACTAACTGAAGTCAGAACAAGTCATCTAGTCAAACTGGAGGTCCAACGGAAGTGAAACAGTCAGTCGGGAGTGAAACTAGCCTCAAATCAAGGAGAATCGGAGCTAACTGAATGTAACTGAAGTGGAACTGCAGTGGTAGGTGAACAAGTGCGCCCTTCTCTGGCAGTAGGTGAGAAGTGGGCACCTTTCAGCCTAGGAGGGCTAAAACTCTGTAGTAAGTGGCTCCCGGGTGCTAGAATGAGGTGGCTAAGGTGCTGGAGGCATCAAACTGGTGACTGGGATGCATGCAAGTGCATGCAGGTGCATGCAAACCCTAGATTTTGCATGAAAACCCTAATTGCATGCAAGATCCTGAAAAAGATGATGTGGATATCCAAACACCCCCCCTCAAGCTAGACTATGATGTGCAAAAAATAATGTGGGGCCCTGGTAACTAAGACCAAAGGTCACCCCAATACAATAATCCAAAAAAATGCTGAAAATAACTAAGTGAGGAAAGAGGGAAAACCCAGTGGGAAGAAAGCCCCCCCTCAAGCTAAAGCATAATAATGAATCAATCTGTCTCCACCATGATGGAACTCACCCCCAACAGTGAACGGAGGTAAGAGAACTTCTTCTCAGTGAAGCTCTTGGTGAAGATGTCTGCAATTTGCTCATCAATAGGGCAATATTGTAGAATGATGGTGCGGTCATGCACCAACTGTCAAAGGTAATACATATGAATCTCGATGTGTTTGGTCCTCTGCCGCTGAACTGGATCTGTGGAGATCTTGATAGCACTTTGATTGTCACAAAATAGGACAGTCGAAGTAGTGCCACCAAAACCAAACTCGGAAAGAATACCCTGCAACCAAACTGCCTGAATGCAGGCATTGACTGCCCCTCGATACTCTGCCTCTGCTGAAGAAAGTGCAATGGCTGCTTGCTTTTTGCTGGACTAGCAAATAGCACCATGACCAATCATGAAAACATAACCGGAAGTGGACTTCCGATCAATGCTATCACCTGCCCAATCTGAATCAGTAAAACCAATGAAATCTAGCTCATAATCTGCAGCATAATGTATGCCAAACTGTCTTGTACCTTGCACATACTGCAAGATCCGCTTGGCTGCTTGCCAATGAAGCTCATGTGGCTGCTGCATATATCTTGACACGGCACTCACGGCATATGAGATATCAGGCCGTGAATGTGTCAAATAAAGTAGTGAACCAATCAACTGTCGATACATACTGCAATCTGCAAGCGGTGTAGAATCTCCCTCCTCAAGACTGATTCTTGAGAGGAATGGGAATGGAGATGCCTTACATTCAGCCATATTAAACTTCAATAACAGGTCGGAAGCATATTTTTGCTGAGATATAGTGATCCCATCAAAATTTTGAGCTATCTCCAAGCCCAAAAAGTGACTCAGCAAGCCCAAATCGCTCATGTCAAAAGCTAGATTTAAGGCAGATTTTAGCTTGTTTATTGAAGTAAGTGTGCTACCAGTAATGAGAATATCATCAACATAAAGTACAATAACCAACAAATTACCTTTAACTCGCTGAAGATACACATTCGGATCAGATTTTCATCTTTGGAAATTCTGAGAAAGAAGGAAGGAGTCCATCTTTGCGTACCAAGCTCTTGGGGCCTGTTTTAACCCGTACAAAGATTTCTTCAATCTGCAAACTAATGATGGATCTGATGTGTAGCCCTCTGGCTTCTGCATATATACCTCTTCAGCAAGGTCTCCATGTAAAAATCCACTCTTCACATCCATGTGGTGCACTTCCCAGTGCTTGGATGCGGCAACAACTAAAACAAGGCGGATGGAATCCATCTTTGCAACCGGTGCAAAAGTCTCAGTGTAGTCCACTCCTTGGACTTGGGAGAAACCTTTTGCCACCAACCTTGCTTTGTATTTGCTGATAGAGCCATCAGCAGCAACTTTCGTTTCGGTATACCCATTTACACTTCACTAATTTTCTTCCAGGTGGAAGAGAAACTAGCTCCCATGTGTTGTTCTTTTGAAGAGAACTGTACTCTTCATCCATGGCACTTTGCCATCTCGGATCTCGGTGAGAAGAATAGTATGATGTGGGATCTGAACCAGCCATCAAATAACAAATCTTAGGAATTAATGGATCAGCAATAGATAGTGCCATACCTTCTCTTTGAAAGTCTGCTCTTGTTCGTCTCGGATCAGCAGGATTTCCAAGGTTCGAACCAACAGATTGGAGAGTGTTTTGGGCCCACTTTGGTAACTGAGGAGGATCATAATGGTCGGATTCCGAACCTGATATGTCATGATCATAATATGCTGCTGAAATATCAGAAATATCAGAACTCATACCTTCATTATCGCTGCACGGATCTTCTTCTAGTGAAGGCGGTGAATCGGCAGTCTTTTCCTCAACTAGTTGCAATTCTTGAAGCGGTTCTTCAAATTTCACACTGCGCTCTTTGAATATATTTTTAGATATGATATCCATGAGTTTATATGCTTTTGATTCTTCCCCATATCCTATCAGTATGCACTCGGTACTTTGTGGATCCAAAGCTCGTCTCTTCTCAGAAGCAATTCTAGCCCATGCAGTAGAGCCAAAAACTCTCAAATTTGACACATCCGGTTTGTGACCAAAGAATGCTTCGAAAGGAGTCATACCTTTCACAAATGAATGTGGAACTCGGTTCTGTATGTATGCAGCAACATTGATTGCTTCAGCCCAAATATTTTCAGCCAAACCTTTTGATTCAATCATGCATGTAGCCATCTCTTTCAGTGACCGGTTTTTCCTTTCCGCTACACCGTTCTACTGGGGTGTGTAGGGAACTGTATGTTGGATATGAATTCTGCTTTGGGCACAAAGTTGCAGCAACTCGGATTTAATATATTCTCCACCATTATCAGATCTAAGAGATTTGATCTTGCTCTCAGTGGCGGTCTCAACAGAAGCCTTAAAATCCTTGAATTTTCCAAGCACTTCTGACTTGTTTTTGAGAAAGAATACCCATGTAAAGCGGGAAAAATCATCAATAAATGTCAAAACATACCTTGAACCATTTAATGAAATATGGGGCAGCGGACCACTGATATCAGAATGGATCAACCCCAAAATAGTAGAAGCTCTGCTAGCTTTGCCGCGGTCGAATCTGTGCTCGGGGTGCTTCCCAATGATGCAACCGGTGCATATTCCCTTCGAGGAACTGAGTTGTGGAAGGCCATCTACCATGGATTTGTTTGATAGCAGCAGCAAATACTTATAATTAAGATGTCCAAATCTTTCATGCCAAAGCCTACTAACCTCATTACCATGTGTGCGAAGAGCAGTGGGCTTTGCAAGCGGAATAAAGTGTGAAAACTCATAGCATTTTGCAGTGTGATTTGCCTTTCCGACTGCAACTAGTCTTCCACTTTTGATATCAGAAATTTCAACTGTATTAGGGATGAATGTAACTTGCTTCGGTTCACCAGTGTGTGTCATTTGATACACAGAAAGAAGATTTGAAGCCAAGGAAGGCACATAGAGAACATTCTGAAAGCTTCCATGATCTACATGAATCGTACCTTTGCCCTTTGAAGAAATTTTTGAGTCATCTCCCAAATGGATGGGGATGGAGCTGTTTGGATCGAATGAGGAAAAAGAATCAATATTTGCAGCCATATGATTTGATGCACCCGAATCTATCAAGAGAGTAGTGGGCTTCGAAACCGTTGCCATGAGTGCTTGTCCTCTTTCATGATCATCATTCCTATCCTTCTTCCTTGCACCGTCGGGAAGAGTTATGTTGTTCTTTTCCAAAAGGAGGGCCATTTGATCTATAGTCTTCTTCATACATGAACTTTCGGGATGAAAGCCACGATTGAAATAAGTACATTTAGATTTTTGGTTACCTTCTTTGCCCTTTTGCTTGAACTTCAAACTGGATGGTGCATCCGTTTGTTTGCCTTTGTCTTTTTGCTTGTGAGGCTCGAATTTGGGCTTCTCCTTCTTTTGCTTTCCTTTACCATTCTAGATCTTAGGTCCTTGAACATATAGGGCTGAATATTTGGAGCTTATGGACCCCATTTGAATCAACTTGTCATGCTCTTTTGTGACGGACTCAATGAAGGCATTCAAGGTAGGCATCTTCCAATTCGGGGTAGTTAGCCGACCGGAATTGAAAGTAGAGACAAATACCGAATAATCTTTCCCAAGCTTGCTTAGAATGGAGAGGATCAATTGTTTATCCTCTTTGATAACTCCATTGTTCTTCAATTGCAAGTTCAAGTTCTTGAATTTTGTGAAGAATTCATTGATGGTCTCGAAATTCTCAGGATTAAGGCCAATCAATTCATTCTCTAATTGAAAAGCCCTAAGCTCATCCTGCTTGCCAAATAGTGTTTCAAGTTGCTCCCATATGGCTTTTGGAGTCTTCAATCCGCTGAGATGGAAGTGAAGATCTTTGGATATGGAGAGACAAAGAAGGCCATAAGCTTCATCAAGCTTGTTGTAGTGTTTGGTTCGATCTGACACATTGTTTGGCTCCAACTCAAGACCAAGAGTGACTCGGTAGTAACCTTTTGAACGTAATATGATCTCCATATCATCTTTCCAATCAAAATAATTGAATGGGGTGAGGATAGGCTTTGAAGAAGAGTATTCCATTGCTAGGAGCAAGTCAAACTGATGTAGATGAGCTTGCATGCAGAGTGTAGCGAATGCAAAAGAGGAGTTTGCATGCAGAGTGTAGCGAATGCAAAAGAGGAGCTTGATAACCTCCAAATCACAATCAAACCAAGAACCGTAAGGTCGAACAATCCACCCTTTTAGAGTTGCATCACACCTGGGATTGGAGATCAAACAATGTTGAATGGGTCCAATGTATCAGATCCAGGAATTATGTGGAAACTCAAGCTTCTGGAGTGGTATTGGAACTATTTTTAAGCTTTGCATGCACAGGAGCGAATGCCCTTAAGATATCTCATGCCAAATTTTTTTGTAATTTGAGCAATTCAGTCAAATCTTCTTGTAGAAACACCTGTAGAAAAGAGATCTTGTCCCTGCAATGGCTCTGATACCATGTAAAATTAGTCACAGCAGATCTAATGAACAAGTAAATCAATCACAACAGATGAATATAGAAAATATGGTGTAAAACTGTGCAAAACATGCAGCAGTGCTCAATATCCCAGAAAGGGTGAATGAATTACAATAGAATACAATCTCTGTCAATGAGCAATTCGAATTGACTAAGTAGGCCATTCGAATCACTGAATGGAGTAGCTTGACTCCAACTAGGAGTCCTCATCATCAATCGGTGGTGCTCATCAATGCACAAGAACCAGTCATCCAGGTGTCAATCTGAGTCTAACTGAGTGTGTCCTGTGTAACTGAAGTGTGTAGCACTGATTAAGGGAAGGAGGCTCATTGGGGGGCGCATGGGAGACTAACTGAAGTCAGAACAAGTCATCTAGTCAAACTGGAGGTCCAACGGAAGTGAAACAGTTAGTCGGGAGTGAAACTAGCCTCAAATCAGGGAGAATCGGAGCTAACTGAATGTAACTGAAGTGGAACTGCAGTGGTAGGTGAACAAGTGCGCCCTTCTCTGGCAGTAGGTGAGAAGTGGGCGCCTTTCAGCCTAGGAGGGCTAAAAATCTGTAGTAAGTGGCTCCCGGGTGCTAGAATGAGGTGGCTAAGGTGCTGGAGGCATCAAACTGGTGACTGGGATGCATGCAAGTGCATGCAGCTGCATGCAAACCCTAGATTTTGCATGCAAACCCTAATTGCATGCAAGATCCTGAAAAATATGATGTGGATATCCGAACATCATCATCCATGACTTTGTCCTCCATTGCAAAAGTACTCATTGGTGCCTAACATAGTATGCTATGAATTTTGTGTCTCTACTACACACAGTACTAAGAAGTGTAGATATTTCAATCCCTTCACAAAGATGTTAGATGAATCTATATGTTGGGTAGTTGACCAACCCTAAGGGATAGGGGGAGGAGGCATAGGAGGAATATTTGGAGCTAGAAGAGTGGGATTTTACACAAGACCACCATGATGATATAATTGTAATTAAGTAGGCCATATCAGTCATGACTTTCCACTACCAAAAAGGCCATGGTGTACTTATTATCACACCAATACTCATACTATGGAATAATTCCCTGAGCTCATTTCCAAATGGGAGGATCGCATAGGATGGCTGAACAATTTCATAAAATATAAACCCCAATAAGATCAATTAGGATTAGGTTTTTTAGCCACTTGAGAAGGCACAAAAGTTGGAGCAGATCAACGACGAACAAACTCACAAGTGATCCAGAAGGAAACACTTAAGAATACTAGTAGATTCTAGTTCAGTAGAAGGAGATATACATGGAAGCTATAGATATGTTTGTTTGAATACCAACCCTCCTAGCCTGAGAGGGTACAAGACCATCTCAACAATCCTAGTTGGATGAGACTGGAGCTCAAGGAAAGAGATCAGGTAATAATCAAGGAAAAGACCATGTTTCACTATAGTTACACTTACTAAAGGATATTCTATAAGATCAGAAGGCCACTTAGAATATGCGATTGGTGATCCTCAATATTGTTGATGTTGTGGAAGTTGATGGTGGCATATGAGCTCGATTACCAAAGAGGAATCGGTGGTTTGTGCGACAAAAGAGGAGGAACAAAACCAATCAAGAATAACATTTAGACACACAAGTGCATGGTTACGATACGAATAATATAATTCTAGACTTGGTCTCATACGTGAACATCTTAGCAAAGAAGTTATTGGGCCATGAAATTGCCACTATTTTAAATCCTATTTTCCCTATTTTAATCCTTGTTGTTTACCCATAACCTTTCATTAGCCCATGTTAATACTTATATGTGAAATTTAAACAGAAACATGTTTCCATTACATTCCTTTAGTATTTTATGTGAATTATGATTAAACATTGGGAAAATAATGTATTTTTCATTTATCTTTGAAACATGGATGGAGTTTGATGACTTTTGTAGAAACAGTTCTAGGACATTTGTTGTTACTCCATGTTAGTTGCTTCTACTTGAATAAGTAAATATCCATGAAGTGAATGCTTGATATTTTTTATATGAGGCATTGTTATGTCAATATAAGCCTATCCTCAAAATAGATCAAAAACTGATATCGTACTTTGTGATAAAATGACATTTTAATTAATCTTACATGTGTCGTTATTGTTGTTACTTCTACGCATGTTACTTCTGCAAGTAACATCAATTTGTGAATAGTTTTGAAAGCCCATGAAAATCCATTTTTCAATTATGGAATATTCATCTTGGATGAAGAGAGAATCTTGGAACAAGAGATGGAGATTAGTTTGATTAGTTTTGGTTAATTAGCAAGGATATAAGGATTAGATTTTAATTGATTTTGATATCGAAACTATTAATAATTTTTTGAGGATATTTTGGATCTTCATTTATTATTTGTTATGGAAAACACATGTAAAAATAAGAGCTCCTTCTCCATTCCAAGGGAAGGACTCTTAGAGAAACAAGCCCAATTTAAGATGGAATATAATTGTATTTTTCTTGATCTATTTTTTGATGTAGATTGTAGTTTTTAATTATTGTATTTTTTAAATAGACTAACTTATGTATATTGACTTCTTTCATTTTATTTCACAAATGTACATCTTTAGTTCAATCTCTTCAATTATGCAAGTGCGTCTAACTTCATAGGTTAGTATGGATACATCCATAGTGTTAGTGTGTTTCAGTTATTAAAGTGTGGTGAATTATAGCTTTAATACTTCATGGTGTTTAATTATTGTATTTTCAATTACGTTATTTCCTTTGAGAATAGTGTTAGTTTCAATTAATTTTCTTATGTTGTAGATCAAAATTGGATTGAGAGAAAACATTATGCATTGATCCAAGGCGGTTGGAATTGTGAGAGTATTCACCATTGATGAATTGACAGAAAGAATCCACCTAAATGAAAAGATAATTTTATGCATGATACTGCAAAATATAGATATGAAACACACAAATCTTAAGCAAATCAGCAACTAAGATAAGTTCATTCTTGAAGATTGACGACTAGAAAGACTTGTCTAGAAATATTGAAACTTGTATTAGTGAAATCCCAAAATACACATTAGATAAATTCCTAAAAATCACATAATAGAAAGTGTCAATATAACATTACAAGAAATATCAAAGGCCTATAGTATAAAATCTCCAACACCCACTGGAGAAAAGTTCGAGAGGAAGTCAAAGAAAACTATGAGAGAACGTTGAGGAAAACAAAACTAAGGATGCAAAGGTGTTGGACCTCATTCAAAGTGGTGTTGACAAGACCATGTACCTATAATTAATCTTGCAAATAATTTTAAAGATGCATGGGAGATCTTGTAGATAAACTATCAAGGAATCAGGGCCAAAGTGAAGACAGTGAAATTGCAAACCTTGAGAATAGATTTTGAAATATTATAAATGAAGAGGTCAAAATAAATGAATCATGTAATCTCCAAGGTAAACCAATTGAAGATGTATCATGAAGAAATCAAATTTTAGAAGGTGGTCAAGAATATTCTCAAAACCCTCACCAAAAGGTTTGAATCCATGGTTGCAGAAATTGAACAAGAAAAAGACTTGAATCATATTTTTGTATATGAGTTAGGAAAGGATCCATTTTATTCCATGTACCGATAATTAATAGGAATGAAAATTTCTCACTCAAGAAGGCATTTTAGACCTAGGTCTCCATTAGTAGGGACATAAGATGTGGTTGAGTATCTGCAAGCTAAGGTAGGCATGGCCAAAGTCACACTCAAACAAGAGAAAAATATGCCCAAGATGAAAAAAAAGGCTAGGAACTATCTCAAAACAAAAAGGGGAGATGTAGAAAAATCAAAGACAAATCATAGATCCAATGTTATTACAGCACGAAATTTGGACACTATGAGAGTGAATGAAGAAAGAAGCAAGTAGACTTGAAAAAAGGTAGAGCTAATGGAAACAATATTGATGAAGAAACATTTGAATCATTGTTTATTTCATGCCAAATCACTGAATAAACCCTCAAAAATATGAATATATGGTTATCGGATAATGGCTACAATCATGTGACATGTAACAGACATATTTTTACTAGCATAGATACTTTTGCTACGTCATAAATAAGTCTAGGTGATTATTCTCATGTTCATGCCAAAACCAAAGGTATTGTTTGCATTATAACAAAAAAAAATGAGAATAAATCCATTCATAATTGTAGGAATATGCAAGGATCTGGCAGCTGTAGCAACTCACAATCAAACTCACAAATATGTTGTAAAGAAGAAGAGAAGGAGACACTCAATGATCACTCATAAACACAGTAGAATAGAACAATATCTCAGTATTATACAATGAATAAGAATGTAAGTGAATGAATACAATAGCCATGAAGATGGAATCATATAGGATTCGAATAGGCCAAGTAGAGAATTCGAATTCCTAACTCAGAGTGTGGTGTGAATGATAGTGAAGTCATCATCCAGTCAATTTATCAGTCATCAATGGTTACAATCAGTCAACTGATTCTAACTGAGTGAAGTGGACACAAACTGAATGAAGGAGGCTCAGTGGAGGGTGCATGAGGAGCTAACTGGAGTAAGAATGGGCAGACTAGTCTCGTTGGAGGTCCATCGGAGTGAAACAATCATTGGGGAGTCAATCTAGCCTTAAATCAAGGAATAATTGAGTGATAACTGACTAGTAGGTGAGCAAGGCACCTAACTGGATGTGGTAGGTGAGAAAGGCACCTAACTAGATGTGGTAGGTGAGAAAGGTGCACTTGTCATGGAGAAGGGCACCTTTGGTAGGTAGGAGGCCCCCTAGGGGGTGTAGACAGGTTGTGGAGAGCTAGAACCATGCTCTAGGAGCTAGGAGGTCCACCAAAACGATGTCTGGATGCATGCAGAATGCATGCATGCATGCAAGACTAAATAAATGATGGGGAGAATATTCCAACACCCCCCTGCAAGATATACTATGAGAAGATAACTGAAGAAGTAACAATAGGTCCCTGGTGACTAGGAACAAAGGTCACCCCGCACAATCAAAATAGAGAAGCTAATGTAGCATATCATCTCTTACCCCAAGAAGTGATCTAAGGTAAGTGAATCTCTTCACTGTGAAGGTCTTGGTGAAGATATCTGCAATTTGCTCTTCCGTCGGAAGGTAGATCAACAAAATGGTCCTATCATGCACCAATCCTCTGATGTAATGCATGTGTATCTCAATGTGTTTTGTTCTCTTCCTCAGAACTGGATCTGTGGAGATCCTGATGGCACTCTAATTGTCACAATAGATGACAGGTGGAGTTCTGAATAGAATCCGAAACTTTGACAAGATGCCTCTCAGCCAAATACCCTGTGTGGCTGCATTTACTGCACCTTTGTACTCTGCCTCTGTTGATGAAAGAGCCAAAGCAGTCTACTTTTTGCTTGACCAAAATATAGGTCTAGATCCAAGCATGAAAACAAAACCAGATGTAGACTTCTGATCTGAGCTATCTCCAGCCCAATCAGAATCAGTATATCCAACTAGGTCCAAAGCGAACCCAACTGAGTAGTGAAGACCATGAGTCTTGGTACCTTGTACATAGTGCAAAATCCTCTTTGTTTCCTTCCAGTGAAGCTCATGAGGTTCCTGCATGTATCTCGAGACAACACTAAAAACATAGGATAGATCAGCCCGAGTATGAGTAAGAAACAAAAGGCTACTAATCAACTTCCGATACCAAGAGCAATCTACTAGAGGTGTAGAAGATCCATCCTCAAGGTTGATCCATGAAAGAAAAGGGAATGCAACTGGTTTACATTCGCTTATTTGAAACTTATCAATCAAATCTAAAGCATATTTGGATTGAGCAACTTTGATTCCTGAATCACTCTAAGTGACTTCAAGACCAAGAAATTGCTTCAAAAATCCTAGATCTGACATGGAGAAGGATCTGTGCAAGGCATATTTGATAGATCTAATACATGAAGAACTGCTCCCTGTAATCAACAAAACATCAACATAAAGGACAATGAGAAGTAAGGAGTTACCATCCTATCTCATGTAGACATTCGAATCTTATTTGCACCTCCGAAAGTCTTCTAAAAGCAAGAAGGAATCCATCTTGGCATACCAAGCTCGGGGGGGTTTCTTAAGGTTGTACAAGGACTTCCTCAATCTGTAGACAAGTGAAGAATTATCAATATAACCCTTGGCTTGCTTCATGTAGATCTCCTCCTCTATATATCCATGGAAAAAGGAACTCTTGACATCCATATGATGCACCTCCTAGTGTTTGGATGTAGCAAGAGAAAGAACAATACGGATGGAATCCACTTAGCAACAGGAGCAAAAGTCTCAGAATAGTCAATCCCATGAACTTGGGAAAACCCTCTTGCAACCAATCTAGCCTTGTACTTATGAGAGGCTCCATCTGAATCCATCTTGGTTCTGTAGCTCCACTTGCACTGAACAAGTTTCCTTCCAGCTGGGAGAGAAACAAGATCCCAAGTCTTATTTCTTAGAAGATACTGATACTCTTCTTGCATAGTAGCTACCCATCTTGGATCTTCGAAGGCTTCAAATTATGTCTTTGTATTAGATCCTACCATAAGAAAACATCTCTCATCCAAAAAAGGATCTGAGGGAGAGAGTGTTGCTGTGGAGGCCCTTATAGCAATAGAAGATGAATCTTTAGTTGCTAGATCTTCAGGTTCTTGTGGATTTGGATCTAGCATTCGCACTTTTTCAGGAGCTTTCTTTTTCTTCATCTTCTTTTGAGGGATTTTTCCCTTTAGGGAATATTTGTAGTTCCCATGAGCAAACTCATCATCTGGAACACCTTCAACAATGTTTTGAGCTTGCAGGTCCTGTAAATGCTTGTATTTGAGATGTCCAAATCTCTCATGCCACAATCTGCTTTCTTCATTTGCATGAGTATGGAGAGCATATGTATTGGAGAGTGGTAAGAAGTGGGAGAGCTCATAGAGTTTTGAAGTGTGATTTGAAACTCCTTTTACAATAATTTCCCCTGAAACCATGTTTTGTATCTCTACTTCATTTAGAGAGAAGATTACTCTTTTGGGCTCTCCACGGTGAGTCATTTGATATACCTAAAGTAAGCTGGCTACAAGAGAAGGAACATAAATTACATCAGAAAAGTAACCATAGTCAAGATTGATTCTTCCAATCCCTTGAGAGGAGACTTCTGAATCATTGCTTAATTTGACTGAAGGACTAGCTGATCTTTCGAAACTAGAGAAGAGATATTTGGAAGCAGACATATGCCTTGTTGCTCCCGAATCTATAATGAAAGAAGAATTTGTTGATTCTCTTGCCATGAGGGAATGACATTCTTCTTTGTCTTTTGATATATAGGATTCAGTACCAGGATCTTTCTCTCTTGCACATGCTGGTATAGAAGTTTTTTTCTTCTCAAGTAACCAAGCCATGATATCCACTATCTTCTGCATGCAAGAGCTCTCAGGATGAAACCCTTTATGACAATCAGGGCACTTGGATCTTCTTTTCTGAAGATGCTTAGTCCTTTTTTAGGCTCTTCTTGACTGTTATGAACTATCTTTAGGCTTTGTACCATTCGATCTCTTATCAGAATTCTTTTTCCTTTCCTTATCATTTTCTCCCTCTGCAGCTGTAAGGGCTGAATCCAATTTGGGTTTGATCATTCCCATCGAAATCAACTTCTCTTCCTCTTGGGTAAGAGATTGTGTGAAATCATCAAATGAGGGAAAGTTCCATCTTGGAATGGACAACCTAGCTGACTAGAAAGTAGAGACAAAAACTGATAAATTCGCCGCCAACTTTGAGAGAATGGTAAGTATAAGCTCCTTATCTTCCTTCACTGTCTCATATCTCTTCAACTATGATATCAAGATTTTGAATTTGGTGAGAAAGGAATTAATAGATCCAAAGCTACTAGGACTCAAACATATGAGCTCATTCTCCAATTTGTGTGCTACCATATCATCCTTTGGACCAAAGAGAGATTCGAGCTTGTCCCACACCTCTTTCAAAGCTGTAAGATCGATAACATGAAATTGTAGATAATCAAAAATTGAGAGAAGGAGGAGACCAATTGCTTCATCAAGACGATCCAAGTACTTGGACTTTTCAACTGCACTAGTTGGTTCTACCATCATTCTATTGAGTATTCTGAAGAAGCATTTGGATCTCATGAAGAGAGCCATCTTGGCTTTCCACTCAACATAGTTCGAAGATGTAAGCTTTAGATCCATCTGAACAGAGAAGTCGAATAGTTGAAGAAGATTCTGAACGGGTGAATAAACCTGCAAAACAATAAAGATGTGCTGATGGAGAATGCTACACTACGACTGAAAACTACCTTAAGGACACTTGGAACATGGAATAATTCCTTTACACCTGGCTAGACCTCACTAGATTTCTCCAATGAAATCAAGTAATAGCACCAGGATTTGATGTGGAAACTCAGAGGCTTCTGGTGCACAAGTGAAAGATAGCTGCTCAAAGAAATGTTTCAACCATTGATGCTGCAACTCGAATAGCTGCTTCCCACTCTGATACCATGTAGGAATATGAAAGGATCTAGTAGTTATAGAAACTCACAATCAAACTCACAAATATGTTGCAAAGAAGAAGAGAAGGAGACACTCAATGATCACTCATAAACACAGTAGAATAGAACAATATCTCAGTATTATACAATGAATAAGAATGTAAGTGAATGAAGACAATAGACATGAAGATGGCATCATATAGGATTCAAATAGGCCAAGTGGGGCATTCAAATTCCTAACTCGGATTGTGGCTTGAATGATAATGGAGTCATCATCCAGTCAATGTATCATTCATCAATGGTAACCGTCAGTCAACTGAGTCTAACCGAGTGAAGTGGGCACTAACTTAATAAAGGAGGCTCAGTGGAGGGTGCATGAGGAGCTAACTGGAGTCAGAATGGGCAGACTAGTCTCACTGGAGGTCCATTGGAGTGAAACAGTAAGTGGGGAGTCAATCTAGCCTTAAATCAAGGAATAATTGAGTGATAAGTGACTGGTAGGTGAGAAAGGCACCTAACTAGCTGTGGTAGGTGAGAAAGGTGCACTTGTCATGCAGAAGGGCTCCTTTGGTGGGTAGGAGGCCCCCTCAGGGATGTAGATAGGCTGTGGAGAGCAAGAACCAAGCTCTAGGAGCTTGGAGGTCCACCAAGATGATGAATGGATGCATGCAGATGACTTGATGCATGCATGCATGCATGCAAAACTGAAAAAATGATTGGGAGAATATTCCAACAATAATGTTTTATATGTGCCTCCTGTTGGGCCCTGGAATTGTCCATTTTTCCATCATTTATCTACATACCTTTCATCCATTTTCTTACCATTATTTCTCATTTATCATTCCATTTTTTATCCATTTGTTGTAGCTACGCGTTGAACATCCTACTACTTCCATTGATGTTTAAGTGGTTAATAGTGATTATTTTCATTTATATTTGATGAATTAAAAGACTATTATGCATAATTTTACTAATGATAGTTTGTGGAGTGAGTTGTCATGTACAGGACGCTCATAGCTAGCTGTTACAGCTTTAACCAAAAACGCATGCCACATAAGAACACCCTTATTCGTGTCTTGATTTGCGGGCAGATGCAAACTAATATAAAAAATCCGAGACATGGGTTTTATGCATAACATCCTCATTTACCTGACATGGAAGGAAATTTCCAAACAAAGATACGGTTTGAGATATGCAGGTGGTTCGTTGAGAGGGTATTTTCTAGATTTTGTGTTGCGGCTGGTTCCAAAGTTGCCAAAAGTTACGACCGTGTTCCAGCTGTTGCAGATCACAAGTTGGGGGCTCAGTTCTTCATTTCCATGAGATAATTTTATGTATAAATATGTAATCAATCTCATTCAGAAAGGGGGGGATAGTGATTAAGCATGATAGATTAGGCAGGATAGGAGATGGATGATAGGAGATGTAAGATAGGAGAAAACACAATGTTATGATGTAGGATTTGATCCAGATCTATCGTAATTCTTCCATTATGATAATACATACTGGCAGTTTCTTAATTCTGGAGTTGTAGACTTTCATTGTGGAGATCCAGATCTGCTCAGTGGAGGAAGGGCCCTCTTCCCTGAGCAGATGCTGGTAGTGTTGATTGTAAGTGTTTTATTTTGTAGATCTGTTATTGTTAATTCATGCTTTCATTCAGTAGATTGATCATAGTTGTTTTATTATTCAATTTATGTTTTTATTCATTAGATTTATCATAGCGTTCTCATGTTAATTCATTTTGATAGATCGTTGGACAACACAAGACTTATTTTAGATTTATGCAATCAGATCTTGTTTCATAGGAATAGATCTTGTTTGAAGTGTGTTCGATTTACAGTTTGATTTATGAATAGGTTTGAGGTTTGATTTACTTTCAAGAAGTTGTGACTTAGTTTACAAATAGTTTCGATTGCATATCAATAGATTAATAATGGTAGGTAGAAATTGTGCTTGCATATATCTTGCACGATAACTTTGAAATAAAAGACTTCCTCGGGTTGATAATTTATGTTTAGCACTTTGCATGTTAAGTTTTAATTAACTGGCATATAGTAGGCACGACACCTCCTCTCAAGCACAATATGATAAGTGTAGGAAAATTGAGTCAAAGTGGTTATGATATTAGATTTAAAGGTACGACATGTACAATTTTGGACAGTTCACCTAGTGAAAGGCTCATATCAAAATTTAACCAAAAACTACATGTTCCCTTTTAATTTAAGAAGTGTTTAAACCAATCACATCCATATGTACATAATGTATCTAGCATAGATGAGACTTGGTTGTGGCATTGTATATATGGTCATCTACCCTTTAGAAGCCTTGAACACTTGCAAAAATAGTCTTGTGGTTAATGGATTGGCCATGGTAAATGGAGAAATAAGTTCTTGTGAAATTTGTATCATAGGAAAACATTAGAGGGATAAATTTTCAGAATCCCTATAAAAAGCAAAAGAACACCTTGAGCTACTAGTTCATATGGACATCCACGTTCCCATGCAAAATCATTCCATAGGTGGTAATGTTAGGAACCCGTGTCAACCCTTCTTTTTACATTGTTAGTATATTGTTTTTGGACGCATATGCTTTGTAAGTCATCTTGTAGTATTTGTTGATCCATATCTCCTTTTTCTTAAATTTGTTTCCCCTGGAACTTCACTAACACCCCTGCAATCCCATTCTGCATATTTCATTCCTAAGGACCTTATCCTAAACTCCACTTCCCAAAACCAGAAATCCCACATTTGTCTATTTTTAGGGTTTACCATAACTTCTTCGATTTTCACCCAATCGCCTTCAAATTTTTCCACCATGTTCATTCCCTATTTTTGTTTATTTGTCCCTCTCTGACAAATTTTCTCATTCTTTCACCCTGCTTCTGAAATCTTCATTTTCTACTTCATTGTCCATTTGAAAGTGTCCAAAACCTAGTCAAACCCCCATTACCCATCAGTTTTTTTCCCAAATCCAAATTTTCCTTTACTAAATAATCTTTTGTTTGTATTTTTCTACCCATTCCCCCACAAAAAAAAAACTCCTAGTTATGGTTGTCACCTGCACAAGAGAAAAAACCATGGAGGAAGCACTTGCAACCATCCAAACGAAACTCCAGGATTTAGACGAAAAAATTCTTAGCCTCCATCTTGAGCATTCAGCCATGAACAACAAACGACAGTCCGAGTCTTCGTCAGAAAATGGTTTCTCTTCTTTCAACAATTTTCATGCTTCGAAGCTTGATTTTCCTCGCTTCAATGGTACTGATCCGACTGGATGGATCTATCGTGCAGAATAGTATTTCATTCTGCATAATACGTTTGATGTCAAGAAAGTTCCACTTGCATTCTTTCATTTGGAACGGGAAGCTCTTCAATGGTACCGTTGATACATCAAGGCTCATGAAGAGCCAAAATGGCCATATTTTTTCCATCTCCTTTTGCAATTATTTGGTCCTAGTGCTTTTGATGACTTCACAGGAGCCCTCACTAAACTTCACCAAATTAGCACTGTGAGAGAGTATGAGACAAAATTTGAAAAATTAGCCAATCACACAGAAGGATTGTCTGATGAATTCTACAGGAGTTATTTTGTCAATGGTCTTAAGGATGAAATTTGCTTAGAGGTTAAAATTTTCTGTCCAAACACAATGATGGAATCCTTGGGTTTTTCTAAGTTGGCAGAAGATAAGATTCCAGGCCAACAACGCTCCAAACCCACTTTTGTTCCCTTCTGAAATATGGGTTCTCAATGACCTCCGATATCTCCAGCTCATCGTCAAACTCCTATCAAGCATTTGTCTGAAACAAAGATACAGGAACACAGAGAAAAGGGGCTTTGTTATAATTGTGATGAGAGATTCACTTGGGGACATCGATGTGTTCAACAAAAGCTCTATCTCTTGAATGTGGATTCTCCGCCTGCCTCTGAAATTGGTGAAGAAGCTCTAGATACAATGGATGATCAGGTCGACATTGAGGAGCCACCTATTGACCCTCCATCTTAGGAAGACCACCCAGAGATATCTCTCCATGCTTTACCCATAATCACCACCCCCCAAACAATGCGGGTTAGGGGTTACTTCAAGAAGCTTCCTCTTACAATACTCATTGATTCTGGTAGCACTCATAACTTCATTGACCCTCGGATCGCCAAACAGGTTGATTGATTTGTCCATCCTTGCTCCAACTTTGAAGTCATGGTTGCCAATGGAGGCACCTTACCTTGCAATGGAAAGTGTCATAATGTGTGTGTCTCTCTGGAAGATTATAACCTACGTTCTGACATGGTTTCCTTGTCCTTAGGCAGATGCGATGTGGTTTTGGGCGTTCAATGGTTATGCACACTTGGACCTATCTTATGGGATTTTGCTGAACTTTGGATGCAGTTTTCAGTCAATGGGACAAAACACAAATTTACGAGCTTACAACCAGGGTCTCTCCGCATCATCAGTTCACATCGTCTTGAAAAGATCCTTAAGAAGAATTCACATGGTGTCATCGCTCAGCTACATTCCATTTAGATGCACCCATCAATAGTCTCCACTACTTCCTTGGATAGATATGCAGGTGTCTTTGCTGAACCAATGGGCTTGTTGCCTTCAAGAGACCTTTCCGGTAAGCATTTAGCCGCATCTACGTCTTAGCTAGAAAATATGCCTATTTTGCATGCAATACAGAAGTGGCAGCCATCCCTATTAGGGAATTATTTATGCATCAGGACTAATCTCCAGAGTCTGGAAAATTTCCTGGAACAATGGGTCTCCTCCCCAACACACCTAAAATGGCTTATCCAACTTATGGGTTATGACTATGCGATCAGTTACAAAAAGGCTAAGGACAATATGGTGGCAGATGCTCCTTCTCGCACATTTGATGAGCCAGTTTCTCTTACAACTATTTATTTGCTTGTTGCAAATTGGTTGCAATGTGTTCAATAGGGCTATCTCTTCTATGAAGTCCATGCTTCTTCATCGGTAGGACACTCTGGGTTCCTCCAAACGTATGACCGGGAACAATGTAACTTCTTTTGGCATGGACTGAAAATGACAATTCAACAGATGGTGGCTGACTGTGATACTTCCCAGGTCAACAAGGCTAAAACGACCCTCCTTTGAGGACTGCTCGGACCCTTTCCCATCCCTACACAATTTTGGACAACTAATTCTATGGATTTCCTAGAAACACTATGGTGGTACAATACCATATCTAAAAGGACACCATATGAAGCAGTCTATCGACAGACACCAGCAATTCTTCTTCCATACACCCTCAGCAGCTCCCCAGTTCAGGCAGTTGATTCAGTTCTTCGAAACCAGGATTAGATTCTTCTCATTCTGTAGGACAATCTTCACCTAGAAAGAATTCGACTGCAACAACTAGTGGAGCAACACTATTTTGAGTGCACTTTTCATGCAGTTGATATGGTTCTTTTTTGTCTGAAGCCTTCCAAGCAATCCTCCTTGAAACTCAAAAGGTGTCAGTGGCCCGGAATGCAACCTGAGGATGCTACATGGGAACCACTCCTTCAAATTCTGCATCAATTTCCACATTTAAAGCTTTGAAGACAATGCTTTTTCTAAGGGAGAGGGGATGTTAGGAACTCGTGTCAACCCTTCTCTTTACTTTGTTAGTATATGGTTGTTGGATGCATATGCTTTGTAAGTCGTCCTGTAGTATTTGTTGATCCATAGTTTGTATTAGCCCATGGTATTGACCCATAGTATTGGACGCATATGCTTTGTAAGTCGTCCCATAGTATTATATGTCCCATGGTATTGACCCATAGTATTGGACGCATATGCTTTGTAAGTCGTCCCATAGTATTATATGTCCCATGGTATTGACCCATAGTATTGGGCATAGAATTAGTATATAAGTGTTTGTTGAGGCCAATGAAGGTACCATGAAGTTATTTGTATTGAGCTTGCTCAAAGGAGGTTGCCCCCTCGAAGTGGTCTGCGATCAATAAAGTGATTCTGAGTTTTGTTATTTCTGTTATCTCGTATATTTTCATTAATTAACTGTTGCAAGTTCTTCACATGTATTTTAGAAGAAAAATCTAGTTATATTTCCTCAAAAACAAATATGAAACATTCTCAAAGTTTAGAAAATTCAAGGATCTGGTTGAAAACAATAGTAGAAAATACATCAAAGTGCTCAGATCAAAGGTAGGTGGTGAATATGAATCAAAAGAGTTTGCATAATTTTGTAGACAATAGGGAATCAAGAGGCAACTTACAGTAATATATACTCTACATCATAATGGAGGGGATAAAAGAAAGAATAAAGCCATCGTGAACATGGGTAGAAGTATAATTAAAGGAAAGAATTTTTCCAATGAATTTCGAGCCTAAGTTGTTGCAAGTTTAGTATACATGATAAACATAACCTCTACACCAATTGTGAAAAACAAAGTACCACAAGAAGCATGCAGTGGCACAAAGACAAATGTTTCTGATTTTAAAAAAAATGGATTCATAGAATATGCACATATTCTAGAGTAGTCCAGAAAAAAGCTAGACATCAAGTGTGAAGAATGCATTTTTGTTGGATATAGTGAACATTCCAAAGCCGACATACTGTATAATCCAATCAATAATAAGTTTGTGGTTAACATAGACATCAAATTTTTGGAGGACAATTCATGGAGTGAACAAGAAAATGATGTTGTGGACAATTAATGTGTTTCTCTTGAAATATATGAACATGTGTAAAATATAGGACAACAAGATCTTAGGTTTCCAAGATTGCAAGTACAAATATAAGAAGAACAACCAAAAAATAGTTCTTCTTCAAGGATTGATTTAGTATTCACTTACAAAACTAGATAACTAGAATCCTAAAAGAAATTTATGAGCAAGAAGATAAAGTGAATCAACAAACTCACTTTGCATTATTATCCTGTTAGCCCACACATTTTTTAGTAGTGAAGGATGAACATTGGGTGCAATCCATGAATGATGAAATTAAGGGCATTGAAAGAAAAAAGACATGGGATCTTGTTGATATACCGGAAGAAAAAACTAGCATTGGTGTTAAGTGGGTTTACAAGGAAAAATTAAATGAGAAAGCAAAAGGTGGAGAAGCGTAAGGTAAGGTTTGTTGAAAGAGGATTTGCTCAACAACTAGAAGTTTATTACGGAGAAACTTTTTCCCTAGTAGAAAGGTTACATGCCATTAGAGCTATGTTAGCTATTGCATCCCAAAACAAGTGGTCGGTAACCATATGGATGTGAAGATAGCCTTTCTTAATGGGATATTGGATAAAGAGGTGCATGTGGATCAACCACTAGGATTTGAGGTAAAAGTACAAGAATACTATGTGTATAAGCTGAAGAAAGCATTATATCGTTTGAAGCAAGCCCCAAGAGCATGGTACAATAGAATTGACTTTTACTTGCTCAACAACGGTTTCAAAAATAGCAATAATGATCCCACTCTTTACAAAAAACTAGACCATGAAGGTAAAATTTTGATTGCTTGTATATATGTTGCTGATATGATATATACTAAAAATATGCCGCTGCAAGAATTCAAACTAGTCATGAAAAAAGAATTTGAGATGACTCACCTTGGACTTGTGAACTATTTTCTAGCATTGAAGTTGAGCAATATACTCAAGGGATTTTTATATCTCAAGATAAGTATGCTACCGACACCTTGAAAAGGTTCAGAAGTGATGAATGCAAACTAGTAGATACACCCATAGCCACATGGATGAAATTGAGACAAGCCGATGAAGGACCAGCAATAAATTCCACTTTGTATAAAAAACTTGTACTTAGCTTAATCAGCCGATGCAACTAATTATGGTTTGTGGTACACAATGTCTCAAGACAACAACCTCATGGATACAGAAATAGTGACTTTGCAGGAAGCATTCATGATATGAAAAATATTTTAGGGTATGCTTTTCATTTGGACACAAGTTTGATCTTGTGAGCATCCAAGAAAGAACACATTGTTACCATTTCATCTATAGAAATTGAATATGTAGCAGCAACTATAGTAGCACGCCATGCAGTATGGCTAAGAAGAATTTTATATGATCTTATACATGTGGAAAATGAGCACACTCCTATTTTATATGATAACAATTCAACTATTGCATTATCCAAAAATCATGTATTCAGGCACATCAGAAGAAAGCAGAAGAAAGCACATTGACACTCACTACCATTTATATCTGATCTTAGGAGCAACGGAAACATTACACTACAGTTTTGTGTTTCAAGGAATCAACTAAATCGTATCTTCAATTCAACTTTGATAGTTCTTTGCATTTACGAGTCGCTTAGAAAGTAATAGTTGATCCAGTATGATTCCTTATGTCTTTTCTATATTTACACTACAGTTTTGTGTTTCAAGGAATCAACTAAATCGTATCTTCAATTCAACTTTGATTGTTCTTTGCATTTACTAGTCGCTTAGAAAGTAATAGTTCATCCAGTATGATTCCTTAAGTCTTTTCTATATTTAGAAAGTCAGTTAAAAATCAGTTTCTGTTTTGAGTAGACTTTGCTACGATTGAAATTCTTTATATTTATACTTTAATGGAGAATAATATAAAGAGAAATGCTCGATAGTTTCTACAGTTTTGAATAATGCCTTTGCTTCTGGAATTTTAACAACCTCGACCTAATGTAAATGTGAGTGTACCTTTTAATCCTCAACGAGAGGTTTATCGACATTAACAGTTTTGGTTTTACTGTGGATTCCAGTTTTCTCGCTGTTTAATTTTTCTAACGAAACGAAGTATTTGGCTGAGAGTAAATAGCAAATTGGTGAGAGTCCAAGCTTCTTTACATATTGAATGGCATCATTACATATGAATACACTGAAAGAGCGACAAATGAAAAGAAATTCTATCGAGTACATGATTGGTTCTCATCATGGAGAAATTGTTCATCGGTGAAGCGGCCCTCACGCCATCAGATCTTGAAGAATCATGATAAATGATCCCTGCACACTCCATGGAAATATGATAAATTAAAATAAGGTGAAAACAGACTCTTAGAATAGATATGGAACCCTAGCTGCCGGGCCCTGATACATGTCTGTCATGAAGGAGTCAACGCAACTCTGTTTAGCGATCATAATCACAAAAAAGTCCAGAGAACTGGATTTAGTGATCTTTCAACATCACTTGCATGTGATAGCAACGAGGTAGCACGTTGTACAATTAATGTCTAGCAGTGGTACGAAACCCTAGAGCCAGCAACAATACAGAACATTACAGTTTCGATACAGAACCAGTCAATATTTTTTATGTTCAAATTCATAAGTGATGTTCTCGGGACGTAAGCATCACATATGTGCTGCAACTTCCTTTTCTTGAGAGCCTTGGAGAGACCTACGCGCCACATCCATTGCAGGCGCAAGCGGGAGTATTAATGTTTGAATGCATGAGCTAGCGGTCCAATAATGCCGGCTTGTTTGGCTGGCACCTTCATCTTATCTTTGTCAAAATACCCTCCAGTGAGAAGTACATACAAAACTAGCTACTTATGATTTTGTTTATCTCAAAGAATCATATTGGCTTCATTCATTGTAATCAGCGATCATTGCAAAGTTTACCTGTTGGATGTTCCATGAAATGTCTGTCAAGCTGTGATTAAAGAGTCCATTTTCAAGGTAGATGCTTTTCGTAAGATAGAATATTCTTTAAATGTCTCAAAACCCTAATAAACAAATGCTGCTTTGACGATTCACGAAACAGACAAGACATTGTGTGGAGCACGCCGGAATGTATATCACATATGTAACTATCAATAACAGAATTTGTGCACGCCTCCAATGCCATGTGAATTCAATTAATTCCAAATGACTTATGTTTCAACGTAGTGGACTCTGCAATAATAAATTTTAAATTTATACATTAGTTAATGGAGGAAACCACTAAACTAATGTCACATTACACAGAAAGTAAAGGCTGTCATTCCATATTATATGTGAGAATAGTACAGTTCTCAACAACGGGAGAATAGTACGATTAACAAGCATGAATTAATTATTTGAAACTTAACCCATACTCTTCGCCCTATGTCACTCCTTGGCTGTTATCATCTTTGATTCCCTTTCTTAGTAATCAGTGAGCAGTTTGGCACATTACGAAGTGGGAGTTATCCGGAAAAATAATAGGTTTCAGAATAGCAGAACTAGGTATATGCATTGAAACATCCATGAAGCTCCGGATCATTAAAATAATCAAACTAAACGTTCAGCTATTACAGTAAGTAACACACAAGGTCAATTGGTCAATGGTGTGCACGTATGTTCATGTTCATCATAAGTTTAATTGGAATGATATACTATTACTATTATATAGTATTGACAAAGTGATTAATGGAGGGAGTATAGTTTATTATGAATTTAAAAACAATTGTAAATCAATATCTTTCTAGCTTTGGAAACAGGGGGAAACTTTTTTTTGAGACTCTTATTATTATATTTATCTTATATGGTTGTGAAATTTTACAGTACAAGTAGATTACTTAAAACTTAAGCTAGGTTAACATAAAGATGCAGTAAAAGATGTCACTCTACATAATGTGATAAATTTATATTTAATGAGAAGATCTTGAACTATAAAAAAGTTAGAAGATATGAACAAATTAAAATTTTCTAAAGAAGTGACCAAGCCTTAAAATGTAAATAATGGAAACTATTTATATATTTTAACTAGAAAAAAAATCAACTAAACTAAAGATAAACGCTCAAAATACATCAATTTTAAAACCCAATTTCAAAATAAGTTTTTAAGCATGGAAACAAATTTATAAAAACACCAAGTGAACCTTTACATAATATTAAAAAAAGAAAGACATAATTTATTTTTTCACTAAAATTAAGTTAGAGCTATGATCATGGAGGCAATCCTAACTGAATTCTATTTTCTCCTAAATAGAATTATAATTTTTGGTGGAAATGATCATGGCATGAATCTGAATAGAAATATATTTTCTTCCGCGCTTCCATAAATTTTCAGGAACATTATGAACTTACTCTAAGAAAGTGTAGAAGATGAAATAACAAATTTGAAAAGAAGTGAATTTTAATTTTCATTATATCCAAGTTTTATGTGTTTTTTATTAAAAATAATATTTATATATGAGAAAGATTATATGAGAATTAAATATATTATAATTTAATTGTTAATTATTGTTAAAGATATTAAAATTAATTTTTTTACATAAGGAAAATGATTATGAATTAAATAATTATAATTTAATAGTTAATTATGATTAAGGATATAAATCTCTTATTTATTATTATTAAATATGAGATAATACATTATTATTATTTTAATTATTAATTAGTAATTTAAACTAATATTTTTGAAAGAAAAAGTTTCAATTCTTAGAAAAATCTAATTATTAATTACTCCATACCATTATTACATTTTATTCCAAAATCTACTAATAAAAACAAACTAAAATCGTATATTTTTAAAAATGACATTATTTTAATATAAAAACATACACCATGCTCTCTCTCATATCTATATGTCTATATATAAATATAGATGTAGATATAGATATAGATATAGATATAAACATAAAGTGTCATCATTTATCACTATAATATTAATTTAATTAGTTACCTAATCTTTACTACAAGTCTAACCTATAAAACTATATTATAAGAATTGAGTTTTATTTTTCACTATATTTGTTTGAAAGATTCTACTCAAATTTTAAGTGTTTTTATTAAAAATAATATTTCAGACACAAAAATTGTCTCAAAATTAAATATAATATAATTTAATTGTTAATTATTGTTAAGAATATTAAAATTAGTTTTTTCACATGAAAAGAATTATATTAATTTAATTATTAATTATTGTTAGTGATAACCATCACATATTTCTTATTATAAAATATGGAATAATATATCATTATTATTTTAATTATTAATTAGTAGTTAAAAGTTTCAAACTAATATTTTAAAAAGAAAAAGTTTCCATTCATACAAAAATCTAATTGTTAATTAATCCATACCATTTTTAGATGTTATTCCAAATTTAATAATAAGAATTAAAATCATATCTTTATATAATGATATACTTTATCTTTATATAAAAATAACCTTATCTTAATATAAAAATATACCATGTGCTCTTTCTATTTATATATATAATTTGTAATCATTTACCACTTTAATATTAATTAAATCAAAGAAATAAAAATAATTTAACTAAGGCCACATAAACCAAATGAGTCTCAATAAACATTAATCATCACCATAAAATATAAATGTACTTAGAAAATGTAGTGCAACTCACTCAAACACTTTACCCTTCCTTAATAATATGAAATATGTGTACTTCATATATATAGCTATCTCACACATCATTGACTATTGTTAAGTAAAGGTGTTTATATATATATTTATATACAAATATATTTTAATATGGTTGGTGAAATTGTTTTTTTTATATATATCTAAATAAAAGGAAAAATTAATGGTGTTTGAATAAGTAAGGTGTTGTATAGATAGAGGGATCAATGATCATTGTTAATATAAAATGTGGATTAATATTCTCAATATTATTTTAAAAGAAAATGTTATTGTTTTTACAAAATCTAACTTTTTATAATTAATAAAATATAGTGTTTTTAGATTTTATTTCAAAATGAAATTTAAAAAAAACATATCTCTTAAAAAATAATATACTTTATCTTTATTTAAAATTAATATTATTTAATAATAAAAAATATAAATAATGTTAAGTTATAGATTCAACGATGATAATTATTATCATAAAATGCGAGCAAATAGATTATTATTGTTTTGAAGGAAATGACTTCTACTCTTATAAAATCCAACTTTTAATCAATAAAAGTTCATAGTTTTAAATCTTATTCTAAAATCAAGTAACAAAAAAGAATCATATCTCTTAAAATATAATATAATTTATCTTCATATAAAAAATAATAATATCTAATAATAAACATATAACCTTTCCTCCTCTGTAGATATAGAAAGTGTAACCCATTAATTTTTTTTATAGGATGAAAAATTCAATTCAATTCTTTTCACATTCATTATCTCATCTTCTACACTTTCATGAAGTACATTCATAATGTTCCTAAAAATTGATCAAAGTGGGAAAGAAAATATATTTCTATTAGAATTCATTCCATGATCATCTCCACGAAAAAATATAACTCTATTAAGGATAAAATAGAATTAATTTTTTCATGTAAAAATAATTATATCAGAACCAAATATATTAAATTTAATTATTAATTATTGTCAATAATAACAATCACCTATTTCTTATTACTAAATATGAAATAATACATCATTATTACTTTAATTATTAATTAGCAATTCAAACTAATATTTTAAAAAGAAAAGGTTTCCATTCTTACAAAAATCTAATTATTAATTAATCTATATTATTTTTAGGTCTTATTCCAAATTTAATAATAAGAACTAAAATCATATCTTTATATAAAAATATACTTTATCCTTATATAAAAATAGCCTTATCTTAATATAAAAATATACTTTGGGCTCTTTTTTATCTATATATATAATTTGTAATCATTTACCACTTGAATATTAATTTAATCATAAAAATCTAAATAATTTGACTAACTTCGCTTTTATTAAGGCCACATAAATAAAATAAGTTTTAATAGACATTAATCATCATCATCAAATATAAATATACTTAGAAAATGTAGAAAAACTCACTCTAACACTTTACCCTTCCTTAATAATATGAAATATGTGTACTTCGTAGATATAACTATCTAACACATCATTGAATATTGTTGGGTAAAGGTGTTTATATATATATTTATATGAAAATATCTTTCAATATGGTTGGTGAAAGCGTTATTATATATATATATATAAATAAAAGGAAAAATTAATGTTGTTTGAATAAAAGGAAAATTTAATATAGAATGTGGGTTAGCATTATAAATATTATTTTAAAAGAAAATGTTAGTGATTTTAGAAAAATCTAACTTTTTATAATTAATAAAATATAGCATTTTTAGATCTTATTCTAAAATGAAATTTAAAAAGAAAACATATCTCTTAAAAATAATATACTTTATCTTCATATAAAAATAATATTATTTAATAGATAAAAAATATAAATAATGTTAATTTATAGATTCAACAATGATAATTATTATCATAAAATATGAACAAATAGATTATTATTATTTTGAAAGAAATGGCTTCCACTCTTACAAAATCCAACTCTTCATAAATAAAAGCTCGTAGTTTTAAATCTTATTCCAAAATCAAATAACAAACCAGAATCATATCTTCTAGAATTTATTCTCATATAAAAAATTATAATATCTAATAATAAACATATAACCTTTGTTGCTCTGTAGATATATAAAGTGTAATATATATTTGCATCATTTAACATTATAAAATTAACTTAATAATCTGAAATATAAGTGTACCTCGTAGATATATAAATAAAGAAACTCGCTCTCACGCGTCCTTGGATATTGTTAGCTAAAGCGGTTGATATATATATGAAGTGGGAATTCGTTTCGAGGCATCTTTGAATGTTGTTTCAATATCATTGGTTAAAAGTGTCTTATAGTTTGACAAAAGTGTTATATTATTTGATTTGACCTCATCATTTCAAATATATATGTTTCCTCATAGGGGTTTACATGTTTAAAGGGTGAAATATATATAACTCTTAAGCTTTAAAAACTACATTATTAATAATATTGTTATAAACAAATGTAGAGTATTTTACTTTTATATTATGTTTTTTAAAAAGCCATCAGGTTAGTTTGAGAGTTGTTAAGCGCTTAAAACTACATAATTAATAGTATTTTACTATTATGTTTTTAAAAAAAGGCATGAGGTTTGTTTGAGAGTTGTTATATAAAAAGGCATGAGGTTAGTTTGAGAGTTGTTATATATTATGTTAGATTCATTTTAATCATGTAATTATTAATTGTTAAAATAGTATTAATTTTTTTATAGATATAATTTTAGTTTTAGTGTAAAAGTTTGAATAAAATCGTATTACCACTAAATATCTTGTTTGAATTTTCGTCATTGATGTTTTGAATATATGGACCATCTCATCAATAAAGATATATTTGACATATCTCATCTCCTCTTCTAAGCTAGTATAGCTGAATCATTGTAAACTCATTATGTCCATAAATAATATATGATGTTCAATATTGATGTAGATTTGTGGAATGTCGTACCACAAACCATGCAAAAACAAAGCAAGGGGATCGATCATGTCCATTAGTAATATATGAAGTTCAATATTGATGTAGATTTGTGGAATGTCGTAGCACAAACCATGGACAAAAGAAGAAAGGGAATCTTCTCAAACTCGGAGTAAGTTTCAAGGGCATGTTTAACAAATCAAATAAACACTTTAATTACTGAAAATATTCTGTGTTTAATTTACATGGTTCTATATATATGCTTTTATCACTATGGTTTCTTTTGTTCAATATTTTATCTTCTTTGTCCACCTCTAGATTTATATGTTCTAACTTATTCACACTTTTCAAGCTATGTCTCGATCATGATCTTTACCTTTGTTTTTCTATTTTTTAATGTGATTACATAGCATGTTCTCACAGTAACTTTCTTTATTTTTCAATTTTTACTCTATGAGGGGACATGATTATAGTTTGTTCAATATCTTACAACAAATGTATACCTATAACAAATAAGAAAATATATCTTTTGTGTGTAAATTAGTTCTTATATTTACATAGAAATATTTACAATAATGAATAGAAAGTACTATGGAAGGACATGTAGAAAGGAAATTATATTTTCATACTTTGGGAAAATTTTAGGGGCTAAGAACTAATTTTTGACCTTTTTTTCCCCACAAAATATTCGTCAATTTCCAAAGCTTCTAAATTGATTTGCCCAATTTCCATGGGATAATTTTTTTATACTAAAAAATGGATAGAAACTATATAAAACTCTTATAAATTTGTTTTTTAAAGAAAAATATCATCCATAATTTTCTGATTAGAAATTTAAGAATTAGTAAGGTTTTCCAAGGTTTTTACACTTTAACAAAATTATGAATCCTTCAAATTTTCCATGTCATCCTTAAGGAATCTAAAGTACATGGAATGCATTTAGAAAGGTATTTACATCTTGTTTCTCAAAGAAACTAAAAAAAAATATGAATATGCATCTACAGTTAGACCTTTCACATCTTTTATCAATGTAAAACATTTAGCTAGAAACTACATACAACTCTCTTCCTTCCATAATTGACACAATGTAGACAAGGAGTTAACATTTCTTTCAAAATCATATTTGCACCGATCTTTCCGAAGAACAAATAGGATAAAATCCGCAAGTAGTGCTAAACACCATTGAATATATACTAAACCAAAGATATATAATTAGCTAATAGCACTTCTCTTTATTGCAACTTTCCCTTGCAAAATAAATGCAAGCACTATAAGGAAAAAGCCCTATAGTGGAGTTTTTAAAGGAGATTTTTAGTGTTACAAGATTGGTCAAAATTCTCAAAAAAAATCAGCTACAACCTTCGCAAATGGTATCATATTTTTTACCAAAGGCCTTTATACACATGTATAATAACAAAATAAACTTGGTGGCTGAAGGCTTTTGTGGAGGATTTATTTTTTGTGCACTTTATTGAAGCAAACACACAAGTGTTAACAGACGTAAAAAATACCATTGCTTTTTAAACCAATACATGCAGCGATGCACATCAAAAAATTTGCACTTGCCATTGGAAATACTTATACCACTAGTGCACACCAAAATTTTAACCAGAACCAGTGCTTTATAGAAATATTATATGCACCGATGCTTCATACTAAATGTAGCATCGATGATTACAAACTATTAAAATACAACGGTGCTTTATAACAATATATTCACCGATGCTTTATATTAATTGTAGCACCAGTGCTTATGAACTATTAAAGTGTACTATTAATTTATAACAATATAAGGACTTATTCATTACATCAAATGTCGCACCTGTCCCTACGAACTATTAGAAAACACTTTCTCTTACAAACTATTAAAATTCATTGGTACGATTAATAAGATAAGATGCACGGATGATTATTTTCTGTTTGGAGAATAGTGACTATTGAAATCGCACTAGAATATATATATATATATATATATATATATTATTCCATTATTCATAAAAAAATGGAATATTTTTTATAGTAGTATTCATTTGAATTTTTATTATTCTGTTTCGATGTGATGTTTGGATTAATTTGTTATATCATAAATTTCCACATCTATTGTAATATTTAATCATCAATATATTTAATTATTGATGTAACATTTCACGACATTTGAGAATGCAATAAAATTAAAATTTTCATTTTATTATATAGCAATAAGAGTCCATTTTTCGCACAAAGTGGGTCAACATAAAGTACTCAATAATCAAAATGTCAACTTGAACGTAATTGTTACATAGTAGGACATTGCCTTTCAATTGGGAAACTATGTCCAGTACATTATACAAAGTGTTTTATTTGATATACAATTATTTCAAAATATACAACAACTTCCATTAACTTTACAAAATATATGGATCATCATTCTTTGATGGAATTGTTGTCATTTCTCAAGCCACTAGCATACTTGTGTTATTTGGTTGAATATTTGTTGACTTCCTTGACTGTTTTCCTCTTCTTCATCTTCCATCTACAAACATAAAAATAAAGTATAATTAGTGTATTTACATTATTGGGTATAATGAAAATTAGAATAGATAATACATATGAATTCAATTTGAAAAATGGCGTACCATAGTAAGAATTGAGTCCTGAATGATACGCATTTCTTCAAAACCACATCCCATGTCTTGTTTCAATCAATATTATATTGGTTGCACTCCATAGTTTGTTTCCTGCAACTTTTATACCCTATAGAAAATCATAGATTTAATATAAATGGTTTTTGTTTTTCTATTAATTATAAAATCAGAGAAGTGAAAAAACATAGATACTTACAAATTCCATAACTAATTTTTTATGCGCCAACATATACGAGCACAAAATTTTCTTAACCCAATGCCAATCACTTCTTCTGATGGATCTTATTTGTATGTTAACACCTATTTGAAGACATCCAAGGATGGTCAGTGTAAAAAACATATAAATAAAATATACATATCACAACCAATATAAAATCTTAAGCTGCTATAAGGAAATCACAACTACTATATGAAATCAAAGTCCCCCCTTTCATTTACTATATGAAACCAATTCATCATCATTTACATCTTCCATAAAAAAAAATTCGTTTATTGGCATTCCCTTATGTTCTTGTCATTCCCTGCATAACATTCAACATATGTGAACTAGATTCTTTGAAAAATATTACCAAATATTCTCAAGTACAATATTGAAAAATTCATATTGATTTCCTTTTTATTCATGCAATTGATCCCTCTACAACTTTTCCATCAAGTTTTTATGCTATTCTGCAATTAGATTACAAAGAATCTTATTGAGATTCCTCATTTTTTGGATTTGCATGTCACACATTAACCAATACATGTTAGTTAAAATTACAAATAATTCAATCATATTAATTAGATACAGAAATTACAAAGAACTTTCTTTTGTTGTGACTTTGGATGTGCTTCCATCACGTCGAGTATAATTTTTGTTCATTGAACACTTATCATGTATTTTCTATCAACAAACAACCTAGACCATTAAATAGAGACCACTATTAAGTATATATTATACAAAAGAATTACATATCTTAAAAAAAAACATTCTACCATTTTGGTGCATTTTAGTATAGGAAACACATCCATGTTTCTCATCAAGGATAATTTTAGGGGCGAAATTTAGCCCATGGGGTATTTTTCCATTTTTTTTCCATAAAAAAGACTCGCCAATTTGCGTTTTTTGAAGCCCAATTTTGCCCAATTTTGATGGGGTAAAATTTTTTCACTCTAAAAATTGCCAAATTATTATATAAACTATTTAAATCCTTAGAAATTGAAATAATTTTAGAAAAATATCACCAAATATTTTATAGTTGACATTTTAAGAATTGGTATGATTCGCCAAGGTTTATACACTTTTAAATAAGTATGGGTCCATAAAATTATCCCTGCTTCTCATACATGATCCCATTGGTGCACGATACTTGAACGCACCATCTACAACAACAAAATACAAAAAATCATATATGCATTTATTGCTCTGATTTATTTATTATAAAGCAATAGGAATCAAAACAATGCACTTTCACAATTAATGCACTAGTGTGTTAGCACAAGTTGAATGCACCAACAAAAGCATAAGTGTTTTTCTTTAAAAAAAAAAAAATAGTAGGACCAGCATTACCATTGCATTATTACTATAAACACACTAATGCATTTAAACAACTCGAATGCACGGAAAACTATGTAAGTGATTTTTATTAAAAAAACTAATAGTGCCAACTAGGTTTTGGATTTGACCTAAGAAGTGGTTCGAGCACACCTAATAACTTATATATAAAACTACAAACCCATTAAATATAAAATTCCTAAAAATAAAAATCCTAATTGTGAAACAATAGAGGGATTTAAACCATAATGTAAAATTTTGCAACCACATAAAATGAAAGGAATCAAGAAGAAAATCTAAATAGGAAAATAAATAGATCATTGTGATCAATAGTAATAATTTACATACTTGAAATGTATGCTATGTAGGGTTTTATTTGATTCATCATATCTTACCAATTTTGATCTTCAAAATAATATGGTTGGCCCAAAATCCTCCCCAATAAATCTCTCTTCCAAAACTTTCCTCTACCTAGAAGCATCGGTGCGTCATAACTTGAAACACACCGTCAATATATATGTTAGCAAAACTTTCTAGGATAACGGTGCACTAGAAAGACATGAACTTCCTAGTGCGCTATGTTTTCCAAAATGCACCATATTCGCATACAATAAAAAATTAAAAATTATCATACTAAGCTGCATAAACTAATTACTACTACATCAACGTGCCTTTATATACATAGCACACCGGTGTCGACAACATTGAAAACTGCACAGGTAAATATCTGCTATCAAATATAGCATATATCTTCTTTTATGGGTTTTTTTGTGGATGTTCTAGAATGGTGCATATGTGGTTTAGCACCACCGGTGCATCCATTTACTCAAGATGCACCAATGTTATGTTATTATTATGGAGCATCAGTTTAATTAAAAAGCGCTATTGTAATATTTTATTCCTTATTTAGGAATCTCAAAGTAGATATTAATCCATATTTAGAAAGCTCAAACTTTGAAACCATGATTCAGTCTAAAGAAAAACAAGAAAGATAATGAGCGGAGGGTGAAACCATAGATCATGGGTGAAATTATGTTTAAAATGAATTGGACATTATTCTGAGTCCCAACACTCAGAAAATCATTGATAATGATCCCATCATTTAATGACAACCTCCATTTATACTATATGGAATTTCTCTTGATTTGTACTCCTTTCTAGCTTAATTTTTTTTTGTGGTAATTTGATATTTTATAATAGTGGTTGAAGATATGTGTGTGTGTCTGTGTGTTGTTTCATATATATACTTTAGCAACTATGAGGGAATAATTTGAGTTAAAATTTGATATTTCAACATAAAACAATGCATTTATTGCTAAAGTTAAATTTGTGGTAATGGCTCTAAGAGGTACACAATATTAACGACAATAAAGTGTAAAAAATAGAAAAAAATTATTGTAAATTAATTATTCATGTCAAACAATATTTAGGCATGGTATCATGCACGTATCATGACTCTTAAAAATCACTCCAAATAGGGGATATGCCATATAATTCCACCCATCATTTCCTTTCTATGGCTTGGAGCCTTCTCTTCCTCGAAGATATTGAAGATCTTTGAGGGGACTTGCCATGTTGTTGTTGAAACTATCAGTGCCTCTCTTTGTTCTAATTACTTGATAAAACATGTTGTTGGGTCCTACCTTCAAAGCTCTACAATTAAAGATAATTGTTCAAGTAGATAGTAAGAGGTTACCTACTCATGGTGCACATCACCCACCCTAGAAATCCAACAACTAATACAAATGAACCACTTCCATATTAACATTTTGGACATGAATAATAATATTAAAATTCTATATGCCCATATCAACATTTTGGATGTGAACAATAATATCCAAACGAAAATTTGCACAAATCAAAGAACCATAATATCGAGAAAAACTTGCAATATTAAGTTAATGTTGAATAGTAATTCATACACCGTGCTTGCTAGTGATATTATTTCATCACTATGTGTGTCCCTATTGGCCCTTAATAACATATTTGACACAACCACCTATGGTGACCATTATAAATAATGATAGTTGAAACTAGTCCCTTGAGAACATCCAAGAGTCCTTTGATGGCATGTGAAATAAAATGTATGAGAATTTCGAGAATGGGGACAATTCAGTTAATAGTTAAGGAACACAAAGAATTGGAACTATGTTTGTTAGATAATTAAATTGTTTAAACACATGACTTTGTATTTATGTTGATACTTTAATAAAGAGAATAGGTCATTACCACCTTGAAATTGAAGTTTGTACTATCTAGAAATGTAGGTATTGTGCATTTTTGGTTACACTAACCATGGTTTGAATGTCATTAAATCCTCAAAATAAGAATGTCGTTAAAGGGAAAATTTAATTTTTCTATTTACCTTCATCCTCCACCATCCATCACCACTAAAAGGTTGAGAATCAACATAATGGGTTGTATTTTAAATTGGATAGATGGGAGGGAGGCATTTGTTTCTCTTGATTCAGTTGAGATTTTAATCCCCACCTTTATGTGTTTTCATAAACCCTAAAAAAAGGAATATTTTGGTTGCAAGAGAAGGTAAGAATAATAGGGACATACGAAACTTATAATAATTATAATATATTTTTTATAGCTACAAATATATAATATGATAAAGGAAATATTGAACTCGAAATGTTTTTCTAGCTAGGTTCTACCCTATTTGTCACTAGCTCGACTCTCCTACTCAACATTTAAATCATCCTTCAAATCTATATTTAAATTTATCTAAGATAGGTATGTTTCTCTATGTAGATGGTTCTTCCTTCATTAGTGTGAAGATTCCTTCTTCAAGTCAAGGTGCATTTCTTCCTCCTAGGTTTCCATCTCTCTATTGAACATATTGGGACCCATCGTTGCAGAAGTGTAGGGAGCTATTAGATATAAGAATATTTGAAGGTTACGACAATTTCCTTCGACTGCATTGGCCATGTTCAACAATATCCTTTTCCTCACTTTTTGATTGAAAGGTTTTCCAATATTATGTAATTTCTTTCGAAAAGGAATCATTGAAGTACACTAAGTTTTACTTATTCTTAATGTTGGTGAAAAATTCATATTACTACCTATATGGGGATATGTGTAGAAATTAACCTTCTAGAGGACTACCATAGGACATGTTGTTAGAATCCATTGATTATGTGTAAAAACCTAGGTTATGAGAATATTTTTCTCTAGTGTACATCTTACTTCACGTCATAATAATGTTTATCCCTAATTAAAAATCTGAAATTAAGAAGGAGCACAAAAATTTTGTTAGGTCACTCACTAAAAGGTGGAACATCCATTAACAGCCTTGGTGTAATTTGAGGTTGTAGTGGTGATTATAAGTGAGATGCCCCAATGTAAAAAAAGAAAACGATGTATCACTATACATTGAAAATTTTTATCCCCTCCCCTTTGGAGGTGTTATTAACACCCGAAAATTGTTCACTAGCTCATCTCCCTAGTCACATACCCCATTTGTCCACTTTTCCTACATTTTTGGACTCCAAAACCGTAAAAAAACCCTCAAATGGTAACCAAAAAAGCCAAAATTCATTATTTCCCTCCACAATTAATGAAATTCCTTCAAACAAATGTCAAAAACCCTCAAGAAAGGGTCCAAAATCCCTAAAAGAAAAATAAAAAGGGAAAAAAGTCAAAATAAATTAAAAAAAGAGGGAAAATAACAAATACTACAAACCAATACTATTGGTTTCCCAAAACCATGGGTCAATACTCCACAACCCAAAATCTCTATAAAAAGGTGATGGGGACCCCCCCATTTCATATCCATGATGAACTCTTCACACCCTTAGGTTGCTGAAATTCCTGTTGAACTATAGCCTATCACCTTGAGATTCAGTTTCCCATTTTAGTTGAGTCTTGGCCACCTTTGGAGCATCTGGAGAAGAGCAAGGAACCATGGAGACTTGGTGCACTACTCACATATGCCTGCATGGGATCCTACAACCTCACCTTTAGAGGTAACACCATATTGTAAACCATTTTTTACACATTAATACAGAAAAACAAATTCTCATTTCTAGGTTCCTATTTGTTTTATTACTACAATAGTTAATTTGTTTAATTTTATTTCCATTGTTGCACTCACATATATTAGTTATATTTTGTTTATTTTCTATTTTTTACCCATTTACATGAACTGCTACTAAGGGTTCTAGAATCCTTGGTAGGCGCTCTTTAGCACGAGCTGGTGTGAAAACACTAGTTACAGTTTTGGTGACTCCACTAGCTCAATTCCAATAGAATATTTGGTTTATTTTTAGTTTGTACTTCTTATTTTGCTTTCATTTTACAGCTTTGGTTCAACTGTGTGCCCCATACTTACATATCTAGCCCTATCTATCGCAGTAACCCTCAAAAATTCCAGTTTTATGGCTCGGCCTGTGATTGCCGAAACTTTTTTTCGCGTTGCGGATCGCGATTGTCCGACTGATTTCTGCGCTTTCGCTCGACTTTCAGCCCGAAACCGGTGCTCTAGTGCAACCTTGGGCCCGGAACTCATGCTCATCAGTGCAACTTTCTTCCCGTTAGCCACGCCTTAGTGCACCCTTCAGCCCGTAACCCACTCCTTAGTGCATCTGTCACCTCGAAACCTGTGCCCTTTAGTGTGGTTGTTTCCCTGAAACACGCGCCTTTTTTCTGTTCCTATCGATGAATTCCAGCGTGATTTTTCTATAGCTTGTCGCACCCAGAGCACAATTTTTTGCCTCACAGCTGCACTTTGCAGCCATTTGTTCCCACTTTTTCTTGCCCTAATAGCCATATGATTGCTTGCATTCATTTTGCTAGTTGTACTTTTCTTTTATTTACATACTGTAGCATTCAAAATATTTTACTTTGATTTAGATTTCAACAAGTTCATTTATTTTACATAGCAGTTAATACTTCTCATTTCAAAGTTATAGTTATTTATTTTCCAGCTGGGCAATCTTGGGTACACAACACTTGTGCACACACTCGGTCACCATAATCCAAGTGAGACCTGAAATCTACTTAACTCGACCAAATTTAACCCCACTTGTGGAACGCAAAAAGAAATTTGTAGCTAGGTAGGACATTGGGGTTAGGAATCCAAATAACACCCCTTTTGTCATTTACATTTGAGACATAGTTGTTGTCATCTAGGGATCCAAAATCCCTTATTACTTGTTGGTATGGTTAAAACTGATTTGTTAGAAGGCCTCTCCATTAGGAGGGAAAGTAGAAAGACTGGTTCCAGAAGTCTGAGTGGAATACCACTCTGCATTCTGTATTGAAGGACACCAACTCGTTGTTCTCATCATGCATATTTGCGCCCACATCAGGTGTGCGATGACCAAAGAACTAAAGCCATGTGACACCTTTCCGGACGTTCCATGAATGGGGTAGCTTAAATATCATTATTCTAGGACTATTTTACCTAGAGTCCCTCTTGGTAGAGGGATATCCTTTAGCCACTCGGTTCTCCATTTCGTATTGTCTGACTGTGGATTTCATCACCGTATAGGAGATACGATCTGTGTCAAATTTCATATCTTTTAGATAGGTGTTTGCATGCTTCTATACCCCCATTGAATTAGTGAGTCTACCTTTTTATTTTTTAAGAGTCCTACTTGTTGGTATTTTGACCATTTTCATTGTCGCTCCGCTTGTTGTACCACGCTGTTGCAACACAGACATTTTGAGCATTATTGTTGGCCTTAGTGCCATATTGTTTGAGCTCTTCTTTTGCACACACGGTTGCACTAGGAGTTTTGAGCATTTTACTCACCACAACCCCTTAACACTTTTACACCTATCACCATTGATTCACCAAGACATTCTCATCGCCTTCGGGGCTTATCCCCATAGCACGGTTCACTTGATCGCACCCGCCGTCACAGGTGCATAGCCTTGTCACCAAATCCCCACGCCCGTTACTTTACCTTTGATTCTGAATCAGAGTAACCCATATACACAGCTCCATCTAGACCCATGGATGGCGTGACTCCCAACACCTTTTCTGGTAGTATTGTTGGTAGTGGATCCACCAATATCCCAGCTACCACTTCAACATCCATCGCTACTATACCATCTATAGGACCTACACCTAACATCCCTGTCACTACATCCATACCTATGGTTAGTGGATCTGTTACAACTATAGTCTCGTTGGCAACTAGTAGCACACTTGGGGGCATTGGTCCTTCCTACATGATTCACCCACCTTTTATTGGATGTCCTTTGATCCCCATCACAACCCACACCATTTCTCCACCCCTTGGGGGAAAAGGCCCCACAATTGTAGCTACAACTAGCACACAAGTCCTCATGAACATGTCACATCCTTCTACCAGTTTTCCATTCATGGCTAGTCTCAACCTCCCTGATCTGGCCAGATTGACCAATGATCTGATTCGACATGACCCCACATGGCCTCCCATGCCTACCAAAATCCCTTTCGATATCCCTAAGTTTGAAGGGAAGGGTGGTGAGGATCCCCAAAACCACATCATGTCCTCCACTTATGGTGTTCCTCCAAATCCATAGTGGATGAATCCATCCTCCTGTTCCTTTTACAACGGACCCTCATTGGCTCCGCAACTAAGTGGTACATCGAACAACTCCATGGGACACATTCCACCTTTACATCCCTTGCTTCGAATTTCCTGCAGTTCTTCTAGTTACTCATTCGTTATGATGTTGGTGTTGAGATTCTACTCTCTTGCAGACAAAACATGACTACCGATATCACTTACCATATTCATGAATGGAATAGACATCGAAGTTTATGTAAGATCAAGTTAGACAACCGCATATTCCTACATTGGTTCTTGAAATCCCCTATACCAGTTATCGCCAAGGAAGTCGCATCCAAATGGCCCTAATCCGAAGAAGAAGCCATTCTAAAATCCCAACTGTTTTTCCTCATCTATGCTCAATCAGGCTACCTATATTCCATTTTACCTGATGCTCCCTGCGACGATTCCTCCAGGAAGGAAGCATTAAGGGAATCCCACGCCGTCGATGGCATCATTGGACACCTTACGCCTCATAGACAACCATATGTCCTTATACTCCGTGCCTCTACCCCGACATATAATACTATGCTCAATTCCTCCATGAGTGGCCCTGACCTTTCACGTGCCACAACACATTCATGAGCGACACCTTTGTATTTTCCCATGGCCCAAGCTCCTCATGTCCACGGAACTTCATGTCCATCTCATTACTATGGTCACACACTGCCAGCATACACCCCTCCATATGCAACTCCTACCTATTATCATTAACCAGCTGCACCTGCACCCACACAACCTCAAGCCCCTCTAGCTTACTATCCTCCGCAGGAAGCACCTGCACCCACACAACCTCAATCCCCTCCAGCTTACTATCCACAATAGGAAGCACCAATACCTGCTCAACCATAGAATCCTCCTACCCCCCAAGGGAAAGTCTATGCTCAACAACACCAACAATAGAACCAACCTTCCCAAAGAAACCAGCAAGTCCAACAAAATTGGGGAAGAGGTCGTAATCGAGGGAACAACCAACTTCTGGATCACTGCGGCCCACCCCCAATTCCCCAAACAATAATGATGCAACCCCAGCTAATCAAAACCTTGGTTGACCACCTCGTCAAGGAAAGAACCCCAATTTATGTACAAACCACCCATGTTCTATATATGAGGTATATGGCCATTATACACACAATTGTCCCCATTTAGAGCGAGCTCGCCAACTTTGGATCGATGATGCTCAACACCAAGGACATTTCACACCTCCGGCACCACCAAACCCCCCACAACCCAATGAACATCCTATGGTGTTGCAGAATCCCCTACCCACGCAAGGAGTAGTGAACATCAAACTATTGGCTCCCCCATAAGAGAACGCCACACCACAACAACAAATCACTTATGTTGCACCTGCTAGTCAACCCATCGACTCAAGTACCCATCACCTTTTAATGATGTCGTCAGCTGAAATCAACCTTCAAACACATTGTAACCAGTATGGTTACATCACCGAAACCATTCTCGCCGACAAGACATCTAACACTCTTCCTAGAGATCAGTCATTACAAATACCCCAGCACCGTGTGATGGGCCCCCCAAAGCTCCCTCCTTTCCTTTGTGTCGCATTAATAACAACCCCAATGCTCATGCTTCCCCCAATTATAATATCGTGGATGACTTAGCCCAGTCCCCTACTGCTATGTCCGCCCTCAAAGTTTTAAAAAAGTACCCTCCATAGCGCAAAACACTGTTATCCACCATATGTGCGATAGACCCTTCCGAATCACAGATGATGGAATTCAATTTAGACCAATCTGAACCACACATGCCTTCCACATTAGCATTCCAAGTTTATGTTTTAGTCCAGAATCTTGTGATCCCTCTGTGTATCATTGATGAGGGTGCCTCTACATGCATTATGTCTACATTCATGTGGAACAAGCTCAGATCCCCTACCCTACATCCATCAACGACTACCTTACGAGATTACTATGGCAGTTCATCTCAACTGCAGGGCCTCTTGGCCAACGACCCGATCCAGTTAGCGGGTAAAACCATCCTTATTGACATTGAAGTCGTCAATGCACAGCCTGACTATAACGTACTACTAGGATGCAGTTACATGTACACCATGAAGGTTTTTGCTTCATTAGTCTTCTACATTATGATGTTTCCCCATGAGGGACGGGTGGTTAAAATCGACCAGCTTACTTATTATGACCCAAATGCTCCCGCTGCACCAGAAAATGTTCTCCCCATGGTTGAACAACCTGTTTTCGGTGCACCCACCTCTTTGCCATCCCACCCCCTCCACCGATCTGATCTATGCACTATTTCCTCCAAACAAACAGTTCCTAACTCACAAGCACCTCTGCTACCGCAACGGCCCACGGTCCCTAGTCATGTTGGAGCCACGCCATTCCACACAATATCGTTCTTGTTCCAACCGTTAGGAGTAGTAAGTACACTAGTTATGGCCACTTTGAATCTCCCCGGGTTAACACTAGGACTACTCGTGTGGTACCTACCTGCTCCTAATCCTCTCCCGACACCACAAGTCATCCTCCAACTGGTCCAACCCATCACCACTGTGAATCGTCCACCTCCCGGTGTAAATACCATGCCTTCATCCAACAACGTTGGGGGAAAGGCCACCCACACCCATAATGCACCATATGCCATCAAGAATACGAAACCTCCCCACACATTCAATGCACCTCCTAAGTGCTCCTTGTGTAATGACTTGGGACATGCTACCCATAATTGTCCACAACTACCAAACCTTCATGAACACATGAAGAAGCTAGAAGATGACCCCAATATTCTGGTGATTGAACTTGAAAACACCCCCCACCCTCGCAAAAAATCATTGCATACCAACAACCCTTGCACCATATGTGGAGTCTATGGTCATTATTCACATCATTTCCCATATTTACCCGAATATATATTGGTCCTCCATGAGTTGAATCAATCTTCTTTAGAGTCATTCATTACTACCATCGAGGAGATTCACCCACCTGAATCCTCCTCCTCATCATAGATGGACACCATTTGCATGGTCTCCACAGGAAACCCCTATGTCCTTTCGGCCCCTTCAATTGATCCCTCCAACCCACCTGTTCAACATTTTCAAATCGACGAGGAAATCACATGTCCACAGCATGGGGGCAGGCCCAAAACCTTTCCTACTCATCATCAATGTCCTTCTTGTTGGCAATACTGGGGTCATCCGCCCTGCAAAAGTAACCCCCCATCATCATATCATCACTTCAGTATGCCACCATGGCCCACATCCTCATGGTACACCCCCCCGCTCGTAGTTGGTCGAAGTCATGTTGATCCCTCTTTGAGACAGCATGCGCACAACATTGACACCTCTGAGTTATGAGGCATTATAGATTACTTTAAACTTGGGATAGGGGGCATGCTCAATGATTTTGAACCTGCCCTATCACATCTATACCGGCATTTCAATGATCCCATTTATCAACCCAATACATATGTGATCCACAATCACAAACCCCATACACATAACATGGGGTTAGGTCATTAACCGTGCTCACTCTCTCACATGCATGATCTCGACCATTTTTTAGGTCACATGTTACTTGTATATTTGGTTTTCATTCTAAATACCTAGTAGTCCCCCCACGGGTCATCATTTCTACCCACCACCACAACCTTGGCTTGGTGGGCTCACCTTTATTTATAACCGTTTTTTCCCTAATTTTTGCTTTGACCATTTCGGGGTCATATGACCTCCGTTTTCCGCACTGTTTGTACCACTAAATTCATAATTCCACGCTCATGAGGATGCTTGATATCATTTCTCTCTCTCACTAAAAAACATTTCAGGCATTTTTTTCCATGCCCCTCATCACATCGATTTGCGTGCCACATCGATCGCAGTCATTTTTTCCCAATTTTGACCATTTTTTCTATTGTGGCCTATCCATGAGCACTCTACTCCATCCATACTGCATTTCTTGTATTATTTTTCCACCATTCATCAACCTACAAGGAGGCCCCATCAATGTTCTCCCCTCACCTTCTATCTTGGTTCTCACATTTGTTGCTTCTTTGAACACTTCCTCCTTTCTTGGCCATTACATTTGTTCGGTATACTTTTATACCTTTTTTGGACCGAACAATTCCTTTAAAAAAAAGGCACTCAGGAAGTTTTTGTTAAGCTCTTTTCTGACTCAAAGAATGAAAATATTGTCGGGCAATCTCGCTTCCTTTCATGCTCGTTAAAGCACCTAAAAGGGCATCTATCTCCTATAAGTTTAACCCTTTTCCGGACCTGGTAGACTAATTAGGAAAAATTATTACTCTAGTCACATCGGCTAGAAGAGTTCTTCATTGCATACTTTTATGCTTTTTCAGGCCTTGGAGACTAACACATGAAAAAGAAACTCTTGGAGTCTTCTAATTCTCTTTCCAACTCTCTAAAATTGAAAGCAACCACAAGTATTCACCGTCCTGAGCTCGTATAAATCCACATGATGGTACCTTTCAACCATTTCAGAGTATTCTTATCATTTTTAGACTCCTTAAAATTGAAAGCACCCACAAGCACACACTGTCCTAGGATCGTACAAATCCACACGACAGTACCATTTTGAGCACACTTCTATCCCTTCTTTGAGCTCCTTAAACCATGAAGAAGGCCCAAACAGTGCAACGACAGATCATATCTAGTCCCACTATTATGGAAGCCTCCCTAGTATGGTCTCCTTTGTTCAAAGTATTCTACGATGTGTCGCCCTTAGAGTCTCCTAATATCACTAATAAGTTCCCCCCCTGAGTCTCCCCCATTGCAGTCACAATCCCTAGTCCCTTAGCCTATGATCCCCTTCCCCGAAGGAAGTTTCATATGCTTCCAGGTCAACCTTCCCATCATACTCCGAACAAATGAATTTTGAGTCCCCCCCACTCTATAACCCTCGTATTCCCCCACAGTATGTCAGTATCACTTCTAGTATTATCACCTCTTGCTTGTACACCTCATTCTCCTATCGAGGAAACATAATTTCTTTGGTAGTTACAGGTCTCCCTCTATCGACACTAGCACATCTATTTCAGAGGATAGAACCAGAGGTCCTTGTACCTTGGACTCATCTCCATGAGTGGTGAGTGCCTACGGACCATCTCAGAGGAGTCCTTAGTGCCTCTTAGAATGGTTATTTCTCATGTGCTCAACTTCAACACCATCATCACACTGTTGAGATTCATGCAGGGTATTGGTCCCTTTAGTTATTGGTCGAAGACCCCAGATGTCCCCTGACTCTAGTACATTGGTGAGCCTATTTGGAACCCCCCAGTTGTATGTTCCCATGGATATATGAGCTATGTTCATGATAGTGTTGGAAGCCTTTCAGCTCTGTGCTTCCTAGAGTATCCTGTTCAAATGTAGTTCAGTGTACCTTTGAGATTCTGACACTCAGTCATTGAGTCTCCACAGTTGTTGGACACCTTTAGATATGGAAAAACATCTATTGTTATGGTGCACAATTCAGTATGGATGCCATTGTTTACATGTCACTCAGTTCTTCAGATTAGTCATGGTCAGACCATGAGTATGTCCCATATTTGTGTCCCCTCTAGACCATTATGATGTACACAACAGTTCTCCATGTATTTTTCAGGTCCCCTTTTTGGCCTCATTATTATTTGTATATCTTGATACGAGCATGGGTGTTCCTGCCTCATCTATATATTGAGATTATTCCTCATTCATTGTTGAGGTCATGTATTTTCAGTTTTATCTTTTGCAGTTCATATGGAGCACATGCTCCAGTCTCCAACCAGTTTGTGCTCTCCTCTATCATAATGCTCACACCCCTGGAAAATGCCAAGAACCTATGATTTCTATCAGCCATACGACGAGCTCCTGCCCTCACACATTGGGGGAAATCTGTTAACACCCAAAACTTGTTCACTAGCTCATCTCCCTAGTCACATACCCCATTTGTCCACTTTTCCTACATTTTTGGCCTCCAAAACCCTAAAAATTCCTCAAATGGTAACCAAAAAAGCCAAAAATCATTATTTCCCTTCTCAATTAATGAAATTCCTTCGAAAAAGGTCAAAAACCCTAAACAAAGGGTCCAAAATCCCTAGAAGAAAAATAAAAAGGGAAAAAAAGTCCAAATAAATTCAAAAAAGAGGGAAAATGTGAAATATTACAAACCAATACTACTAGTTTCCCAAAACCATGGGTGAATACTCCACCACCCAAAATCTCTATAAAAAGGTGGTGGATGCCCCCCATTTCACATCCATGATAAACTCTTCACACCCCTATGTTGACGAAATTCCTATTGAACTTTAGCCTATCACCCTGAGCTTTTGTTTCTCATTTCAGTTGAGTCTTGGCCATCTTTGGAGCATTTGGAGAAGAGTAAGGAACCCTAGAGAAGGGTAAGGAACCCTACAACCTCACCTTTTGAGCTAACACCATATTGTAAACCATTTTTTACACATTAATACAAAAAATGAAATTTTCATTCATGGGTTCCTATTTGTTTTATTACTGCAATAGTTAATTTGTTTAATTTTTATTTCCATTGTTGCACTCACATATATTAGTTATCTTTTGTTTATTTACTAGTTTTTACCCATTTACATGAACTACTACTAAGGGTTCCAAAATCCTTAGTAGGTGCTCTTTAGCACGAGCTGGTGTGAAAACACTAGCTACAGGTGTTATCCCTAAAGTCTACACCAGATTGCTATGGAACAAAGCTATGCCACCTCAATTGTTGTGATGGTTTAGATTGATGAAGTAGGTCAAGCAGGTCAAGCAGATTGACTACCTAGGATGGAATTACAAGTTGTATTTAATTAACTGGGAAACACTTCCTAGGTCAAAGGCATGCACCTTAAATGCTAGACACTTGATTAACAGTATGCAGTAGAAGAAATATAGGAAACAAATATGAATATATAGATTCACAATCTTCTCATCTCATATGTCCATTTTAATTTACTGAAAATCCTTGATGCGTTATTAGGGGAAATGGGGTATACAATTTTCTTGAAGGCAGAAGGGGAAAACACTTGGAGCTTCTCAGTTCCTCTCAATCATAGAACATGACAGCCACACTTACTTACCCAACTTCACCCCCAAGATTAATCACCACCATAGAGCAATTAACTTAGCTAAGCCAATTTGATCGAAACACTCTTCCCAAGAGTCTGTAACAGATAAAATGACGGACTTTCAAATAGAGAGAGTACTCAAAAAATTTCCCTCAACATAGAAACATTTTCTTTCTGTGCAGCATTCAACTTCCTGTGTCTTCTCAGCCCACCATTATATATTTTTTTCCCAGGTCTTGTGCCATCTCAATCAAATCACAAGAAAATATATTGATCCCTATAATTGTGGATCTGGCCAGTTTGCTAAGATTTTGACTTGGATTTGATTAATACCAAATATCATGCTTGATATCCACTTGTTCATTGTCTCATGATGGTGTCCCCTCTTTCAATTGGTTTCTCCAAGTGTATATTTTTATTAATAATAAACTAATATTTCTTATTCATGATATTCACTGATGTGGGATCATCAGGGCCTAGGAGAAATGGTCGAAGTTGATCGATAGGAGAAATCGAATGGGGGGATTTCCAATGACCACTGGTGCAAAGGGTTATTAGTTGTCGACGCCAAGTAGTTGAGCAGAAGTTGTCGATATGCAATCACCGAGAGAAAGGTCAAGAGTTGACATGTCTAAGGTTGACAAATGATAGGAGCAGAGATCAAAGGCGTCGAAGGTCAACATGTTGTCGAACCACGACATCGATGGATTGTGGAAAAAGCCAAGCATTGAGGATGGAGAGGAATGGAATCCATGGAATTTAAGTGAAGCCGAAAAGTGAGGTCGAAGATGACGAAATGCAGTATGGTCGAGGACTATGATGGGGCTAACCACTGTAGCAAAGTCAGAGATGCAAGATTCAAAGAAAGAACTGTTGAAGGTTGTTGAGGAAGTTATGAGCAGTTACGAGGGTGGTGGAGATCACACCAGATGTCAGCACTGGAGGAGGCTGTGCAGCACGGCCATAGGCACTGACAAATGCAGGATACGTCGGGTCGGAGACAAAGCGACAGACAGAGGAAGGACATATCGGGGAAAGGAGTGAATCTAGGGAGCCGTAGTAGATCAGAGTAGAAGAGAAGTGCGTAGGCACAAAAGAAGGGATCGATAATCGATGATGGAGGATGGATGATCAGAGGATTGGAGGATCACACAGAACCAAGAAACATAATGAGAGACAGATTTTCATTTATGTATATTGTAACAGGATAAGGATGACTTGTTTATTTTCTTTGTAGTTAAACATTGTAATTTGATTCAAGTAATAGAATCCAGCTTCTGCCATTCAGTTCACATCCAGTCTGTGTGAGAAATCTGTGTGTTGTTGTGTGTTATTGTTAAGCAAGAAGGCCAACGAAGACCCACCTTTCACCAGTTGGTATCACAGCATAAGCATCCCTTGAACAGGAGAGATAGCGATACCAACCTGAATATTTCCAGTTGGTATCAGATCCTGGAGTTGAACTGGTTGAGTAGTTGAATCTGGAAAGCCAGAAGAACCTGCGAGTGCATAGACAACTCTACATGCGGTTGGGTAGAGTTATGCATGATTTGTGGAATTCTGGTTGCGATTAGACGAGTGAAGATTTCAACTGCGGTTGAAATGGCTCAAAGAGGCGTTAATGTCCAAGGAGTAGGACGAAGAGCGCATGGCGCTGTAGTCATAGTTGATTGTGAAATGTTTGACGATTGCATGTGAACAATGAGAAGTCTAACCAGTGAGGTAGCAACGATCAAGGAGAGCCATATATGTGGATACATTCTCGATGCACTTGACCATAATGACGAGGAAGTCAAAGAACTGGAAGCCCAAGAAGAAGCAATAGAAGAACCATAATATAAACTCATAAAGCTTCTGACAGAGATGAGAGGTCAGACAAACATGGATGTGCGTACCTACTCAAGAATTCTGGATCCAGAATACTTGATAGAGTGGTTCAGAGAAATGGATAAATACTTCGACATAGAGAAGATAGAGGATCCTAAATGGGTTAAAACGGCACGTCTAAAGTTGAAGGTTCATGCCTCATTGTGGTGGGACAATGTATAGGTTGACAGAGTAAAGAAAGGTAAGGAAAATATCAAGTCTTGGGACAAGATTGATTCCAAGCTGAAAGGGAAGTTCTTACCTAATGGCTATGTGATTTTCTTGTTCAATAAGTTGCAAAACCTTCAACAAAAAGAGATGACCATGAAGGAATACATAGAAGAGTTCTATAAACTTTCAATTCAGTCGAGACAAGCCGAAGAAGGAGAAGAAGTTTTCTTGAGATATGTGAACGGCTTGAAGTATGCTATACCGAATGAGTTGATCATGTCGAGGTTCAGAGTGGTCAGTGAATCCTACCAGCTATCCCTAAAGGGAGAACATAAACTATTGAGGAGAACCGTATCGAGTAGAGGGAGAATGACTAGTTGAGGTGTGAAGACTTTTTCCGCGAAATGCCAAAGTAGCGAAACTAGGAGAGAAGTCATCGAAGATAACCGATGTGCTGAAGGGACAAGGACCAGAGCAAAAGCATAAGAAAACCGATGGGATGGTCGAGAGACCCACGGTCGAGGTGCATATGGTCGAAGTGGTCCAACCGACAGATAAAGAGTTGACAGACTATCTATAGTCTGTTATAAGTGCCGTGGAGTGGGACACAAGGCATATCAGTTCCCGGAGAACCTACACGTAGAGGATGAGTTGAAACCTTGACGTCGAAGAGATGAGTAAGTTGATGAGGGGGTGGAATCGACATCTGATAGTGGCGAAAATGGTAGAGGAAAAGGTTGAAACATGATGGCCAGAATAATATTGGTTCAGGACAACCGACGCGACGAAAAGGAGCCATCACAGCGAAGGAATATCTTTTGAACCAGAGTGTTGATATGTGACAGGTATTGCAAGACCATAATCGATCGTGGCAATACAAAGAATATTTTTTCGATAGAGGTCATCGACAAGTTGGGGTTGAGATTTCGAGAACACCCACACCCATACAAGATATCATGGTTGTAGAAAGGACATCATGTCAAAGTAACTAGATAGTGCCTGATAAAATTTAAGTTTGGGAAGCTTGAAGATAGTGTACTGTGCGACGTAATACAAATGGATGCATGTCATCTGTTGTTAGGAATACCATGGAAACATGATCGGAAAGTGATCTATGATGGTCGAGCCAACACAGTCACAATGTGGAAAAATGGCATGCGGAGGATGTTGAAGCAGAAGCAGGAGGACCAAGCCGAATGCAAGCAAGGTGAAAGCAACTATTTGTAGAAGCGAGTGCTGATGTGCTCAGCCAAGGAATTCCTCACTGAGGGGGATAAACAATCGGGATGTTTCACCATCATTCTGAGGGGACCATGTGTTGAGAGGTTGACAATGGAGAGAATTATGTTCAAATTCAAAGAGATGGTCGATGAGTTGAGGAGCATAGTATTTGACAAAGCACTGAAGAGATTTCCAGCAACGAGAATCATATCCCATCAGATCAACTTGATTCTGGGATCGAGTTTTGTGAACAAGGAACCCCACAGAATGAATCCGATAAAGGGTCAGGAACTCAATCGACAAGTCAAAGAATTGTTGGACATGGGATTGATCAGAGAGAGTCTGTGTGCGATACTAGCAGTACTAGAAGCGAAGAAGGGTGGAGAATGGAGGATTTGTACAGACTCCGAAGCTATCAACAAGATCACAATAAAGTACAAGTTTCCATTTCCAAGGATGGATGACTTGATGGATTGTTTGGGTGGAGTGAGATACTTCACCAAGATCGACCTGAAGAGTGGTTATCAGTAGATCAGGGTCAGAGAAGGCGATGAATGGAAAACAACCTTCAAGACGAAGGAAGGACTGTATGAGTGGTAGTGTACCTCGACGACATCTTGATATTCAATCGAACCAAAGTCGAACATTTGGAGCACATTTGACAAGTGTTGCGGAAGCTGCAGGAGGAGAAGATGACGGTGAACCTGCATAAATGCTTCTTCATGAAGGAAGAACAGGTGTACTTGGGATTTGTAATCTTGGGTAAAGGGTTAGTGATGTACCTAGAGAATGTGAAGGATATATTGGAGTGGCCAGAACCAACAAGCACGACGAGAGTACGAAGTTTTCATGGAATTGCTAGTTTCTATAGGAAGTTCATTAGAGGATTTAGTTGGATATGTGCACCGTTGACAGAGTGCATCAAGAAGGGGAGTTTAAGTGGACATAATTTTCCTAGAAAGATTTCGACAAGTTGAAGTAGAAGGTGACTAAGAGCCCAATGTTAGCGCTCCAATATTTTTAGAAAGGTTTCCAAGTCGATTGCATTGCGAGTGGAATGACAATTAGCGCAGTCCTGAGACAAGACGACTGACCAATTGCATTCTTCAGTGAGAAGTTGGATGAAGCAAAGAGAAAATATTTGGTATATGACCAAGAGTTCTGAGCTATTGTCCAAGAATTGAAGAAGTGGAGGCATTACTTCTTTCCCAAGGAATTTGTGTTGTACACAGATCACCAAGCAATGAAGTACATGAATACTCAATCAAAGTTAAACCAGCAGCACATGAAGTGGGTCGAATCCCTGCAGGGATTTATCTTCATGTTGCGACATAAGTCATGCAAGTCGAACAAAGTTGTCGATGTGCTGGGTCGAAGAGTTGCATTGTTGAACATGCCGATAGTTCAGGAAACAGGAATAGAGTCGGTGAAGACAGAATATGAGACCAACAAGGATTTTGATAAAGCATGGAGGGCTAGTCACAAACCATGAAGTGTCGACATAACTCCATACTTGGATTATTTTATCCCATAGGGATAACAATTCAAGGGACAATAGTTGTGTATTCCCAGAGGATCTATAAGAGAGAACATAATCCAAGAACTGCATAGTGGTGCATTAGCGGGTCATTTTGGCATTGACAAGACCAAGGAGTTGGTCAAAGAAAAGTATTGTTGGCCACGAATGATGATAGATGTCTGTAAGTGGGTACGACAGTGTCGAGTTTTCTAGTTGGAAAAGGGAAGAAGTTAGAATATGGGCTTGTATGCACCATTACCAGTGTCGAATACCCCATGGGAGAACTTGAGCATGGATTTTGTGCTAGGATTGTCGAAGACGCAGCAAGGAAGCAACTCAATCTTTGTTGTAGTCAACATATTTTTGAATATGGCACACTTTAATCCATGTTAGAAGACAAGTGACGCCATGAGCATTGGTGTACTATTCTTCAAGGAGATAGTTAGATTGCATGGGTTCCCGAAGAGTATAATGTTGGACAAATATACCAAGTTTATGGGTAATTTTTGGAGAAACCTGTGGAAGAAAATGGACACAAAGTTTCAGTTTAGCTCAGCATACCATCCGCAAACAGATGGACAGACCGAAGTGGGAAACAAAAGTTTGGGAAACCTTTTGAACAAATATACCAAGTTTATGGGTAATTTTTGGAGAAACTTGTAGAAGAAAATGGACACAAAGTTGCAGTTTAGCTCAGCATACCATCCGCAGACAGATGGACAGATCGAAGTGGGAAACAAGAGTTTGGGAAACCTTTCGAGATGTTTGATGGCCAACAAACCCAAGCAATCAGAGAATGTGTTGGCACAAGCATAATTTGCATCTAACAACTCTATGAATAGGTCGACAGGTGTGAGTACATTCCATATTGTTCAAGGACGAATCCCACATGGAGTGGTGGATTTGGTCAAGATACCGACAGAAATCAGGAAAAGTATGGATGCAGAATCATTCGCAGAACAAATGAAAGAACTGCATGAATATGTGCACAAGCGCATTGAAAGGAGCAATGCCGCTAACAAGTTGAGAGCCAATAGGAATAAGAGGCTATAGTCCTTCAACGAAGGAGACTTAGTATATGCGCTCTTGAGGAAATAGAGTTTCCCTATAGGAACATATAACAAGATGAAGCTAAAGAAGATTGGACCATCTACGATTCTGAACAAGATTTTGGACAATGCTTATGTGTTGGAGCTACCGAAGGAATTGAACATATCTCCTACGTTCAATGTCTTAGATATGTATAAGCATTATGAAGGTTCAACAAGTAGTAGTGCGAAAATGTCGAACATCGACTGGACAAGCAAAATTCCAGATCGACATAAGGAGGAAATCACCAAAGTGTTGGAGGAATGCGAAGTCGGATGATGAGTCGAACGAGGCGACATGGATTTCAGAAGACGAATACAAGAGACTGACGGAGCAGTCGAGTTATTTTTCATCTAGGGCGTCTGATGCAGAAGAATCGAGACCTTGGATAAACAGTCAAAGTTTATCGACATGAGAAGTCGACCAGGGGGATTGTCGACGATCACTGGTGTGAACGGAGATTGGTTGTTGTAACACCCCTTTTTTCCCTTGATGTTTATTGGCTTCAATGTAAATATTGTATATATATAAGGTATGTTTATTTTCCCTAGTGTGGAGCTCAAGGCCAAGGCCCCGCTAGTGGATGTTTAAATTTATTGCTTAGGCAAGTATTTGGAAAGTTTGATTATTCATGGGCTGATTAAGCCATGAAGAAACGCAAATGATGTAATTATTATTGAATGAATAAAATAACCAAGATGCTAGCTAAAGAGGAAAATAAATAGAAGGGGCCATCTGTATCCACTAGGGAGAGGTAAGGGGGTTTGGGATTGGTTTCCCATATTGCCACATGTCTGATTGAGAACCCATTGGAACTCCCTGCTAACATTAATGCAATTGCAGTGCGTATTTGAGAACCCAGATTGCTGAAGCAGATGGAGTATGGAGCATGACTGTGATTCTGTATGGTAGGGCATGGCTCTGGTTGCTTGTCCTAGATGACACTCAATCTCCTGGGGAAACTCACTAAACCTGTTTGACTATCTAGGGAAGTTGGGACATACATACATTCATTCCTCACTCATGGGACACTCACGCACTTTCCATTCATGAGCTATTGACCCTCGCAGAGAATTTGTTCATGTATATCCTATATATACCGAACCAATCCAGGGGAAGGGAAAATCTGAGGTTATTCTTGCTTCCTATGTTAGACCTGAGAGCTTATAGCTGTAACACCTTGTGTGTAAACCCCAGTTGCAGGGACAGAGTGGTATTGACTGAAAGATACTACAAAGTGGTATAAGGAGAGTGGTTGTGAGGAAACCCCAATCTTGGTAACAAATCAGTTGTGGAACTGTGGGAGAGGGTTGGGTTGCTTGATAAACCTAGCGAAGGCTATAGTCTAAATGAACTAGTGACTAGACCTTTCTATGCCCATCCTGGAATAGCACTAGAAGGGAAGGACCGTGAGAGACTGCGCAGTAGAAAATAGGATCTTCCTTGTGTTGGACGTGGTAGGTATTGTGGGTTCCAGGTCGACTAAGAGAAACTAGACCTTTCTATGACCATCCCGGAATAGCATTGGAAGGGAAGATGCCTTGAAGGACTGTGTAACAATGAAGTAGGTCTTCCTTGTGTTGGATGTGGTAGGTATTGTGGGTGTCCGGTCCATTGAGTGCTGAGATGCCTGCAGCTCTATGGT